>CM029013.1:202043403-202128742 GCA_016801055.1 Panax notoginseng | reverse complement strand
ACACGGGAGTGTTTCATATGCTGATTTGTGTAATTTTCCCTGGTATTCATTAATCCAGAAAAGTTCAAGACTCCTGACTTTGAAAAATATGACAGGTTAGGAGATCCTTACACACATCTAAAGGTGTTTATTGGAGAACTAGGATCTTATGCAGAGGATGAAAAACTCTGAATGCAACTATTCCAAAAAGTCTAACTGGAGAAGCCCGTTCGTGGTACACAAGATTAGATAATTCAAAGATCCATAGTTGGGAAGAGCTAGCACACGCTTTCCTCACCCAATACAACTTTCAATCTCAAATGGCTCCTGATCGGTATCAAATTACCAAGATCAAGAAACAGTCTAATGAGTCTTTCAGAGAGTATGCTCAGAGGTGGAGACGTCTGGCTACCCAAGTTAGTCCTTCCATGATAGAATCAGAGATGGTCATGACTTTCATAGACATACAAGAAGCACCTTTCTATGAAAGAGTTTTAGCCGCATCGGCAAACCATTTTCTGAAATGGTCAAACATGGGGAGATGGCTGAAATGGGATTGAAATCCGGAAAGATTCAAGACCTAGCTGCACTCAAAGCTGTTGCTGATCACATCCAATCTAGAAATTATGGGAACAACCCTCGGAGGGTCCAAAAAAGAAAGAGGAAGATGTTTCCCTGATACACTCCCTTTCAACGGAGAAATTACACTCCCTTTCAATCACAGTCTGCGAACCCTCCAGTACCAAAAGGTGGAGAAGCTAAGCCCCTCGAGTATTCACACCCTTAGGGGATACCCTCGAGAACATTCTCAATCTTCTAACAACACAGAAGAAAATCACGCATCTGCTTCCACCAGCCAGCCCTAATGGACGGGGTTTTAATGCTGCTCAGAAATGGGGCACCTGGACATGATACTCAAGATTGTTGGGCCTTGAAACACAAAATCCAAGACCTGATAGACAACGTGAAATCGTGGTCACCAAACCCGATCAGCCTCACGTTCAAGACAACCCTCTTCCTCAACACAAGGAAGAAGAGGTCAACATGATCAATTGGAGCAGCGGACAGAGTTCCAATTTCAGCTGTGAATCCTCCCCGACCCCTAATGATGGTGATGACAGATGGATTATGCCAAGTTCCAATTCACAATGGAACGAAAGATGAAAGCTCTCTGCAAACAAATTGAGCAATTGGCAGAACTGGTGACTTATCAGCATCAAGTGACTCGTCAACTAATCAGCCAGGAGCATGCTAGTCTCCTACTTATTGTCATGAATATTCCCTCTTCACTTTCAGAAAATGAAATGCTGGAAGACAAAGTGACGAAGAGAGCAAATGCTAAGGCCCGTCGGGATTTTGCCAACAAAAGAGAATTCACACATTTGGGCCAACCTATAGAGAAAATCCTTCATATGTTAATCAATGAAGGAAGGATTAGTTCCCTTCTACCTCCAATCAACCCCCGTTCAGGACGATACAACTCTGAGGGAGTATGTCAATATCATTCTCAATCTCGCGGTCACAACACAGAAGAATGCTGGGCACTCCGCCACCTAATTTAAAATTTAATCGACAGTGGCGTACTGCGCCTGGCAGATAACGACACTGTGTTACGGACAAGTGAGGATTCGGGTCCTACTAATTGGAAGAGTGTAGTAGCAGTCATATCCACTGAAAATGATGGGGTTAACAAATCACTTGTCATGCCAGTAATTCAACTCAAGGGAATCAACAATCCTTTGAAAGTGGCCGCTCCCGAGCCAATCAACTTGTCGTGCAGAGCACAATATCCTATTGTTAGCTTGCGCACAGTTCCGTGGAATTATGGAGAAGGTGAAGGATCCACCTCGCATACAACTGCTGCAATGTCGAAAGAGAATCCAATGTATCTTCCCCAATGGGTAATGAAGCATTTCATCAAGTCTAAGGGGAAAGTGCCCATTGAGAAGATTGAAAATTTCCTCCGCACTATGGGTCATAACGAAGCCAAGGTGGTTTAAGCTTGAAAGAAGCTCTACAACAGATATCAATCTTGGACTTGGTCCTGACTTCTTCGAGAATCACCGGAAGGTATTGTTAAAGGTTTTAGAAGAAGCCTATCTACCGACATTAGTTGATACGGAAAAGTTTCAACATCTAGTTGATCACATTTTCAACAACAATGTGATATCCTTCACTGATGATAACATACCGCCCGAGGGGACCGGTCATTACAAACCGTTGCACATTGCGGTCTTATCCTCTGGATATATGGTGACTGGAGTTTTAATTGATAGAGGTTCCTCTCTGAATATCTGCCCATATGCTACCTTGGTGAAGATGAATATCAATCCCAATCGAATTTGGAGTAGCCATACCATCATCAAAGCTTTTGATGGAGCCCGCCGTAACTCGGTCGGAGTAGTTGAGTTGCCAATTGAGATTGGTCCTTATACATTCTGCGTATCCTTCCATGTGCTCAAGATAGATTCGGGATACAACCTGCTCTTGGGACGACTATGGATTCATATGGCAGGACAGTCCCCTCCACTCTTCACTAACAGTTGAAATACATCATCAACAATAGCCTGATCACATTCAACGTTGAACCGGAGATTCCTCAGCACGGGGACATGCCGTTCATCAATGCCAATAAGGATGTTGAGCCAATTAGTTTTCATGCTTTGGAAATAAGCAATACCCAATACCATGCTATTGGAACGCCACTGCCCGAACTCCATATTTCTGCCGAGGTAATGTCAACCACTCAAGAAATAATGTCGTTGGGTCATAAACCGGGACAAGGGTTGGGTAAAGATTGCCAGGGTATCAAGTACCCTATTCGCTTAACCCAGCAAATTGGAATAGCTGGACTAGGCTATTCTGCCAACTCTAGTCACAGGAATCCTCATAAGCATCAGCAGATTCCTTTAGCTTCCACCATGCGGAGTTTAGCTTCGCCTGCAAGCTCCGAGTCCGCACAACCACCTAGAAAGGTGCCTGCCAATATAATGGCGATGTTATTTCCCTAGCCGGTACCGGTGAAGGGGAAAGAAATCTTTGTTCTAGATCTCGCAGTGGAGGAAGAGGAACGAAGAATCAACCAAGACGTCATCCGGATGATGTCCGGTATACGCATCATCGTTCATGATGAGCATACCAACAGGGACACCCCAGACGATGATTGCCCAGACGTAATGGCTATCATTCGGGACAGGGAAGATGATGATAATCCCTCTATCACTGCGGTTTACCCGGAATTTGCTCTTGCCAATTGGAACAACATTCCTTGCATTGGTCGTCAAGGGTAAAGCGGGCGGAAACTCTTTCTGACCTGTAGATATAATAACTGCTTACTTTTCTGTACAGTATTAGCGGTTTATTTTGCCAGTATATGCTAACACTGTGTATGATCAACACATTTCATATATACTAAGTGAAAGCATATTTTGTTTCAGGACTCTGAATTTAGATGTGCCTGTACTTGCTGGTACGGTGCCTCTTCTCCACAAGGATTGGAGCTTTGATGTAGAGATGAATTCAGGCTTGGTGGATATACAGGATGACATTGAGGTGCCTCCAGAAATTCAAGAATGGGCAAAGACAAACCCAAACCCAAACCCAACCTTGATCAAACCACTCCTTTCAATCTCGCAACCTTAGAAAACCCTAAGTTAATCCAGATTGGTTCAGACCTTACCCCAAACCGACAGAATGACATTGTTATTCTACTAACCCAGTTCCAGGATGTGTTTGCATGGTCTCATGAAGATATGGTGGGTTTGTCCACTGACATTGTCCTTCATCGCCTTCCCATTAAAGAGGCATTTAAGCCAGTCAAGCAAAAGCTTCGGCGATTGAAACCTGAATGGAGTTTAAAGGTGAAGAAGAAATTGTGAAACAGTTTCAAGCTGGTATCATAATGGTGTCTACATCTCCTGAGTGGATATCCAACATCGTGCCCGTATCTAAACCTGGAGGGAAGGTGCGAGTTTACGTGGATTACCAGGACTTGAACAAAGCTTGCTTAAAAGATAGCTTTACCGTGCCATTTATCCACAGTCTCATTGACAATACTGCATAATACGACATGTATTCCTTTGCAAATTGCTTTGCGGGGTATCATCAGATCATGGTTGCCAAGGAAGATCGTGAGAAGACTGCTTTCATCACTCCTTGGGGAACTTTTTGTTATAGACGGTTGTCATTCGGCCTCATCAATGCTGGAGCTACCTATCAAAGAGCTATGATGGCTCTTTTCCACGACTTAATGCATAAAGAGATCGAGATCTACGTGAATGACATTATTGTCAAGTCCCGGAAGGAGGATGACCATATAGACCATCTCAGGAAGTTGTTCAACAGGTTGCGTAAGTACAACTTGAAGTTGAATCCAGCTAAGTGCGCCTTTGGCATTAAATCAGGCAAGTTGCTAGGATTTCTAGTCAGCCACAAAGGGATAGAGCTGGATCCTGCCAAAATCCAAGCCATCACGAAAATGCCCATTCCTCAGACAGAAAAGGAAATACGGGGATTTTTGGGGAGAATCAACTTCATTAGCAGATTTATCTCTCAACTCACAGCAACCTGTGAGCCAATCTTCAAGCTATTAAGAAAGAACTCCTCCATGAAATGGAATGAGGAGTGCCAGAATGCCTTCCTTACAATCAAGAAACAGCTAATCAAAGCTCCCATCTTGGTACCACCCAGGGATGATGTTCCCCTATTTATGTATCTGTCCGTAAGTGACAATGCCATGGACTACATGCTGGGACAGAAGGACGATAGAGGCCTAGAACGAGCTATCTATTACCTCAGCAAAAGATTCAGTAGCAGTGAACACAAGTACACTCTGATCGAAAAGACGTGTTGTGCTTTAGCATGGGCTTGCATGAGGTTACAACATTATCTCCATGGTCACACAACCCATCTCATATCCCGCGTGGATCCTCTCAAGTACGTGTTCAACAAACCCATGTTAAATTGCAGGCTGTCCAGATGGCAGTTGATCCTACAACAATTTGACATCATATATGTGACTCAAAAGTCCATCAAAGGTCAAGGAATTGCGGATCAACTGGCCGCCGCACCATCAAGGGATTTCAAACCCTTGGAGACATATTTTCCCGATGAAGGAGTAATGACAGTTCAGCAACACCATCAGTACGATACACACCAAACGTGGAAGCTGTATTTCGATGGAGCTGTTAATATGGAAGGTTCTGGAGCTGGAGCAGTTTTAGTATCCGCTACGGGGGAGCAGTATCCCGTCGCCGTCAAATTATAATTTGTCAGCACCAACAATACAGCTGAGTATGAAGGCTGTCTTATGGGGCTAAAACTTGCCCATTCAATGGGCATCAGGCGGTTAACTGTCCTTGGGGATTCGGAGTTGGTAATCAGACAATCCACCGGAATCTATCAAACCAAGGAATTACATTTGTTGCCTTACCATCGGCAGGTTTTAAAGATGGATGTGGGGTTCGAAGAAATATCCTTTCTACACATTCCTCGTAATAGGAATGATTTGCGGACGCGTTAGCAACTTTGGCCTCCTTGATCCGCATATCAGACAAGGAACACTTACCAAGCGTCACAATTTCACTGCACAAGGCCCCAGCCTATGGGAATTACGTTAGAGAAGTATCGGATAAGCTGCCTCCCATCCAACATCCTTGGTATCAGCATATCAAGGAATATCTACGAGATGGATCTACACCCGCTGAGGCGAGCCCGATTGAGAAAAGGCAGATCCACCGACTTGCTATGAAATTCTACCTGAGTGGAGATGCGCTCTACAAAAGAGATGCAGGATTAGGTCTCCTCAGATGTTTAGACAAAGATCAAGCCCAAAGGCTTATGGATGAAATCCATGGCGGAGTTTGTGGCCCCCACATGAGTGGCCCCCTCCTTGTCAAGAAAGTCCTCAGGACAGGACATTATTGGCTATCTCTTAAAGCTGATTGCAATGACCTTGTCAGGAGATGCTATCAGTGCCAAATTCATGGGAATGCTATACACGCCCCTCCACGGGAACTTCACAATATGAGTTCACCTTGGCCCTTCTCAATGTGGGGAATGGACGTTATCGGGCCCATTGAGCCTAAAGCCAGTAATGGTCATCGATTTATCTTCACCATGATCGATTACTTCACCAAGTGGGTAGAAGCAGCCTCCTTCCCCAGGGTTATTAAAGAAGTCATCATTGCTTTCATAAGAAACAATGTCATTTGTCGATATGGACAACCAGAGGTGATTGTGTCCGACAATGTCAAGAACCTCAACAACAAAATGATGGAGGAATTATGCAGTAAATTCCACATCAAACATCTCAACTCAGTCATCTATCGTCCGAAGATGAATGGTGCTGTTGAAGCGGCTAACAAGAACATCAAGAAGATTATGCAAAAGATGTCCACCAATCACAAAAATTGGCCTGACCAATTGCCTCTGACTCTGTTAGCCTACAGAACCTCAATGCACACTTCCACTGGGGCAACCCCCTACGCATTAACCTATGGGATGGAAGTGGTACTCCCCATAGAAGTGGAGATGGAATCCCTCAGAGTATTGATAGACGCTCAGTTGGATGATGACCAATTGGTACAAGATAGGTATCACCAATTGGCTTTAATAGACGAAAGGCGAACCGCGGCTATCTTCCATGGTCAGTTATATCAACAAATGATCACCAGATCCTACAACAAAAAAGTCCAGCTATGACAATTCAGAAAACATGACTTGGTTTTGAAGAAAATCTCTGACAACCAAGATCAGTCTAAGGGAAAATTCGCTCCTAATTGGGAAGGCCCGTTTATTATCAAGGAAGTATTGACAGGAGGCGCTCTCAGATTGCAAGAAATGGACGGCGATGAATTTCCACAACTCATCAACTCGGACACCGTGAAACGATACTATGTCTGAAGTTTCCATCAAGTAAACATCCTGGTGGTAGACCATCAGGTCGCCAGTCATTCCGGTTCTTTAAACCTTTACCACAAACAACTTTTCTACACTTTGCCCCTCAGGGAAACATACCTTTCAAGCCAGCAGCCTGGCTCTCCTTTGCGCTCATGCAACTTAGGTCATCCCACCACAGATTGAACCTCTTGCGTATACAGTTTGGCTACCCATACCTGGGATCAAACTTTTCACCTGCAGTTTGTCCTCAACCTAGGATTAAACTTTCTCTTCCCTACACTCTGACCTGCACATGGGATTACGCTTTTCGTCTCGCCCTGAGGGGTGAACTACGTCGACCTGATCTCCTCTTCAATAGGAGTACGTAGGCAACCATTTCATATGGTCCGATCGCAATAAAACAAACATTCCCACACCATTCCTGCCACATACAACGTTGAACCTCTTACACCAGGTTCGAACTATGCAGACCTGATCTCCTCTTCAATAGAAGTACGTAGGCAGCCATTCATGGTGCGGTCTCACCCCCTACCAAAACATAAACCCTTGTCAGTTGGTACTGGGACCATCCTTCAAACCACTAAATTTCATTCGGCTTCAGACCAAAGGGATGGAATTACCTGAACTCCTCCCTACTAGGAGATTCGGTGACCATCTAAGCCGCGGTCATACCTTGAAGAGCAACACCAATCCATAAGAGATGGAATTAACTAGGCTTCTCCTAAATAGAAGTACTGGCGACCATCTGTTGTGCGGTCAATCTCAGAGAGGAAAGCCACACTCCTCTCCTCATTTCCATACAAAAACCAGTCCCAAGACACCAAAGATGGTAAGGATACATACAGATCGATGATCCATTCTGAACTATCCAGAGACAACTCAATGTCCATCCACCCAGAAGGAATTCAGAATCCATCAAGATCACAAGCCCTGAAGTAGCAGGCAAAATATCAAGCAAGTAGCAAAGCATATCTAAAAGGAAAGTGATCAAAAATATATTTCCTTGTCCTATATATAATGTTGTTTGATATACACAATGTAAACTATATATGACAAAATGGCTAAGCTAGTCTGTGCAGGTAAATACAAGATCACCTACAAGTCAGGGTATATGCGAGCTAACAAGCCCAACACGGCGTCCCTCTCAGAAGATAGAGGTAAAGCTGTGGTCTCCTGTATGAGAATATCCACACGACCCAACAGATCTGTAGCCATCTGCATGGTGACCATATGATCATCAATATATGCGCTCATCTCCGCGATCATGCCAGTGGTAAGGGACCTCACTGCAGTACTATCTGTGACGGCTACATCCCGGGCAGATATGGCGATATCCCGCTCAACTATCACTGCATCTCTGGCTGATATAGCCTCATCCCGCTCAACGACGGCGGCATCTCTACGAGCCAATGCCTCGTCTCTCTCCAATAGAGTGGCCTCCCTCCCATCAAGAGCAGTCGACATCATAGATCGAATCTGATCTCTCTCAAAGGTCATCAGATGAAGACTCTGCTCTAAGTACTGTGCCGAATGCTAAATCACAACAGTACTGGTACTAGAAGAATCAGGAAGAAATGCTGCAACCCAGTAGTGGGCTCCTCCTCGATGTAGGTATCAGTGTCCTCCATGGGATCTACATCATCTAACTCACGCTCTGGTACTGCAAATACTGCTGCAGCCGATAAAATCTCTGTTTCCATCCACGCGGAATACTCTACGGAATAACCAGGATGACTGACAGAAAAAGTCACTATCTCTCGCCGATCCCAGCAGGCGTATACCCGAGATCGGTCCTTTACTGAGAGGTACCGAGAAGCTGAACGCTGACCTGTCGCCCCCTCAAAAGGATGAAAATCCTGGAACTGGTCGAACTGCGACATCACGGCTAATGGGTGATAAGTGGTCACTCCCCTCAAACCAGCCAGAGGGAGATAGTCCATGCCCGGAGCATGAGTAATGAAGCTGTATGGTGAGCTAAGCCCCGAACACGATAATATGCTAAATAGATCTCTGATATCTGCCAAGAATGTGGACCAGGACAGAGCATCTATACACTTTGATGGCTGAAAAGAGTAGGACATAGCTACATCATGGGTGAAGCAGTACCCATGCCGTCTAAAAGTGCCAATCGGTCTCAAGTGTGACATGAACCACACATATAGCATGACTGAGCTACCTGTGAACACTCCTGTAGGATACGTGCAACAATATGATACCGACCGCAGGGTCTCTACTACAATTATAGGTACAATGGTACGACCCTCCCTGAGAGTTCTCACAGCCATGATAACGCCTATATCTATCTCATCCATATATCGCGGCATATACACATATGATAGTACACATAGCATCAGTACGTCAACTCTGGCCAAACGCCAATGATCCTCCGGTGTGGTGAAATTCCCAAAATGTCGTGAATAGCTATCCTCTGAGCCAAATCTATCGTACAGAAAACGCTGGGATATCACGTGGCCAGATGTCAACTCATCCTGTACCACTCTGCGCCTCAATCCTGTGAGAGTCATGAATCGTCTACTCATGTCTCCCAAAGCCAGATGCACGCAAGGGCTGTCTAGAGGCAGCATCGTCAAACGTGCATACTCCTTCAGAGTAGGAGTCAACTCGTGGGTGTCGAATCGGAATACCTGCCTATCCGGTAGCCAATGCTCTATCATCCTGTCCACAAATCCTACGGGAACCTGAAAAGTCAAAAAGGTCATGGTATGCTACAATAAATGATCTACAGTCACCCTGTCTGGTGGTGACATGCTATCATACCACGATCGCATACCCGACGCCACCACTGACGGTGGGGTATGATCTATACGGCTAACTGTCAAAGAAGACATCTGTGTGGGTCGTGTCATAAGACCATCCAGGAGTTAATGCTGAATATCTCTGGACATACATACATATGCATAACATGATACATGCACAACAGATAATGGATGTCAATATGATATAGGGAATGAAAAAATAGTGCATACATTCCTAAGTATATCATCATCTATGTACAGCTACAAATACAGGGAAATGGGGCACAGACGCCCTACTACTAACAGAGGCCTATCAAAAGATATAGCGAGAATGGGGAACAACCACCCAATATCTAACAGAGGCCTATCAAGAGATATAATGAGAATATACATCAGAAGAAAACCAGGGTCTCGATATCCACATCATCAATCCTGTCCACCTGATGTAACTCCTCCTGAGTCACTGAATCTCTATCAACAGGGATGTCAGGCCTATAAAGAGGAGGATCTGCGCCGGCAAAACAAAATGGGTCGTCCGAGGGGCCAGCGCCTGAGCTGGAAGGATCAAACGAATCTGCCTCTGCCGGATCTCTGCCCAAATGCCGGATAAAGATATGTGCCTAATCCAACTGCAGGGTCAAACTGTCAATCTGTGTCACATGAGTCGGATCTCGGACACAGGCTAGCCAATCCATCATCATCAAGGATCCTGGAACCATATCCCCCATAAACTATGTGGCGCGGGACTGGGCTCCAATAGTGCGAGGGAACCACCAACGCTGGAATATCTCCTGAGTACATGGACCCTCTGACAATGCAAATCCGTCCACCCCCAACAATGGGATATCAATGACGGGTGACTATGATACGGGCCAAGAACGCCTAGCAGGAGGCAAGATCGGTATACGAATCTCCCCTGTAGTGCTCCTGATAGCACGCTCTCCTAAATAGAGCTCCCAGCCTTCATCCGTGAAGAGAGGAACTCTCCTGGTGGAAATCACATACTCAGCTCCTATCGGGTATCCATCCTCAAAACCCACGGTCAGGTGTTCCCCAGAATAGGGAAGCCATGTGATGGTGTCGGCCGTCAGCAACTCCAGCTGCATACGGCAATGAGTGAATCCCTCAGCTACATGGACCTCTGGTAGAATCGAATGATGTCATCGTCGTCCTCGTGGATAGGTGTCTAAACCTAACACACTCACGGGATGCAAGCATGGAAGCCTCTCATAGGCCTAGAACTGCCAATACAATAAAAAAGTATATCTGCTATCAGTAAACACTCTTAACCTATAAAGAGAAAACGATAAGAGAAATACTCACCAGCAGAAATGGGTAAAATTCTAGCCAAGCCTCGGTCAAACCCTATGAGTGTATACGCATGCCCCGGAGGAAATAGGCAAAGGTATAGGAGCCCCAATCATACTCTCCAATACGGTCCACATCACGTGCAGCACTGATCAAAGCGAAAGATACCGTGGAAGAGTTATCTGCTATGAAGCAGCCTCGAATGATCATCAGGAACAATCACCGCAGAACGCGATCCCTGATCCTGACATCATCAGACATGGACTCACTCAATAGCCTGTTCATAGCATCAATGCTCAAAGGACCTAAACGGACAGTCCTGCCTTTGAGCGCCGTCGCCGGAACTCCTAATAAGGATCTAACGGCAGTAGGGGTAATATTTGCCATGCAAGGAACTGGCTCCCCTCCAAACTCCATACCTGTGATAAATCGCCAATCCATAGGCGTCATCATCACCTCGCAATCCAATAGATAGAGTGACTGAGTCTGATGAAACCATCGCTCAGACAATGCCCTGAGATAACCCCAGGGACAACGACAGGGAAGGATGGAGAAAAATGTCCCAAATCCCCACTCATGCACTACCACTCTATAGTCAGGATGAAGCGCCTGGTACATGGAGTGAATGCTGAACCAGTTCCCTCGAGGCTGTGTAAAACCAGGAACCTGTATGAAATGCAGATCAACATCAAAATCCTTTAATCCTCATCAATAGGAAAGAAGGAAGATCAAAGTCTAATGCCATACCTCGTTAGCATGTAAATACATCGATGGATGTCTGCCCAAATCACCCAGCAACTCTGGGTTCACCACCTGAATGCTCGGAAGCTCCCTACGAGGGACATGTACAGCAGGAGCGGGGTCCTCTATCGGAATATCCACCTCCTCGTCCTAAACGTCTGGAACATCTACCTGGACAGAACGTATTACAGCCTCCACCAACCGACGAAGCTGTATGACAAAACGAGGACGAGGCACTTCAGAAGCCCTCCGCCGTACGCCCGAAGCGGTCCTATAGGAACTGCTCGGCTGATCTGGATCCATAATATCTGGACAACAAGTCTCCAAATCACCTCAGAAAGGGTGTGGCATTTCTTTACCTATAACTTTCTAAAATACATTTTATGACTATATGCATGCATTTACTTTAACATATAATAGAGTTAAAAATGCATGACTACCCAATGCCTACATTTGAAATTTTTTTGCCATAGTCCCCTCTGAAAATAGGACTATCCACATGCATACATGCATGTCTAGGTGGCCATTCAGTAGCACACCTGTCCCAAAGTCATATACATAATATATGTATTAAAAATTAAAATCATCATGCATCAGGCCAACCTCAATACTAGGAGTACTTTGCCTTGCTACCTTATGCTCATTGAACCTCAAATAGGATAAAAAAATAGCAGAAAAAGGTGCCAATTTGACTGTCTCAAAAGTCATATTTTTTCACATCATTATGTTCAACATGGTTTAATACTAACATTTACTATGTTGAATATTTTTTATCAAGTCATCTGTGCATACATAATCACTACTATGTGTTTAGATGCATTTCATGCGATAACTTAAAATCCAACTGACAGAAACGAAAGAAAATACAGGCATATGTTACCAGGATAGTGTAAAACACTTGTACGGTGACAGAATTTGTAGAAAGCAGCCCGAACTCAGCAGATCTGAAGATGGCTCGCGGTTTTCTCTATTCGAAGCAAGTTGAAAGTGACTTGTGAAGACCAACCTGCAGGATTTATGATCCACGATTGGCCGCAGTCCCATCTGTGGCTGCAGCAGGTGCACCTGCGGCACCCCTATGTGGGACATACCCCTTCGGCTCGGTCCAGTTCGAGTTGCAAAGGAGTTCTTGCAGATTAACAAAGTCAAATCGGAAATAAAAACGCCACGCGATTGAGCAAAACTGCATACAATCCTGGTCCTCTCAGATTAGGCGTTGAATCTGTAAATCACTCATTGGTAGTCACCTAAGTATAAGGTATACCCTGCCAATGATCCTAGTTATCACAAATCATAGACGGCAATACCTTATACATGTCTGATGCCACCAACTCCGGGTCAGTACCCTACGTGAGATCCCCGACGGGGGTTACAACGTAAGGTCCTCGACGGGGGTTACAACGCATGCTCATCCGTTGACACACAAATCAACGAAGGTCAAGCAGCCTTGACGTCTTTTCAGCCGATGGCAAGTAAACCCATCGAAGCATGGAAATTTGCTCAATCGTTGCGTACGTGTATATTCATCACTCCCCAGCGGATCCCCGGCAGGGGTTACAACGCATTGTTCCGGTGATCTACACGACAACGGATGTCAAGCAACCTTGACAATCTACCCACAAAGTTTCAGCCGTTGATTCACACGTTGGCGAAGGGAATGTCAATAAAGAGGATAGATGGTGGAATATGTTATACACATCCTCAAACAGATCAAGCTTCATTCCCATAGATCTCTCACACATAAGAGGTACATCTTCAGGATCAAGTCGTAATCGAAGACACAGGACTTTGGTGATAACTCCAACATCAACATCCTAACAGATTCAGATTACACATCAAAATATGGTCATCGTTGCCAACCCCCAGTTGAAGTAACAGGGAGCCAGCAATCATCCCTAGCATGTTGGGCTACAACCCCGTACACATGCATCATACATTTGCATCATGTTGCTATCCCTAGTATCATGTTCGTCTTGTTACGTTTCAAGTGTCTAAGATTCTTTATCCTACCCATGCATCGCCATGCATGAGTAAGATAAAGAGGGGCATCTGTAGACACTTGAAATTTTCTGTACTACTGTCACTAACATTGCAGGAGAGCAGATTCGTCTTTTAAGTGGGAACCCTGAAAGACGATCCATATCCGTACCGGATAGTACCGGAAGTTCAGCATCAACCCCAGATTGCAATCTGGGAGTAACAATTCCAATCTCGGAGATAACCCCGAGGCATGCAGATCAATACCGGCACACACACCGGAGAAGACCGATTAATCTCGGAGATAACTCCAAGGTATCCAGTCTCAGTCCCAACCATGGGAATAGCCACCAACCTTGGTGATAACTCTAAGGAATGCAATTTCGACAATAACCCCATAAATGCTTGTTACAAGTGCGACTAGCTTCAATCTCGGCGCTCACAACGAGATCCACTGTACCAGCACAGTAATAATATTAGGAAGACAGACACACCTCAAGGATGACAATGAGGACCTTCAACTAATTGCAGCAGTCCAATCCCAGCGAAGCTGAGCAACGTCTGCTTTATCAGCCCAATCTGGCGATAACACCGATGAGGGGCAACATCGTCATCTGACCAACACGATGCCACGCCACGTCGCCTCAACATATCTACGCAAAAATGTCCTACAAGACTAATCAATCCCGAGTGACTATTGTACGGGGAAACAGATGAAAGTTGAAGCTTGAAGACCGGAGGGCACCGTCCCATCTTTAATGACTTCGTACAAATTCTAATCCTATGCCATCGTATAACTCTCGACAACAGCGGTCCGAAATAGGTCCTGTATACCTCAAACGGATGCCCGGATTGCACTTCTAAAAGTTCGAGTCGACATTACAGTGCCCGAGTGCACGTACTTCGAGACGACCCGAGCCGAAAAACCCAGGCCCACCCGGGTTGCCTCTGGTACACCTGCGGCTCAGCCACAGGTACACCTGCGGCTAATATGCCTATAAATAGAGGCCTTGGGGTGCTGATTTTTAAGGAGAGAACGACGAGGAAGCCCTGCCCAATTTGCTCTGCACTCATTCCATGTAGTGTACTTTCCCCTTTTAAACACCTGTGAGCTCATATATAGCCTCTTTTGTACCTACAAAAGCCAGTGTTTACCCACTTTAAAGATATAGAAGTCTTCTTTAGCAGTCAGCTGTAAGCCTTCTCACACACTTTAGAGTCTTTCTCTTCATCTCTGCACACACCCTTTTACACGTTGAGAGTCGTGTTGCTCATTTTTTCCCGGACTTCGGTCCGTGATTTTATTTTAGTCTATATATATATATATATATATATATATATATATATTTATATATATATATTGACTAACATTATGAGTTATGCCTCGATTGAGCCTAGACTTCGGTCTGGAGCGTTTATTTGCTTTCCTATATATATTTATATATATGAACTGCGTGTCGAACTCTGTTCGATGATCCTAGACTTCGGTCTGGAGTGTTTACTGCTTTAATATATATATTTATATATATTAACTGTGTGTCGAACTCTGTTCGATGAGCCTGGATTTTATATCCGGTGCGTTTACTCGCTATATATATATATATATATATATATATATATATATATATATATATATATATATATTCGTCCTGCATAGAGTTCACTTCGTGGCAGTTTATCGCTTTGTACAACTTTCTTTATGTTTCGTCCCGCCTGGAGTTTCATTCGTGGTGGTTGACTGTATATATATATATATATATATATATATATATATATATATATATATATATATATATATATATATATATATATATATTCGTCCTGCATGGAGTTCACTTCGTGGCAGTTTATCGCTTTGTACAACTTTTTTTATGTTTCGTCCCGCCTGGAGTTTTATTCGTGGTGGTTGACTGTATTTACTGCTTTCTTTATGTTTTATCCCGCCTGGAGTTTCTTCCGTGGCGGTTGATAGCTTTTACAGCTTTATTTACGTTTCTGATCCCCCATGGAGGTGCTTCGTGGTTGGTGATCATGTCTATATATATATATATATATATATATATATATATATATATATATATTTGCAGCTTTTATATATGTATCTGCTTACTGCTTTCATATAAATTGCAGTATTCTATGCACTTAGGAATCATGTGATCACATATTCATCCCATTGGATCTAGATTCGGTTCCCGTGATGGACATTTTCAGCTATAAGCAGCTTGTAAATTATTCTGCGGTGTCTGAATTTTCTCAGATGGTTTCCATACCCACGAGGAAGTCGACATTATTTTGTACATTATTTTCATACGGATGCCTCACATTCGTAAAAAAATAAAATCAATCAAGTTGAGCACTTAATAAAATGGGAGTGTAAAAGGTCTCAATTACTATTGAGCATCAGGGTTTGAAAAACCTCTTTTATAAAACATCACTGTGAGGACCCCAAATCCAGGTACTTGAAACCTGAACTCGGTTCTTCACGATACCATTTCTATGAGCGGAATAATACTACAAATAATAACAATAATATAAAAGTCAACTTAATTTACATAATTATCAGAGTCTAGCTCCCAAGTACGTAACCTTTAAACATTCATTACAACCCATGATAGATAATATATATCATACTTGTCTTAATATTATCAAACTATTATATAACATAGTAATTCGTTCATTCAGCAATCTTCCCTTTTTCCTTTGTTCTTAGCAGAGCTCTCTAGTCGTTCGCACTTAGCTGAAAACATTTAAATTTAAGCAAGGATGAGCATTTGAGTGCCCAGTAAGTAATAATATATATATATATATATATATATATATATATATAAGCTGAAAGGATTTAAATGTTTTCTTTGTACTATTCTTCTACAACCAGTCAACAGTTGTGAAGTATTCTGAACTGATAATAATAACATAACAACTCTCTTTCAAACTTTTGAAACTACACAATGACTATAACTGGGGTTATGGTGACATGCCATGAACATTGTTTCATTTTCGAAAAGGTTAAACAGAAATTCATCTGTAAACCGACATAACTTACGGGCACGGGGGGTGATCAGCCCGTTATGCCCTGCATTGATCAATACTACATTACAAGAACGATAGGATCGTTCACTCTGTTCCACCTTGGGTGCATAAAAATTTTCCCGTGTAGGGATGTTCATACTTGTCTGGGTTCCAAATCGAAGGTTTTATCTTGTTTTAACAATAGTCTATAATTCAACATATATATATATATATATATATATATATATATATATATATATACGGGTAATTGACAAAGGTAGATCAACATATGATTAAATACAATGATTATCCAAGTGGGGACACTTGTTTAATCATTTCTAGAAATTAACGAACATAATATATATATCTGAATTACCACATACTAACATGTTGATAAGCAATGAGCGTATATAATATAAGGTTAATAATCTGTACAGTAATAATATAGTTTAGAAACATTCTTACTCATGTCCATTGCATAAAGAAAATACAAAGGTAAGATACTTGCCTGAAGCGCTGCTTACAACTTGTAATTAAGATCTATCGCTTATCTCACGACCTAACATTAATAAGATCGTTCGTTCGATTAGAACAACACACTATAACACATAACACTGCTTATTGTAGTCAGCACATACCCTAATCACATTAGCACATAGATTTAACAACCATTGAATCACAAAAATCACTTATCTAATCACATTATCTAAGTCCAGATCAATTTCTGAAACATGTCGGTGTACCGACAACTTTATCGAGTAATTATCGAGTCTAAGACTCTATACTATAACTCAATATCCGTAAATGTCAGTCATATTATTTTTAAATGACTTAATATAACTTTTAAACATTTATTATAGTTTATCATAAATTTTTAAACACCGGAATCATATTTAAATGATTTAAATACTAATCAACTCTATTATCATTAATATTTAATTAGTATTAAACTATTAATGAAATCATTTTCAAAATATTAAAGTTATGTATAATAACTCAATTTACTTTTAAAGTATTAATATTATCCTTAAATGATTTTTTTAAAACATCTAAAATTATTTTTAAATAATTAACATTAATATTAAAGTATTAATGTTTCATTTATCAAAATATTAAAAGTCATTAAGTATAACTTAAAATATTTTTAATTCATTTATATCCTTCTTAAATGATTTTTAAATTAATAAAACTATTTTTAAACTATTTATTTAATATAATTATTAAATAAATTTAATATCATTAATAATAACTTAATAATCATTAATATTTAATTAATAATGAAATTATTCTCTAAATATTAAAAGTTATGTTTTATAACTTAAAATATCTTTAAACAATTTATTTTCATTTAAAATGATTATTATAATATTAAAATCATTTTTAAACTAAATTATTTAATCTAATTATTAAATAACTTTAATATCATTAATAATGATCAATTCATGAAATTTACCTTTAAATTTTAAAAGTTATATTTTATAACTTAAAATACTTTTAAATACCTTATTATTATTTAAAATAATTTTTAATATCATAAAATCATTTTTAATTAACTTATTTAATTCATTTAGTAAATAAATCAATTATCATTAATATTAATTTATTAATAAAATTTATCACAAAATATTAAAAGTCATTAAAAATAACTTAAATATTTTATTATATCATAATATAATTTTAAATGATTTTTCAAATATTAAAATCATTTTTAAATAATTTATTTAATATTATAATTAAATAAATTAAATACTTTTAATATTCCAAAAATATTAAATATTTATGAAATATAATAAAAATAATTAAAAACTAATTTTCAGAATTTTTGATAATTTTTAATAATTTATTTTGTATTTTTAATAATTAAAAACTAATATTTTCTATTTAATAATTAATTTCCGAAAAATATTAAATAATTTGTCGCTAAAGACCACCTATAGCGACAGAACCGTCGCTATAGGTGTTCTTCAAGTTCTTGGCCAAACCCAGAAATGCATAGTCAGTTTGCCAGGTGCCACGTTTGACCAACAATGATTCAGTGGGTGCTGTGATTCTAGGAATTCTATTGAGCAGATCATGTAGAACTAGTGCAAGACTACAAGATCAAACGACCAACATGTTCATACATCACACAACCAAAGAGATCTAATCGTCCAAAGTAGCTGTCAGAGCTGTTCTTCATTTCTGGGTTACCCAGAAATGAAGAACAGTTCATGAGGCCTACTTTGGGCTTCCACAACTTGTATGATATGAAATGTTTCTGTGATATAATGCATTCAGTGTATACCCAACATGACAAGGAAGAGCTATAATACATTATATCACTAAAACAACAACAGATCAAACGTAGAAAGTTCGGTCAAACCATGTCAGACATCATGCTATTGTGTTTTCTGGGTTACCCAGAAAACACAAACCGTGAGCTTTATGCTTGGTTTGACCTTAATCCGAATCCAATCGGTTTACATTTTAAGTGATATAAGAGCATAATCATGTAGTTCATGTAACAAACTATAAACTTATTACAACATCATGACTAAAACATCAACAACCTGACAGATCAGAGCCCAAGAACATCTTGTCAGACGCTTCTGGGCCTGATCTGGGCTACCCAGAAACCTTGCAAGTCATGGTCGGTCAACGCAGTTTGACCTTCCATATCTTGCAATATACATACGATCTAAGCCTGATTCCAAGCCCAGATCTAAGATCACATACTAGACTACAATTACCAACTTTCAAAATACAAAACACATTAAAAATCATAGAGATATAAGGTCTGACATTTCTTGTCAGACTTTATGGGCAAATTCTGGGTTTCAAAAACAGCCGGTCAATGCCGGTCAACCCACTTTGACCTTAAATAACTTTTAATCTATAACAGATATGACTTTGATTCTTTTTGCAGATTAGAGACAACATTGCAGACTACTACTAACAACTTAAAAACAACACAAAACATAATCGAGCAAGGATCTGTGGCCTCTGACATTCGCTGTCAAACCACAGAACCAAGTTTTTTTCCAGATTTTTCAAATCTTCAAATCCGAGCCTATAGATGTTATGGATCTAACATCTAGCAACCCAGATCATCATTAGACACTATAAACAACATATTCTAACACTTAATCATAACATCAAAAATCAGATTTTGGACAGAAATTCGAGGGTTTGTTTATACCTTTAACTGAGCAATTCTTGATTCTATGTTTCTGATTTGGTTCAGATAAACGTGGGGCTTGATTATGGGACTGATATGCTACTGAAATTCAGAGGTTTGGGGCTTGAGAGAAAAAGTTTGAGTGTTGGACAAAATGTAAGTAACAAAAAGAATTTCTTTCTCTTCAATCCTATTTATACAACTTGAATGCAATGTATTTGGCTGGTGTAGGTGACTTGTTGTTGTTATTTTGAGCACATGGGGTGGTTGAAGTGGTTCAACCACTCAACCTATTGTCAACACCTATTTGTTAGTCAAATAATGCATTAGGAGAAAAATGGTAAATTGGTAAATCATTTTAATGGCAACCAAGTAATTTGCCAAACCCTTAGGGTTTAGGGTTTGGGTTAGGGTTTAGACAATTTTAGCAAAAATCTAGAATTTCCATTTTAGGGTTTACTCCAAAAATAAAATTAAATGAAGATTAAATAAATTTTAGTTTCTAAAATTTTAAAATTAGGATTTTCTAATTATGATTAATCTTCTAATTACTTTATACAGGAACATTAGGGTTTAATATCATATAATTATCATTAACCTTGCTAATTTAATAATTAGGGTTTACAATTTTGGTAATTAGAGTTATTAAAATATAAATAGGTTTTCTAAATATCAAATTAGGATTTAAAATTTTAGGATTTCCAAAATTACTAATTGAGATTATAATACTTGCTAATTAATCACATTAACACAAGTACAACCAATCTCGAATTCTAATTTAAATTTTAAATTAGGGTTTCTCATTTCCAAAATTAGGGTTTTTAAATATATTAATTAGGGTTTTCAAAAATTAATAATTAGGGTTTCTTGATTATAATTAGGGTTTGCCTAATTAATCCAATCATTATATAATACTCCTCATAAAACATATAACACGGTCATATAACAATCTTAAGCTCACAACTGATTTTCAAACTAGGGTTTCCCACAGTAATTTAGGATTTTGAAAATAAACACCATAATTGACCAATCATCATCAACACGTACATACAGTACATATTCATAGCACTGAAAAATTAAAATATAATTAATATTATATTATTATTCTCATACCTTGACAATAATCCAAAATTAGGGTTTGGATTCCATATCTGATTTATTCTTCATATTTAACCTTAATAATTAAGGTAAAATATTTACTTTAATAATCCATACTAAAATTCATATAGTAAAATAAAAAATCACTTCATATATTATTTAAATAATATATGATTATATTTTCATGGAAAATAATTAATAAAAACATTTCTACCTTAAAATTAATTATTATAAGAATATACTTTATAAAAATGAATAATTCTAAAATAAATTCATTTGTAAATAATTATGTAATAAATATATTTTTACTTACCACAAAAATACTTATACGCATAATCTTGTACAAATCCTCATCTTTAATATACATAAAAAAAATTTATTCGCAAAATTTCTTATTTATTTATATAGAAAATATCGGGTTGTTACATTCACCCTCCCTTATAAAGATTCCGTCCCCGGAATCACCGTTTAAAAACCTATACATACACGGCACATAGCATACACAATCATTGCAATTAGATCTAGATCAACTTTGATCGAACTGATCTTTAACTATTCACATGAAGCTTGTCTTTCTGATTAAACGAAAAAATTTGTTTCTAAAAGAACTCAAATTCCTCCTCAAAATTTCTTTATAAAATAATTTACTATATATTGGAAAATCAAGCATAATAAAATAAAAGTTATACGAATAATACCTTGAGTTGCATTGCCAGCTGCTGCCGTGTCCTGGACTGTCATGTTGTAGACCCTTGCTGTCGACTTTGTCGGTTTGCTTGACGAAGTCGGTCCGATAATTGCTAACATCCCGCTTCCAGTACCTGTGTTTGCACTACCTACCTCCACCCTTCTCTTCGGACAATCCTTCACCCTGTGTTCAGTCGATCCGCATATAAAACAACCATTATTCATTCCAGGATTTGGGCAGTTGGGAGAGATATGGCCCTCCTGCCCGCACTTGTAGCATACAAACTTCCCTTTCAGACACTCCCCTGAATGGTTCTTTCCACATGTCTTACACGGTACATTCTGTTTCTTCATACCTTCTTGCTTCACCTGCACACTCTCAAAACTGCTCACCTTCCTCTTACTATCTCCACTCTTGCTCCCACTATTAATTTCCACCTTCGTAGCTCCTTCTATCTTACCCTTATTCTTCCTTTCCTTGTTGTAAAGGCTCATGGCCTCACTTCCTTCCTCAGCTATGATCGCCTTCTCCATGAGTGCTGCAAATGTAGGAATCTGCAACACCGCCACCTTATTATAGAGCCAGGGTTTCAATCCCAGCTCAAACCTTCTTGCTTTCTTAGCCTCCGTATCAACTTGATGCGGAGCAAACCTAGCTAACTCATTGAATTTGGTGGTATATTCAGACACCGTCATATTCTCCTGCTTCAACTCTAAAAACTTAACCTCCATCATCGCCTGCATACTCGGTGAAAAATAATTTTCGACAAATAGTGTTTTAAACCTATCCCATGTTATCACACCTTCTCCTGCCCTCGCCTGATTTGCCTCCCACTAGAAATTTGCCTCGCCCTTCATCATATAAGTGGCAAAAGCAGTCTTCTGCCCTTCATCTACCCTAGCTACCACAAATGCTTTTTCGATTTCCTTAAGCCAAGTTTGGGCTTCAACAGGGTCAGTTGTACCTTTAAATTCTGGTGGTCCTACCGCTTTGAAATCTTTGAAATTCGCTAAGCGATTATCCGGCCGATTCCCAGCGACTGGTATCCCTTGCTGCATAGCTTGTGCTATCATGTTTGCAAATTGCTGTATTGGATCGGCTTGTTGTTGTCCCTCAACATTATTAACAGATTCTTCTGCTCTTTGGTTATGAGTTTGACGTCTTGGCGGCATTATCTGATTAAATAAGATCATAAATTTAACTTACATTCTAAACCTTATCACATAAGTTTAATATTTTAAACTTGTTTCATCATTTCTCAAACATAGTTTCATATTCATTGAACGAATATTTTACATAACATAGCACATAATGCTTTAAACATCATTCATCCCTTTGTGACTACAAAAGTCAGGATTTACAGTCTTGACCAACACAAAAGTTGAGAATATTACACTACACATACATACTTATCATATATATTACATTAAACACACCTACCCAATAAAACCTATACTACCTATTTATTACACCTCTTCCTTGGACAACCTCCCGCTCGATGACCTTCCATCCCACATATAAAATATGCTCCTGGTTTGTAGTAAGGACAATACAAAGTAGTATGTCCTTCATAACCGCAAAGATAACAAATTCTTTTTCCTTTCTTCTTATCAGATTTTCCTAAGTCATGGTCTTCTATCTTTCTTTTTCCCTTCTTGCTCGTAGCTGCACACGAAGTGTTGTTTGTGGCTCCCATCTGATCAATTTGGATTTTAAGCTTATCTTGTTCTTCTATTGTTTCTATTAACGCCTAACGCAACTGACAGTTCAACAACTTTTCTATTTCCCACAACCTTTCCAGAGAAGAAACCTTGTTCCTCAGATCCTGCACCTCCGTTGATGCTTGGTCAGCTTCAACTTTAGTGTCCGAATTAATATCTGTCAGCTCCACCATCTCCGGATCTTGTACGACATTTTCTACGATAACTACATCGTCTGAGTTGTTTTCATCGTGAGCCTCTATTTCAGCTATTGGCTTCGATATCAGCTCGGGTGTATGGGTTTGATCCTTCTTCATGCTATATGCATATAACAAGCCTTTTCCACCGGACATCTACACACATAAATTATCCTGATTAGCATATAATATATACACACAGCAAATAAGAGTTGTATATAAGTTATCTTTTATTTTGTTTGACGATAAATTTATTCAATTCACCTTTTTTTTTAAACTCTATATGAGTTATTTATATTTTCAACGTTTTCCTCTGTTCTAAGGTTATAGCCTAAGGTCTAGCCCACCTAAGGTTTTTAACCCCTAAACTCTGATACCAACCTGTGAGGACCCCAAATCCAGGTACTTGAAACCCGAACTCGGTTCTTCACGATACCATTTCTATGAGCGGAATAATACTAATAATAATAACAATAATATAAAAGTCAACTTAATTTACATAATTATCAGAGTCTAGCTCCCAAGTACGTAACCTTTAAACATTCATTACAACCCATGATAGATAACATATATCATACTTATCTTAATATTATCAAACTATTACATTACATAGTAATTCATTCATTCAGCAATATTCCCTTTTTTCTTTGTTCTTAGCAGAGCTCTCTAGTCGTTCGCACTTAGCTGAAAACATTTAAATTTAAGCAAGGATGAACATTTGAGTGCCCAGCAAGTAATAACAATTATATATATAAGCTGAAAGGATTTAAATGTTTTCTTTGTACTATTCTTCTACAACCAGTCAACAGTTGTGAAGTATTCTGAACTGATAATAATAACATAACAACTCTCTTTCAAACTTTTGAAACTACATAATGACTATAACTGGGGTTATGGTGACATGCCATGAACATTATTTTCATTTTCGAAAAGGTTAAACAGAAATTCATCTGTAAACCCACATAACTTACGGGCACGGGGGGTGATCAGCCCGTTATGCCCTGCATTGATCAATACTACATTACAAGAACGATAGGATCGTTCACCCTGTTCCACCTTGGGTGCATAAAAATTTTCCCGTGTAGGGATGTTCATACTTGTCTGGGTTCCAAATTGAAGGTTTTATCTTGTTTCAACAATAATCTATAATTCAACATATATATATATATATATATATATATATATATATATATATATATATATACGGGTAATTGACAAAGGTAGATCAACATGTGATTAAATACAATGATTATCCAAGTGGGGACACTTGTTTAATCATTTCTAGAAATTAACGAACATAATATATATATCTGAATTACCACATACTAACATGTTGATAAGCAATGAGCGTATATAATATAAGGTTAATAATCTGTACAGTAATAATATAGTTTAGAAACATTCTTACTCATGTCCATTGCATAAAGAAAATGCAAAGGTAAGATACTTGCCTGAAGCGCTGCTTACAACTTGTAATTAAGATCTATCGCTTATCTCACGACCTAACATTAATAAGATCGTTCGTTCGATTAGAACAACACACTATAACACATAACACTGCTTATTGTAGTCAGCACATACCCTAATCACATTAGCACATAGATTTAACAACCATTGAATCACAAATAATCACTTATCTAATCACATTATCTAAGTCCAGATCAATTTCTGAAACATGTCGGTGTACCGGCAACTTTATCGGGTAATTATCGAGTCTAAGACTCTATACTATAACTCAATATCCGTAAATGTCAGTCATATTATTTTTAAATGACTTAATATAACTTTTAAACATTTATTATAGTTTATCATAAATTTTCAAACACCGGAATCATATTTAAATGATTTAAATACTAATCAACTCTATTATCATTAATATTTAATTTGTATTAAACTATTAATGAAATCATTTTCAAAATATTAAAGTTATGTATAATAACTCAATTTACTTTTAAAGTATTAATATTATCCTTAAATGATTTTTTTAAAACATCTAAAATTATTTTTAAATAATTAAAATTAATATTAATGTATTAATGTTTCATTTATCAAAATATTAAAAGTCATTAAGTATAACTTAAAATATTTTTAATTCATTTATATCCTTCTTAAATGAATTTTAAATTAATAAAATCATTTTTAAACTATTTATTTAATATAATTATTAAATAAATTTAATATCATTAATAATAACTTAATAATCATTAATATTTAATTAATAATGAAATTATTCTCTAAATATTAAAAGTTATGTTTTATAACTTAAAATATCTTTAAACACTTTATTTTCATTTAAAATGATTATTAATTATAATATTAAAATTATTTTTAAACTAAATTATTTAATCTAATTATTAAATAACTTTAATATCATTAATAATGATCAATTCATGAAATTTAACTTTAAATTTTAAAAGTTATATTTTATAACTTAAAATACTTTTAAATACCTTATTATTATTTAAAATAATTTTTAATATCATAAAATCATTTTCAATTAATTTATTTAATTCATTTAGTAAATAACTCAATTATCATTAATATTAATTTATTAATGAAATTTATCACAAAATATTAAAAGTCATTAAAAATAACTTAAAATATTTTATTATATCATAATATAATTTTAAATGATTTTTTAAATATTAAAATTATTTTTAAATAATTTATTTAATATTATAATTAAATAAATTAAATACTTTTAATATTCCAAAAATATTAAATATTTATGAAATATAATAAAAATAATTAAAAACTAATTTTCGGAATTTTTGATAATTTTTAATAATTTATTTTGTATTTTTAATAATTAAAAACTAATTTTTTCTATTTAATAATTAATTTCTAAAAAATATTAAATAATCTGTCGCTAAAGACCACCTATAGCGACAAAACCGTCGCTATAGGTGTTCTTCATGTTCTTGGGCAAACCCAGAAATGCATAGTCAGTTTGCCAGGTACCACGTTTGACCAACAATGATTCAGTGGGTGCTATTATTCTAGGAATTCTATTGAGCAGATCATGTAGAACTAGTGCAAGACTACAGGATCAAACGACCAACATGTTCATACATCACACAACCAAAGAGATCTAATCGTCCAAAGTAGCTGTCAGAGCTGTTCTTCATTTCTGGGTTACCCAGAAATGAAGAACAGTTCATGAGGCCTACTTTGGGCTTCCACAACTTGTATGATATGAAATGTTTCTGTGATATAATGCATTCAGTGTATACCCAACATGACAAGGAAGAGCTATAATACATTATATCACTAAAACAACAACAGATCAAACGTAAAAAGTCCGGTCAAACCATGTCAGACATCATGCTATTGTGTTTTCTGGGTTACCCAGAAAACACAAACCGTGAGCTTTATGCTTGGTTTGACCTTAATCCAAATCCAATCGGTTTACATTTTAAGTGATATAAGAGCATAATCATGTAGTTCATGTAACAAACTATAAACTTATTACAACATCATGACTAAAACATCAACAACCTGACAGATCAGAGCCCAAGAACATCTTGTCAGACGCTTCTGGGCCTGATCTGGGCTACCCAGAAACCTTGCAAGTCATGGTCGGTCAACGCAGTTTGACCTTCCATATCTTGCAATATACATACGATCTAAGCCTGATTCCAAGCCCAGATCTAAGATCACATACTAGACTACAATTACCAACTTTCAAAATACAAAACACATTAAAAATCATAGAGATATAAGGTCTGACATTTCTTGTCAAACTTTCTGGGCAAATTCTGGGTTTCAAAAACAGCTGGTCAATGCCGGTCAACCCACTTTGACCTTAAATAACTTTTAATCTATAACAGATATGACTTTGATACTTTTTGCAGATTAGAGACAACATTGCAGGCTACTACTAACAACTTAAAAACAACACAAAACATAATCGAGCAAGGATCTGTGGCCTCTGACATTCGCTGTCAGACCACAGAACCAAGTTTTTTTCCAGATTTTTCAAATCTTCAAATCCGAGCCTATAGATGTTATGGATCTAACATCTAGCAACCCAGATCATCATTAGACACTATAAACAACATATTCTAACACTTAATCATAATATCAAAAATCAGATTTTGGACAGATATTCGAGGGTTTGTTTATACCTTTAACTGAGCAATTCTTGATTCTATGTTTCTGATTTGGTTCAGATAAACGTGGGGCTTGATTATGGGACTGATATGCTACTGAAATTCAGAGGTTTGGGGCTTGAGAGAAAAAGTTTGAGTGTTGGACAAAATGTAAGTAACAAAATGAATTTCTCTCTCTTCAATCCTATTTATACAACTTGAATGCAATGTATTTGGCTGGTGTAGGTGACTTGTTGTTGTTATTTTGAGCACATGGGGTGGTTGAAGTGGTTCAACCACTCAACCTATTGTCAAAACCTATTTGTTAGCCAAATAATGCATTAGGGGCAAAATGGTAAATTGATAAATTATTTTAATGGCAACCAAGTAATTTGCCAAACCCTTAGAGTTTAGGGTTTGGGTTAGGGTTAGGGTTTGGACCATTTTAGCAAAAATCTAGGATTTCCATTTTAGGGTTTACTCCAAAAATAAAATTAAATAAAGATTAAATAAATTTTAGTTTCTAAAATTTTGAAATTAGGATTTTCTAATTATGATTAATCTTCTAATTACTTTATACAGGAACATTAGGGTTTAATATCATATAATTATCATTAACCTTGCTAATTTAGCAATTAGGGTTTACAATTTTGGCAATTAGAGTTACTAAAATATAATTAGGTTTTCTAATTATCAAATTAGGATTTAAAATTTTAGGATTTCCAAAATTAGTAATTGAGATTATAATACTTGCTAATTAATCACATTAACACAATTACAACCAATCTCGAATTCTAATTTAAATTTTAAATTAGGGTTTCTCATTTCCATAATTAGGGTTTTTCAAAAATTAATAATTAGGGTTTCTAGATTATAATTAGGGTTTACCTAATTAATCCAATCATTATATAATACTCCTCATAAAACATATAACACGGTCATATAACAATCTTAAGCTCACAACTGATTTTCAAACTAAGGTTTCCCACAGTAATTTAGGATTTTAAAAATAAACACTATAATTGACCAATCATCATCAACACGTACATACAGTACATATTCATAGCACTGAAAAATCAAAATATAATTAATATTATATTATTATTTTCATACCTTGACAATAATCTAAAATTAGGGTTTGAATTCCATATCTAATTTATTCTTCATATTTAACCTTAATAATTAAGGTAAAATATTTACTTTAATAATCCATACTAAAATTCATATAATAAAATAAAAAATCACTTCATATATTATTTAAATAATATATGATTATATTTTCATAGAAAATAATTAATAAAAATATTTCTACCTTAAAATTAATTATTATAAGAATATACTTTATAAAAAATGAATAATTCTAAAATAAATTCATTTGTAAATAATTATGTAATAAATATATTTTTACTTACCACGAAAATACTTATACGCATAATCTTGTACAAATCCTTATCCTTAATATACATAAAAAAAAATTTATTCGCAAAATTTCTTATTTATTTATATAGAAAATATCGGGTTGTTACAATCACTGTCATATCTTACTTAAAATTGAATTTTTACATAAAATTCAAACCCTGTGTATATAGGTGCGAAGAGGCCTTGCACTACTTCCAAATAACCGCACATTGACCCCCACACACACATTCAGATAACAGTTTCTTGAAAAGAAGCGGTCACCGTGGTAACACAGATGTCGGGGGGTGCCTAACACATTCCCTCCGCATAACTAAGTCCCCGGACCCTAATGAATCTCGGTTTCACCGACCCGTTTAGCAGTGTCACATTACTGGGTCAATGTGCAAACCTTTTCTCGATTGTGTTGGTACAACCATTTAAAAAACCAACTAGCGACTCTTAACAGTCCATCGTCGACATTATACATGTCAGACCTTTTTCACTTATTTTTTCAAACAAATCTCACCTAAAATGAGAACACCAAAGAACAAGTAACGGAAAGGGACAATTAAAAATCCCGACATCGACAATATGTCTCGTTAAAAACCTTACCACATAAAAATTCAGTGAGAAAAATTTTGGCGAAGGAAAAGAGTACAATATTCTTGTATAACTTCTAGTACCTTGGGATTGCTTCATTAAAACCTTGCAAAGGAAAACCCAGTGGGAACAAACCTTAACGAATGAAAAAGAGTACAATCAGCAAATATCATTTATACTCCCCTTCATAAGTACATAGGATTTCTATTGTTCATGGTAAAAATAACATTAAGCCGAAGCATGCCAATGTTGTGCACCATCTTCTTCAAAATCGTAGTTGGTAATGACTTAATGGATATATCAACCAAATTATCACATGATCATATATGTTTGATATCAATATCGCCATTCTTTTAGGGCTCATGTGTATAAAATAATTTTGGTGCAATATGCTTGGTTCTATCACCCTTTGGACAAAATAATCCCAAATCAATAGTCTCACGAAGATAACATAAAATATGTTTAATTTCATTACAATGTCTTCAAGTTTGTGCATAACTATACATTACTAGTAAGTTAACTGCAAATGCTATATCAGGTCGTGTGAAATTTGCAAGATACATCAAAACATCAATTGCACTAAGATATGGTACTTCAGGACCTAATATATGGTACTTCAGGACCTAATATATGGTACTTTAGGACCAAGTTCTTGTGGTCAAAACAGATCTTTCTTGATATCAAGTGACCAACCCATCATTGGAGTACTCAAAGAATTAGCATTATCCATGTAAAGTTACTTCAGGACTTTTTCTGTGTATGTTGATTGATGAACAAGAATTCCATAGTTCAATTTGTAGGCCAAGACAAAAATTTATGTTACCAATATCTATCATCTCAAATTTGTTGTTTTTGTCAACTTTTCTAGAGCAAGATCTTTCATCAATAAATACAGTAATTATAGCAAATTCAGATTATGATCTTTTGATAAAAATGCATACACAAACTGGATAATTCTCAAATTCTTCTTTCAAAAGATATCCACTCAAGCGATTATACCACAATATGCATCTAGATTGCTTTAACTCATATAAGAATCTTTGTAGCTTGATAGAATACATACTTCTAGATGTAGAATTATATGCTTCAGACATTTTATATCATTCAGTGATTTTCATGTAGATATCATTATCTAATGATCCATACAGATATTGTGACGCCCCCAAAATAGGTATACATCACCCATTCTTAATCGTCAAATACATGGTACAGAAAATAACTACAACTTCATTATTACAATTGTCGTGCAAAATACGACAACACATATGCCGTGAGTTTAAATACAAATATTGTCTTCTATACAGTATTCAAACTCAAATAAGTCCTCATTATAATTATTATCACACTATTTTATAAAATAGTAAGGACTGCTAAAACAACTGTCTGGATCCATCACTTCACACCCCGACTAGTTCCGGCTATATTCTCTCCTCCTGAGAAGAAAAATGGAACAAAAAGAAAAAGGTGAGCTCAACTAACCCAGTAAAGAATACTATGACTAAGATAATGAACAACAAATTATCGTTAGCCTTTAACAAATCAGATAAAATATAATGGACAACAAGTTTTAGATCAATATTCGCAGCAGAAATAACAATTCATTAGAAGAGTTAAGTAGAGAATGAAATCTACTATCTTATATGATTTAAAAGTTCATCACCAATATTTTATCCCTATAACATCAATCAATATACATCTTGAATCAAATATTTATCTTTGCACTACGGGCCAAAGATATTTATTTGTATCACCAGTTGGTCATGTTCATCTCAACACCTGTTCATCTTTGCACTACGGGCCAAAAATATTCATCATGTAATCATTCATCTTTGCACTACAGCCCAAAGATATTTAGTTATATCATCATTTAGGACTGAGGATGATGAAAAATATTTTAAAGAAACGAATCCAGTGAGATAAAATGACAAAGATTAGGGATTCGTACTTTAGATAATCTAAGTTCAAAAATACTCCATAATAAACCATAGTGGAGTGAAATTCAGGAATGAAGATCAAAATATAGATACAATCAAAGATAGTAACCATAATAAACAAATTGGACAAAGAAGAGAAAAGTTTATTTTTCTGTGAATAGTGCCGTATTCGTGAATAGTAACTCCGACACGAAAAGGTAGATATTTCAAAAGAAAAATTATACTTCGTGAAGAGTACTCATGAATAGTACTGTATTCGTAAATAGTACCATATACGTGACTAGTGTCGTATACGTGAATAGTAACCTCGACATAAAAAGATAAAAATTTCATAATAAAATTTATACCATTATTTTGGCATAATGATATTGAACGAAATAACATTATTTACGAAGAAATAACATCCCTTACCTCAAAAGAACAATACTTTTACCTAAAATATCGAATATAACGCTGAAGGAAACTTCCGCTAAATAACAACTCTCAAAATATCTAAATACTCACAAAATACGCTCAATAATATAGAGAGAGAAAACTTATGATTCTGGTGTGATTTTCAATTCTAACTAAGCACCCTATTTATAGAAAAATGCCAGAACGCCAAAGCAGACTAAATTAATAAAATATTAATATTCTTTAAAATTTTCCTATGCATACCTTCTTGACCAAATTATCAGCCACCACCAGTGGGGCCCACTAAAATTCAGCATTTTCCACACCAATCAAAACTGGGGCCCATCATGTTTTTAATAAAAATATTTATTTCTGAAACTTCAATAATTCATAATAAATAGCCCTTTTATCAAAAAAATACGAATTTTATGTCCATTCCATAGGAAATTTAATTCTATACAACTTTATAAAAGAAAGTTTTTCTAAATTCCAATTAGAAAATGTCCGAAATCCATATACGGATAATTTTTAATACCTCCATTCCGACAAAATACTGATAAAATATCTCAACATTAATTCCTTCATTTATATCCACATAAAATAAATATTTTCTTATCATATAAATTAATAATTAATTATTCACAAATAATATTATAGAATCACAATGTGACAACCAGGTCGTTCTTAAGAAAGAGGGGACTTTCTGATAAGGATTTCTCCTTATTGACGCGGAATTAGGTGACCAAACCCCTTTTCTAGACAGAACTTTCTTAGACATTACAAATAATGATATCTAATAATATTATTCAAATAATATAAATTATTGATCTGATAATGGAAAATACTGTGTAGTGATAATTATTGAAACAACAATAATATAAAATATCAATGTAGCAATTATTGAATTAATAAAATAAAATATTGAACATTAATTACTGTAACAATTATTGAGTAGTGCCTTCTTACGTAAGAATCAATAATTTAAAAATACTGTGCAATACCGTGTGCTACTGTGTAACCACGCGTATTACTGTATTTTAACCATCGGGTATTCCAACAGTGTTAACGGTAACAACTACGCCATTATTTGTAAAAATTCAAACTTATCGTTTTCTTCATCCGACCATTTTTCGTTATGAGGCCCAAAAATGATTGCGCTGTCGTATGAATATTCCCGACAGCAAGAATATTCCACGACCAAATGAATATTCTCCAATAACAATGAATATTTTATAACCACTTATATTGCAAAATTTACATATTTTACCCACAACCAAAGCATTATATCAAATTAACACCTTATTATTCAAAATAATAATTAGAGAAAATTCGATTTTGTTAATAAAAAGTTGGGATCTTACAACCTCCCCTCCTTATGAAATTTCGTCCTCGAAATTAACGTACGTACCTGGTGTTTCGAAAAGGTGAGGGTACCTCACTTTCATTTTCGATTCCAACTCCCATGTCATTTCCTCAATAGCATGGTTCCTTCACAAAACTTTGACTTGTGGTATAACCTTTGTGCGTAGGACATGCTCCTTCCTATCCAAGATCTTGACAGATACCTCCTCGTACATTAAATCTTCAGCTATCTCATCTGGTTCTAACTCAATAATGTGGTTTGGGTCTTTCACATATTTACGATGCACAGTTATGTGAAAAACATTATGAACACGAAACATACATAGAGGTAATGCGAGTCTATATGCCACATTTCCAATTCAGTCAAGAATTTCAAATGGACAAATAATTCGTGGACTGAGCTTTCCTCTCTTCCCATATCTTGTAACTTCCTTCCATGGAGTAACACGTAACAACACATGATCCCCAATATTAAATTCCACGTCCTTTCGATGAAGATCCACATAACTCTTTTGTCGATCCTTTGTCGTTTGTATACGTTATCGGATCATTTGGATCTTCTATGTAGTCATTCGTACCAACTCTGGTCCCAACAACGTTACTTCTCCCACCTCATCCCAACATAATGGAGAGTGACACTTTCGTCCATACAATACTTCGAATGGAGCAACACCTATACTTGTCTGATAACTATTATTGTAGGAGAATTCTACCAATGGTAGGTACTTATCCTAACTCCCTTTGAAATCTAGGACACAAAGTCTTAAAAGATCTTCAAGAGTTTGAATAGTCCTTTCTGATTGCCCGTCCGTTTGAGGATGGCATGCCGAACTGAATCGTAAATCTGTGCCCATAGATTTCTGCAAACTAACCTAAAATCATGAAGTGAATCTTGGGTCATGATCCGAAACTATGAATACTGGCATGCCATGCAATCTCACAATCTCATTTACGTACATACGAGCAAGAAGTTCAAGGGAATAAGTCTCCCGTATCGGCAAGAAATGAGCAGATTTGGTTAATCTATCAACAATAACCTAAATCGCATCTATGCCTTGAGAAACCTTGAGAAGACCCGTAACGAAATCCATGGTAATGTGTTTCCACTTCTATTTCGGAATCTCAAGTGGTTGTAATGGACCCTTTGGCACTTGATACTCTGCCTTTACACGTTGACAAGTTAAACACCTCGAGATAAACTCCGCGATCTCTCTCTTCATATTGCTATACTAAAATGTATGTTGAAGATCATGATACATTTTGTTACTCCCAGGATGGATTGCAAACGGTGTGTTGTGTGCCTCCATCATGATTCTATGCTTCAAGTCAGAATCGTTAGGAACACAAAGTCTGAAGTTAACTCGAAGTATTCCTTCTTCATCGATTCTAACTTCTAGAATAACACCTTCTTGCACTTTCTTCTTCATACGCATCAGCTCCAGGTCCGTAGCTTGAGCAACTTTAACTTTATCGATTAAAGTCGGTTCTACTCGTATATTTGATATCATCACGTGGGTACGTGGGTACTTGGAGCCTTTAACTCTATCTCAATCATTTGCAAGTCATACAAAATGGGCATTTGCGTTGACAATATCGCACTCGTACCCGCATATGATCTTCTACTCAATGCATCGGTTACTATCACTTTTCTAGGATGGCATTGGATGGTATGATCGTAATCTTTTAACAGCTTGAGCCAATGTCGTTGCTGCATGTTGAGTTTATTTTGGGTGAAGAAATATTTTAGGCTTTTATGATCCGTATAAATCTCCACTTTCTCCCCATACAGGTAGTGTCTCCAGATCTTCAACGCGAAAACGATTACTGCCAACTCCAGATCACGAGTAGGATAATTCCTCTTATATTCTTTGAGTTATCGCGAGTCATAGTGTAAGACCCCGAATTTTATGAAATAAAAGTATTCAATTTTTCTTATAATTACTATTCAGTAAATGGTTAAATTGATAAAAGTTTAAAGTTATGGGTGAAATGAGAATTTTTTTTCAAAATAAGCAAGTGGTTATAAAATAATCATTGTTGTCGGGGAATATTTGTTTGGTCGTGGAATATTCTTTTTGTCGGGGAATATTCGTACGACGGCGTAGCTATTTGTGGGCCCCATAACGAATAACTGTCGGATAAAGAAAATGACAAATTTGAGTTTTTACAAATTACGGCGTAGTTGTTACCATTAATACTGTTAAAATACCTGGTGGTTAAAATACAGTAATACGCGTTATTTCACAGTAGCACACGGTTTTGCACAGTATTTTTGAAATTATTGATTCTTACGTAAGAAGGCACTACTCAATAATTGTTACAGTAATTACTGTTCAATATTTTATTTTATTGATTCAATAATTGCAACGTTAAAATTTTATATTATTATTGTTCAATAATTATCACTGCATAGTATTTCCCATTATCAGATCAATAATTCATATTATTTGAATAATATTATTAGATAACATTATTGGCAATGTCTAGAAAGTTCTATCTAAGGAGAGGTTTGGTCACCTAATTGTATTGGAAAGCCCCCTCTTTCCTGGGAACGGCCTGGTTATCATAAATGTGATTCTGTAATATTATTTGTGAATAATTAATTATTGATTCATATGATAAGGAAATATTTATTTTATGTGGATATAAATGAGGGATATATTTTTGTGGTTAAAAATGAAGGAGTTAATGTTGAGGTGTTTTATTTGTATTTTTGTCGGAACGGAGATATTGAAAATCAAATTAGGGTTTTTGAGATATTTTACGAGGGTTATAATTTTTAATCCGACTGTTGGATCGTGGTAATATTTGGATATGTTATACATATATAAGTTGAGTATATGTCCACAAATTTTGAACCGTTAAAAATGAACATATAATTTGTTATGAATTTTACGAGATGACTGGTTCAGAAATTATTAAATTTTCGGAGTTAATCATTTTGGTGGAAAATTCTAGAATTGGTGGGCCCCACTCTTGATTGGTGAAGAAATGTGCTGAGATTTTTATTCAAATATGGTGGGTGAGAATAGTAGCAGGTAAAGCAATCAGGTTGCATGTTAAGTCTGCTTCGGCGTGCTAACATTTTCCTATAAATAGAGAGCTAAGTTAGAATTGAAAAACACACCAGAATTCATAAATTTTCTCTCTTTCTCTCTCTAGATTATTGAGTGTATTTTGTGAGTATTTAAATACTTTGTGAGTTTCTATTCATCAGTGTAATTTTTCTCCAGCCTTATACCGATCAGAAGTACTGCTCTTTTGAGGTAAGGGATAGTAAGGGATTTTAAGGGTTGTTATATTTTCCAGTTTCGTAATTTTTCTGACCTTCGAAAATTCTGGAAAAATTTGAACTGATATTTTGATGAGTTTTATTGATTGTATCCAAAAATGGTGATTTTTGGATGTATAGATTAAGAGTTATGAATTTTATGAGAAAAGACTATTTTAAAAGTAACCGCTTATAATTCCTTGTGGTTAACTCAAAAATTGGTGAAATTTTTATTGGGAGTACATGTATATGATAGAAGTATACTCTGTAAATTTTAGAATTTTTGGACAAAAGTATAATTTATGATAAATATCTAAATATTCGGCTATTTTGGCCATATAAAAAATAGTAAATAATTTTTAAAAATTCTGAGAAAAATATATATTCAATATGAGACTATATTCTACTAAATCTCAGAAAGGAAAATTTGTTTGTACTAATTTGGTATTTTTTATGAAAATGGACTAGTTATGAGTAAAGAAATTAAATATGTTATGTGAAGTAAGAAAATTGAAAAATAGGATTTTATGGCTTGAGAATCCTATATGAGGTATATGCAGATTTTTGATGAGGGTTTTGGTTATTGGTGATGAAATCTTATGAGTTTGGCATTTTAGGATGATTAAATGCATTATATAGTAAAGTGTAAACAATTAAAATAAAATATTTATAAGCTTAAGAAATATTATTCTTTCAATATTATAATACCGAAATATTGGTATGTATTTTATTGTGGAATTTTTACCTTTTTGTATCGAGTTTACTATTCATGAGTTACTATTCATGAGTTACTATTCACGAGTTACTATTCATGAGTTACTATTCACGAGTTACTATTCACGACAAAATTGGTTTCTTTTTCTGACAAAATTATAGTTGGTTTATGAATATTACTCTTGAGATTAAATCTATATGTTGATTATATTGATTTTATTTTATAACCCTAATGATGATATTTCTCTTTGACTTGAGTGTAAAGATGGGTAGATTTTTGGTATGATCATGACTATGGGTTCTCTTTGGCCAGTAGTGCAAAGTTGAATTGTTGACTGGTATGATCATGACCATTGAATTTATAAGTGAATATCTTTAGCTTAAGTGCAAAGGTGAATTGATCAACATGGTTATAATTATTGTTCTGAAATGATTATATATTTCTTTGAGATATTAATATATTTGGCCTGTAGTGTGAATATGAACTGTTGATGAATATATTTGGCCGTAGTTCAAATATGAACTGTTGAGAAATATCTTTGGCCTGTAGTGCAAAGATGAATTGTTGATGAATATCTTTGGCCCGTAGTGCAAAGATGACATGTTGCTGAATATCTTTGGCCAGTAGTGCAAAGATGAACAGATGTTGAGATGAACATGACCAACTGATGATACAAATGAATATCTTTGGCCGTAGTGCAAAGATGAAGTTATTAGTATGATTATGAACATGAAATGTGATTTGGTGTAACCATGATCTTTGATGTTTCAGGTAAAGACATGTGATGAAAATTATCTTCGTCCTGGATGAGAAGAGGAATTTAGAACTACGGTTATGATTATGGGTTATTCATATGATTGTGGACCAGAATTGTTGATTGATGTTACAGGGATAAAACATTGTTGGTGAATTTTTAACATGGAGAAGATAATAGACTTTATAGTCTATTTTACTCTTCTAATGGATTGCTCGTTCCGCTGCAACTATGGTTGAAATTTTTATCATCTACCATATGTTCTAAATCTCTGATTTATTACTGATGAAGACTATTGATAATTTATTTATCTTTAGTCATGATATTCTTTACTGGGCTAGTTGTGCTCACCCTTTTGTTTCACAATTCCTTTCAGGTAATAAGAGTGTAGCTGGGTCGAGCGGGGGTAACAAGGGAATAGAACAGTGTTCATCATTTAGTAGTTATATTTGATGAAGAAAATAGTGTGAGGTGAACCCAACGTTGGAAGGGTGTTTCGTCACTATCATACAAGATGTCTAATGACATACAACCTCGTGTCATCATAAGACAGGGTTGTGCTCATCTACTTGCTGAGTATATCTACGAGCACTACCTATATAATCTTGGTATTTGTTTGAAGTATAATTCTCAATTAGAGACAGTGGAGATAATGATAAATCAAGAGAAGACTCACCATTGGGAAGAATATGATAGTAATCTTCTCGTTTTTCTTTGGGGTCTATTGGGTCAACCAAGGATAATTCTGTGGCCATATGATATCTATCATAACCTAGAAGCATGGCCTCCCATGTACGAAGGTTTCCTTGAGCACTTCCCAAATATTCTAGTTTCTAAAACAGTTTTTGACTGTACCTTTATGTAAGGTACCTTTGTGAGGTGCTGATACATGATGGTGTCCAATGTCACATTTGGTATATATTTGTATCCAAACTCACAGCATATGTGTTGTTGTATTTTGCACGATAATTGTTGTAATAAAATTGTAGTTGTTTTCTGTACCATGTATTTGACGACTCAGAATGGGTTGGGTGGAATGGACCTATTTTGGGGTTGTCACAGGTGGTATCAGAGCTTAGGGATATGATCTCTGGCGGAGATCGGGGAATACAACTAGGAGGGGAGAGATGAGTAAATCATTCGCTAGTGTGTCCTACCTAAGCTTATTTGTTGGTCAGTCATAATATCGGGATATTATGTGATATGTTAATTTGTTTAATTAACCCTTGTTTTATGGCAGTATTTGAGAATGGCAGCTGAGAATGCTAACAATGGAGTGAATGAGACTGTGGGGATACCTCTAATCACTAACCGTGATAATGTGATGTCAGACGAAGAAGGAATTAGAGATATCCATGACTACAAGAAAAAGCGCCATCTGCGACCAATAATATCAGCGACCGCCGTATCCGGTCGCTGATAATAGTAACAGCGACTGCTATCTGTGACCGATAGGATTCTAGTCGCTAGTTCATATCAGCGACCGCATGCGGTCGCTGTTCGGTCGCTGATATGAATTTCCCTCCTAAAATTTGGTGCGAAACTTTGGCGGGGCGACCACTCTCTATCAGCGACCACGGTCGGTCGCTGATATGTCCACGTCATTAAATATTAGCGACCGCATGCGGTCGCTGATGGCGGTCGCTGATTCTCATGAACTTAATCAAGTTCAGCAGTTCGCTCGATCAGTACTGAAGAAAAAAAAGAGGGGGAGACACTGACGAGAGGGAGAAGAGGGAGTAGGAGGAGAAGAGAAGAGAAGAGGGAGGAAAACTACCGCTACTGCCGACGCCTTCACCACCGACATCACCGGCTGACGCCTTCACCACCGCCGGTAACCCCTTTAATTAATCCCTAAATTAAACTATTTTTCTGTTATTTTTGATTGAATGGGCATGATTTGTTTTTCTGAAGATGTGAATGTGTTGATGTTCTGCTTCTAGATGCCATTTTCTTGAATTTTTTGGGTTTAATTTGAGTTTGACTGAAAATCCAAATGGGTTTGACTGAAAATCCAGTTTAATTTACAGTGACTTGTTCAAAATGGGTAAATTTACAGTGTCTTGTTCAAAATGGGTAGAACCCTAATGGGTATGAAACTTTTGGGATAATCAATGAATTTAAAAAGAGAGATTCTTTATGAGTTGATTGATACCTATATGTATATATATACACACATACATCATATATGTATAATTTTGTAAGTATATACACACACTTTACACCACAAGAATAATTTGGGAACATGCATGATTAGGTTTCATGTTTTAATATGAGATTATCTAAAGTTGGATAATTTTTTATTACTGAATAACAGTTGTTGAAATTTGGAAAAATTTTGAATATAACATTACTGCTGAATATATTGTTGCTGAAATTTAGATAAATTGTTGTTGATATTGCTGAAATTGGGACAATTTTTGGGCTTCTTATTGTTGTTACTAATATTGGATTCTCCTAAATTATGCCCTGAAATTGGTCAAGTATGCATGCCCTCGTGCATGTGGATAATTCATATTATAGGGGAGACTCTGCCGAAATTTTTTCATATATAAGTCAAATGGCTATATAACTTGAACATTAGGGCTTAACCCAAAACCTTGGTTGTAATATATGATCATACTTATACCAATCCAATAACTTGAACATGAGTATGACATAAAACATAACTAGGAATTAAGTTTATCCATAATTCAATCAAGAAGAAGGTTCAAAGAAGTTTATCCATAATTCACAGTCGAGAAGACATACTTGTCTAAATCTTCATATATAAGTTAAATGGCCATATATGCATTCGTATTCACAGGGGCTAATAGTATGCCTTCTTCTGCAATCTTGATATACGCATCGTTATAGTTTCTAGAACACATTTCAAATTCCATTGGTTGTTCTTCAAACTTGACCATCAAGATATTTTCATCACCTAATGTCCTATCATATGCAGACCATGCATGATGCAATGATTCATATTCTACCCCTAGGAATCTATTGTCTTTAGGTTGTTTTGGCATGTATCCTTGTTCAATTCCCGAATAATCATATATGATGCACACTCATGTTATATATGTATATATACATCTATATGTATTTATAAGCATCATAAATGGGATTGAGCTGAATTGTAAATCTCTAACAAGGGAATACAATAAATTCATGTCAACATAGGTACCGTGCAATCATGGACCTCTATTTAGACCGTAGTTGGATGGCACGACGAAAGTCAAGTGCCCAGATAGGTGCTACAGCTGAATTTAGAGCTGGTTGCCAAGTATTTTTGGAGTATGCGTATAGTCACCCGGAATGTATGAATGGTAAGTCGCAGATACGATGTCCATGTTTGAAGTGTAAGAATGTAAATTATATGGATAGAGACATGATAAACTATCATTTACTTGTTTCTGGGTTCATGAGAAATTACGAAGAATGCTGGTGGGCACATGGGCAGAGAAGAGATGGTGGCATCACACAAGTACATAATTCTGGCAGTAGTACTCATCGTATGAATGAAATGGTTCATGATATTGCATGGCCAGATTTTGATTGGGAGCAAGGCAGAGAACAACCTATGAATTCTGATGCCAAAGAATTCTTTAAGTTGTTAAACGAGGGTAGCGAGCCATTGTGGCATGGTTGCACCAAACACACTATATTGTCTGCAGTGGCGACATTACTTAACATCAAGGCTGATCACAACATGAGCCATGAGTGTTTTGAGTCGCTCTTGAAGGCCATTAAGAGTATGTTGCCTGACGGTGAGAAATTACCTGGTAACTATTACTTTTGTAAGAAAATGGTGAAGAAGTTGGGTCTTGGATACCAAAAGATCGATGCATGTCCCAACGATTGCATGTTGTTTTATAAGGAAAATGAACAGATGACAAGGTGCACGTTTTGCAGTCATGATCGGTTTAGGCCTAATAAAGAGGGTGTGACTACAAAAAAATCAAGTATACCGTTTAAGATTCTAAGGTATTTTCCAATAACACATCGGCTAAAAAGATTGTACATGTCTTCAAGAACAGCTGAACATATGAGTTGGCATGCGAAATCTCCAGCTAAAGATGGAGAACTAAATCATCCCGCCGATGGGAAGGCTTGGAAAGATTTCAACTTAGCACATCCTGGATTTGCATTGGAACCTAGAAATGTGAGGCTTGGATTGTCCACCGATGGTTTCAATCCGTTTGGCCACTCAGCTGTTCCGTACTCATGTTGGCCTGTGATTGTTACTCCGTACAACTTGCCACCTTGGATGTGTATGAAACAGCCATACTTATTTCTTTCACTCTTGGTTCCTGGTCCTAAGAGTCCTGGAAAGAACTTAGATGTTTACTTGAGACCTCTTATAGACGAGTTGAAGGTATTGTGGGAGGATGGAGTACAGACTTGGGATGTTGCAACGAAAACAAATTTCAACCTTAGGGCAGCGGTTATGTGGACTATAAGTGACTTCCCAGCTTATGGTATGTTAGCTGGATGGAGTACACACGGGAAGTTGGCTTGTCCGTATTGTATGGAGCATACAAAGTCGTTTAATCTATCAAAAGGTCGAAAGCCTTGTTGGTTTGACTGTCATCGTCGGTTCTTACCGGTAGATCACCCATTTCGAAGAAATAGAGAACACTTCAGGAAAGGGAAAGTAGACAATGATATACCTGCACCGCGATTTTCGGGAACGGAGATGCGAGATCGTGTGATGAGATTGCCGGTTATCCCATTTGGTAAGGTTGATGCCACAAATATAATCAATGGGTTTGGCGAATCTCATAACTGGGTTCGGAGAAGCATCTTTTGGGAACTGCCTTATTGGTCTACAAATTTGATTCGTCATAATCTAGATGTGATGCATATTGAGAAGAATGTGTTTGACAATGTGTTTAACACTGTGATGAATGTTACAGGGAAGACAAAAGATAACGATAAGGCACGTTTGGACATGAAAGATATTTGTAAGCGTCCCGGATTAGAACTTTACGAATCTCCTAATGGTAAGATTGTCAAACCGCATGCAAAGTACACATTGTCCAAAAAGCAAGTTGAAGATGTATGCACATGGGTTAAGTCTCTGAAACTACCAGATGGATATGCATCAAACATTGCAAGGTGTGTTACGGGTGGGAAATTGCAAGGGATGAAGAGTCATGACTGTCATGTGTTCATGGAGAGGCTCATGCCTATAGCATTTCGGGATCTGCTTGATAAACCAATATGGGATGCTTTGACGGATCTTAGTCGTTTCTTCAAAGACTTATGTTCAAAATCATTAAATGAGAAGGACATGTCTGTACTTGAGAAGAACATCATAGAGATCACGTGTAAACTGGAAAAAATATTCCCACCTGGTTTTTTTGACTCCATGGAGCATTTGCAAATCCATCTTCCCTATGAAGCTCGTGTTGGGGGTCCAGTTCAATATAGATGGATGTACCCTTTCGAAAGGGTGATGGGAAACCTTAAGAGAAAGGTTAAGAATAGAGCTTATATCGAGGGGTCGATATGCGAGGCATACAGTTTCGATGAGATATCTACGTTTGTCTCAGACTATTTTCCGGACGAAGTCTTGACAAAGGCCAATCGAGTATCGAGACATGATGATGGGGGAAATGTTGAACTAAATGGTCGACTATCTGTATTTGGTTTATCGGGCCGCGCTTATGGAAAAGGGAAGCGCATATTCCTCTCTGAGCAAGAATTACATGCTGCACATACTTACATTCTTCTCAATTGCGAGGAGATTGACGAATTTGTGAGGTACACATGTAAACTTGATAATTTATCTTTTAAGTTGACAATTTATTCCAATATGTTAATGTTTATAACATGGTATAGATTGTACGATGACGAGTTAAAAGTGAAGCATCCCGGCATAACTGATAAAGATGTTCAAATCAATCGGGATAAAAACTTTGCACTTTGGCTAAAGGACAAAGTAAGTTTAATTTTTAAGCACGTAATATATATATATATACTCCATGTTAACTATGACTTCATTTAATAAGATGGAGTTTTTGTAGGCTTTGACTAAGGGATCAACGATTCCGGCTAATGTACAAGTCCTAGCTATGGGACCAGACAGGGACCAAGTCACCCGCAATGGTTACAAAATAAATGGTTGTGAATTTCACACAAAGGCATATGAGCACGGTAAAAGAACAACGAACTCTGGAGTGTGTGTCCAAGGAGATTGTTACAATGAGCTTGGTCGTGCCTTTTATGGGGAGTTGGAGGAAATCGTAGAGTTGTCGTACAAGGGCACGTACGGTGGTCATATTCACTTGTTCAAGTGCCATTGGTTTGATTCAGAAAAAGGGATACGTGTTGACAGACATGGAATCGTCGATATTGACCTCCATAGGTCTGCGTACTCCAACGAACCGTTTGTATTACCAACTCAAACAATACAAGTATACTATACTCCTAGTCCAGTTAGGAAAAGGGATAGACCGCCTACAGATTGGCAAGTTGTAATTCATACTCCCGCGCGTAGTCGTGTCCAAGTAATAGACGGGGATTTCTACCAAGAGGAAATGCTTCAGAGACCTCCTATAATAAATATAGAGGACAACAATGATGTAATCCAGTTAGAGGGTGGAGATGAACCTGATGAATTGGATCCCGAGACAGTTATTGTGCAGGATGACAGTGATATTGAGAAAGAGTTATTGACTGACACTGACACAGAATCTGAAGAAGATGGTTATGAATCTCCGATACTTGTACAAAATGATTCTGACTCATCAGACAACGATTTTCATTAAAATGTATGTTTAGTTTTAATTGTACAAAATGTATGTTTATGTTCATGTTCATGTTTAGTTCATAATTATGTACCTTTCATTTATGTTCTCTATATAGGAATGTTCTCTATATCCTTAACTATATCATTTATAGTTGTTGTAGTTAACTATTTTGCAGTCATGTTTATGTACCTTTCACTTATGGTAATCGTAGTTAACTATTTCATACAATTAATTGTCATTCATAATTTCATACTAACATCCTAATTTTTTTTATTTATAGATGTCTTCTGAACCTGTTGCACGAAAGCGCGGGTTGGGTCGGGGCCCTAATCATGTGCCGAAGGCCCCGGCTAATCCGGATGATCGCATTCTTATACAGATCCGTCCTCCTCCAGAAAGCACGTAAGTTAAACATCGTGTATATATAAGGGTTTAATATTTCCATTGTTATAAATATATTTTAATGTAAATTATTGTATATTGTAGTGATTTTCAAGATAGTAAAATTGTGAAGTGCATTTCACAATTATGCTTACAGAACTGGCCTACGCCAGTGATTACATGGGCGAGCACACCTCTCGCCCATAAGGATGCAGTTTGGGCTGAATTTCAGGTATATTTATTTAATCACTCTGATAGATAATACATAGTTAATCAACTAATAGTTTAGTAATGTTGGATTATGGTATTATAGTAGTTTTAATATTATTATTGTTGTTTTATTTGCAGAAGCGGTATAGATGGGACGACGCACATGCATCAGTTATTCAAGCACTGTTCTGGCAGAAGTGCGCCGTCCGGACTAAAGATAATCTAAACAAAGAACGACAGAAAGCCCTGCACAATGCTGAGATTGACCATCCAGGACAGGGTGAGCAGTATATGCATGAGCATTGCCCCTGGTGGTGCGCACATCCCATATGGGTGCAGATGTGTGAGCAGTGGAGAGCTGAGAGCTGGGTCAAGAGACGTAAGACTGCCGCCTCGAACAGATCCTCAGGTGTATCTGAAGGCGAAAAGGCAAAAGGCACGTACAAGGGCGGCAGTATATCTCAGCTGCAACATATTGCTGCTAGGGTACGTATGTATAACAAGCTTATTGGCTTAGTTATTTGTCTTTATGTTTACAGTCATGTTTTGTAGCTAAAATATCATATGTTTACATATTAATATGAGAACATGAACTGTAGGAGTCTGAGTCTCAAGGTCAACCTATCAATTGATTAGATGTGTATGTGGCCACCCGTGATGGTCTGCCTGATGCTGTTCAGATAGCGGTAATAAGTTAACTTTAAATATATTATAGTCATGTTTTTTAGCATTTCGTATTTATTTTTAACTATTTATTTGTTGACCTTCTGACAGGACACTTATAAGGGCTTAATGAACGAGCGCTATCCTGAAGGCACCCCGCGTCCGGCGATTGATCAAGAATTGTGGGAGAGGGCGTCCGTCGTGAAGAAAAATTATGTTAAAGGTCAAGGACAAAGACGACGCCCGACCATCAGTGGCACAGGCAGCTCTGCTACCCAGTCTACACAGTCTACGCAGTCATCAGGTCATCCAGCCTATCATACTCCTGCTGACTGTGTGAGAGCGATCTGTCAAAATCGTGATCTTCTTCTTATACTGGGCGGGCATCTGCATTCTCTGAATCCTGATGACTTGGCAAAGGCAGTGGCGGAAGAAGCAGCATCACAGCATCAGGGTGGCGACCAGGTACTTTTAATGTTTCATTACGTACATTGTCTATTATTTAGCTTTCCCCAAGTCATAGCAGTATCAACACATGTAACATATATGTTTTATTCTTTTGTTAATTACAGGGTACTAATTTGAATGATCCATGAAGAGCTAGACCAGTCATGCATGTTAGATTTGTAAAGCCTTGTTAGACTTGTTTTTTAGATTTTTAAAGCCTTGTAATCTTTTAAACTACTTATCTTTGGACTGTATTGGTTTACGATTCTATTATATGGATGTTTACGATTGTATTGTGTTGTGTTGATTTAGATTCATTCTTTGGACTGTATGTATGGATGGATGTTTATCATATAGTAGTTATCATGGATGGATGCTTATATATACTGCTGTGTGTTGGGATAAAAAGCAGGTACAAAGCAGGTTATTTTTGGGAAATCAATAAAACAGGAAAAATATTTAAAAAAAAAACAAAGTCAGCGACCGCGTGCGGTCGCTGATACAGTATTAGCGACCCAGTAAGGTTCGTCTACTTCAGCGACCGCATGCGGTCGCTATTATCAGTCGCTGACACGTGTACCACATCACGTCTGACGCATGACTCAGCATGAGTCAGAATAGCGACAGCTGAGGTCGCTGATTGCGGTCGCTAATAATGCGGTCGCTATTGTTGGTCGCTGATGTCTTTTTAGCGACAAGATTTTCTGCGACTACTATTAGCGACTGCATCCGGTCGCTGATACCCATCTGCGACTATATGCGGTCGCAGATGTGCGGTCGCTGATAAGCCTTTTTGTTGTAGTGATGTGGTGAGTGAAGAATTGATAGTTGCACCCGAGATAGTCGCAGAGGTAACAGCTGAGACTGAGGAAGAAGAGGAAGAAGAGGAAGAAGAAGTACCTGAGGAGAGTTTATTAGAGGTATTATATGATCAAAATATAGAATTTCAAAATCGTATTCATGAGTTAGAAGAGCAGGAAGAAGAACGACAGGCAGTCGTGGAACAAAAGGATGCAACAATTCAAGCTTGTGTTACCCGATATGTGATGCTTGAACAGAAGCATTCTTTGGCAGAGTATAAGATGATAAAAATAGAATCTGAGCTGAAAGAGGAAAAAAACTGAACGAGTGAGAATAAGTGATGCATGGGCAAAAGCCGCACGACACGTGGATATTGTGGAAAGAGATGTTCGATCTAAGAAGGCTAAAATAGATGATATGAATTTCTCTTTTTGGAAAGAAATTGGGAGAACCCAACATCGAGTTTTGAATTACCCTGTACATAGCGGTCAACCTGAATCCGATATGGATCGAAGATTGATGATTCATATCATGAATGAGGAGTACGAAGAGGCAGTTGAGGGAGAAATATGTCCTATAGAAAAGTATATTCTAACGGTAATGATAACGCCAAATGCTACTCCAGACAAGTCAAAGCCGAGTAGTTCGAGGGATGGCGGTTGTCATGACTTCCCAACAAATGAGGAACCCAAATGAAGTTGTCATGGGAGATGAGCAATGGAGAAATCATGATGATCTGAGAGATAGAATCTGAAATGGAAGCAAGGTATTCTCAACTCTTCGAAATACCAGGTACGTAAATTTCGGGGACGAAATTTCATAAGGAGGGGAGATTGTAAGACCCCGAATTTTATGAAATAAAAGTATTCAATTTTTCTTATAATTACTATTCAGTAAATGGTTAAATTGATAAAAGTTTAAAGTTATGGGTGAAATGTGAATTTTTTTTTCAAAATAAGCAAGTGGTTATAAAATAATCATTGTTGTCGGGGAATATTTGTTTGGTCGTGGAATATTCTTTCTGTCGAGAAATATTCGTACGACGGTGCAGCTATTTGTGGGCCCCATAATGAATAACTGTCGGATAAAAAAAATGACAAATTTGAGTTTTTACAAATAACGGCGTAGTTGTTACCGTTAATACTGTTGAAATACCCAGTGGTTAAAATACAGTAATATGCGTTATTGCACAGTAGCACACGGTATTGCACAATATTTTTGAAATTATTGATTCTTACGTAAGAAGGCACTACTCAATAATTGTTACAGTAATTACTGTTCAATATTTTATTTTATTGATTCAATAATTGCTACGTTGAAATTTTATATTATTATTGTTCAATAATTGTCACTGCATAGTATTTCCCATTATCAGATCAATAATTAATATTATTTGAATAATATTATTAGATAACATTATTGACAATGTCTAGAAAGTTCTGTCTAAGGAGAGGTTTGGTCACCTAATTGCGCGCCAATAAGGATAAATCCTTATTGGAAAGCCCCCTCTTTTCTGGGAACGGCCTGGTTGTCATAAATGTGATTCTGTAATATTATCTGTGAATAATTAATTATTGATTCATATGATAAGGAAATATTTATTTTATTTGGATATAAATGAGGGATATATTTTTGTGGTTAAAAATGTAGGAGTTAATGTTGAGGTGTTTTATTTGTATTTTTGTCGGAACGGAGGTATTGAAAATCAAATTAGGGTTTTTGAGATATTTTGCGAGGGTTATAATTTTTAATCCGACCGTTGGATTGTGGTAATATTTGGATATGTTATACATTTATAAGTTGAGTATATGTCCACAAATTTTGAACCGTTAAAAATGAACGTATAATTTGTTATGAATTCTACGAGATGACTGGTTCAGAAATTGTTGAATTTTCGGAGTTAATCTTTTTGGTGAAAAATTCTAGAATTGGTGGGCCCCACTCTTGGTTAGTGAAGAAATGTGCTGAGATTTTTATTCAAATGTGGTGGGTGAGAATAGTAGCAGGTAAAACCATCAGGTTGCAGGTTAAGTCTGCTTCGGCGTGTTAACATTTTCCTATAAATAGAGGGCTAAGTTAGAATTGAAAAACACACCAGAATTCATAAGTTTTCTCTCTTTCTCTCTAGATTATTGAGTGTATTTTGTGAGTATTTAGATACTTTGTGAGTTTCTATTCATCAGTGCAAGTTTTCTTCAGCCTTATACCGATCAGAAGTACTGCTCTTTTGAGGTAAGGGATAGTAAGGGATTTTAAGGGTTGTTATATTTTCCAGTTTCGTAATTTTTCTGACCTTCAAAAATTCTGGAAAAATTTGAAATGATATTTTGATAAGTTTTATTGATTGTGTCCAAAAATGGTGATTTTTGGATGTATAGATTAAGAGTTATGAATTTTATGAGAAAAGACTATTTTAAAAGTAACCACTTATAATTCCATGTGGTTAACTCAAAAATTGGTGAAATTTTTATTGGGAGTACATGTATATGATAGAAGTATACTCTGTAAATTTCAGAATTTTTGGACAAAAGTACAATTTATGATAAATATCTAAATATTCGGCTGTTTTGCCATATGAAAAATAGTAAATAATTTTTAAAAATTCTGAGAAAAATATATGTTCAATATGAGACTATATTCTACTAAATCTCAGAAAAGAAAATTTGTTTGTACTGATTTGGTATTTTTCATGAAAATGGACTAGTTATGAGTAAAGGAATTAAATATGTTATGTGAAGTAAGAAAATAAAAAAATAGGATTTTATGGCTTGAGAATCCTATATGAGGTATATGTAGATTTTTGATGAGGGTTTTGGTTATTGGTGATGAAATCTTATGAGTTTGGCATTTTAGGATGATTAAATACATTATATAGTAAAGTGTAAACAATTAAAATAAATTGTTTATAAGCTTAAGAAATATTATTCTTTCAATATTATTATACCGAAATATTGGTATGTATTTTATTGTGAAATTTTTAGCTTTTTGTGTCGAGTTTACTATTCATGAGTTACTATTCATGAGTTACTATTCACGAGTTACTATTCACGATAAAATTGGTATCTTTTTCTGACCAAATTATAGTTGGTTTATGAATATTACTCTTGAGATTAAATCTATATGTTGATTATATTGATTTTATTTTATAACCCTAATGATGATATTTCTCTTTGACTTGAGTGTAAAGATGGGTAGATTTCTGGTATGATCATGACTATGGGTTCTCTTTGGCCAGTAGTGCAAAGTTGAATTGTTGACTGGTATGATCATGACCATTGAATTTATAAGTGAATATCTTTAGCTTAAGTGCAAAGGTGAATTGATCAACATGGTTATAATTATTGTTCTGAAATGATTATATATTTCTTTGAGATATTAATATATTTGGCCTGTAGTGCGAATATGAACTGTTGATGAATATATTTGGCCGTAGTACAAATATGAACTGTTGAGAACTATCTTTGGCCTGTAGTGCAAAGATGAATTGTTGATGAATATCTTTGGCCCGTAGTGCAAAGATGACATGTTGTTGAATATCTTTGGCCAGTAGTGCAAAGATGAACATATGTTGAGATGAACATGACCAACTGGTGATACAAATGAATATCTTTGGCCGTAGTGCAAAGATGTAGTTATTAGTATGATTATGAACAGGAAATGTGATTTGGTGTAACCATGATCTTTGATGTTTCAGGTAAAGATAGGTGATGAAAATTATCTTCGTCCTAGATGAGAAGAGGAATTTAGAACTACAATTATGATTATGAGTTATTCATATAATTGTGGACCAGAATTGTTGATTGATGTTACAGGGATAAAACATTGTTGGTGAATTTTTAACATGGAGAAGATAATAGACTTTATAGTCTATTTGACTCTTCTAATGGATTGCTCGTTCCGCTGCAACTATGGTTGAAATTTTTATCATCTACCATATGTTCTAAATCTCTGATTTATTACTGATGAAGACTATTGATAATTTATTTATCTTTAGTCATGATATTCTTTACTGGGCTAGTTGTGCTCACCCTTTTGTTTCACAATTTCTTTCAGGTAATAAGAGTGTAGCTAGGTCGAGCGGGGGTAACAAGGAAATAGAATGGTGGTCATCATTTAGTAGTTATATTTGGTGAAGAAAATAGGGTGAGGCGAACCTAACGTTGGAAGGGTGTTTCGTCACTATCATACAAGATGTCTAATGACATACAACCTCGTGTCATCATAAGACAGGGTTGTGCTCATCTACTTACTGAGTATATCTACGAGCACTACCTATATAATCTTGGTGTTTGTTTGAAGTATAATTCTCAATTAGAGACAGTGGAGATAATGATAAGTCAAGAGAAGACTCACCATTGGAAAGAATATGATAGTAATCTTCTCGTTTTTCTTTGGGGTCTATTGGGTCAACCAAGGATAATTCTGTGGCCATATGATATCTATCATAACCTAGAAGCATGGCCTCCCATGTACGAAGGTTTCCTTGAGCACTTCCCAAATATTCTAGTTTCTAAAACAGTTTTTGACTGTACCTTTATGTAAGGTACCTTTGTGATGTGCTGATAGATGATGGTGTCCAATGTCACATTTGGTATATATTTGTATCCAAACTCACAGCATATGTGTGATTGTATTTTGCACGACAATTGTTGTAATAAAGTTGTAGTTATTTTCTGTACCATGTATTTGACGACTCAGAATGGGTTGCGTGGAATGGACCTATTTTAGGGTTGTCACACATAGGCTATGACTTTCCCATGTTGTATGAGAACACATCTTAACCCTTTTCCTGAAGCATCACTGTAGATAACAAATCCACCCGAACCAGGTGGTATTGTCAGAACAGGTGCCGAAATGAGTCTCCTCTTGAGCTCTTGGAAACTCTTCTCGCATTCCTCGCTCCATACAAATTTTGTATCTTTTCGAGTCAGCTGAGTTAACGGAGTAGAAATTCGATAAAATCCTTCCACAAATCTCCGATAATAACTAGCTAAGCCCAGAAAGCTATGTACTTCGGTCACCGACTTCGGTTGCTCCCAACTTTGTATTGCTTCAATTTTCGCCGGGTCAACAGATACTCCATATTTTGACACCACGTACCCAAGAAATGCTACTTCCTCAAGCCAGAACTCACATTTCTTCAGCTTGACGTATAGCTTGTTATCACGAAGCCTTTGAAGTACCAGCTTCAAATGGCGCTCATGATCTTCACGGCTTTTGGAATAGATGAGGATGTCATCAATAAAGACAACAACGAACTGATCCAAATATTCCTTGAACACACAATTCATCATATCCATGAAAGTAGTAGGAGCATTAGTCAATCTAAAAGACATGACTAAGAATTCATAATGCCTATACCGAGTTCTGAACGCAGTCTTTGGAATATCCTCAGTTTTAATCTTCAGCTGATGATATCCAGAACGAAGATCGATCTTTGAAAAGAATTGTGCTCCTTGCAACTGGTCGAACAGGTTATCAATGCGAGGTAGCGGATACCTATTCTTGATGGTGACATGGTTCAATTCCCGGTAGTCAATATAAAGTCGCATACTCCCGTCTTTCTTCTTTACGAATAAAACAGGAGCATCCCAAGGAGATGTACTAGGACGAATGAAACCTATGTCTAACAATTCCTGTAGTTGGACCTTTAACTCCTGAAGTTCAATAGGAGTCATTCGATATGGGGTTTTAGAAATGGGTTTTGTAAGGTCAATAAAGAATTTAACTTCACATTCTGGGGGTAGACCGGGAAGTTCTTCAGGAAATACGTCAGGAAATTCACTAACAACAGAAATATTATTCAAATCTGACGTATTTTTGTTCAAGTCCATGACATGGGCTAAGAAAGCTTGACATCAATTTTTCAATAAATGAATTGCTTTATGGCTTGATATGACAGTGATTGACTTTAGTGGTTTGGTTGCTTGAATTCGCATAACAGGTTGGTTAGGAATATGAAAACTAACAACCTTACGAAAACAATCAATTTTGGCATGATGGGTGGTTAACCAATCAATCCCTAAAATCACATCAAATGCAAGTATTTTCAAAGAAATAAGATCGACAGGTAATGTGAGGTCCCAACTTGAATCAAGCAAGATTTATAAACAGTAGATGTAATGAAAGTTTCTCCTAATGGAGTCTCAACAGATAAGTCAAAGTCTAATTTCTCCAGAGTCAAGTTCAAACATTGAGCACAAGCAGGAGAGATAAAAGAATGGGTAGAACCGGTATCTAATAAGGTATAAATTTCACAAGATTTTATGATTAGCTTATCCGTGATCACCTCGTTCGAGTTCCTCGCGTTTTGGGCAGTCACGACAAATGCTCTTCTAGGAACCATCGACTTTGACTTGTCTGGGACAGCCTTTGGAGTCACCATCCCCGTTGGACTTGGTTTTGCTACAAGACAATCTCTAGCTATATGACATTCCTTTCCACAGTTATAACACACCTTGGATTGTTGTGGGTAGTTTGTGCTGATGTGTCCCTCTTTTCCACATTTATAATATACGACCGGTGGTCGTTCTCCTCCCCTAGAAACAGTTGATGTTGGTGCTGACGTCTTCACGTTATTATTGTTGTACCTTCTCTTTTTGAAATCTCCCCCCCGACTCACTTCTTCTACTATCATGGCCATGATTACCACCAGAGTGGCTATCGCTTTTGTCTGGATGTTTTCCTCCCCGCTGGTTGTCATTGCTCTGATGACTGCTGCCACCGGTATAACCCTGGTTGTGGTCCCTCGGTTGAACATACTCATTATATCGCTCTAATAATTGAGCCCTGTTCACAACATCTGAATATAGAGAAAATTTGTGAGAAATAAGATATTGCCGAATTTCGGGTTTCAGACCTCTCAGAAACATCCGCGTCATACGTTCCTCATTCTCTACCAAATGAGGTGCAAACCTGGATAACTTTGCGAACTTAGCCTCGTACTGGGACACAGTCACGTTGTTCTGTTCTAGTCTAATAAACTCTACCTCCTTCATATGACGAATACTTTCAGAAAAGTACTTGTCATTGAACAGTTTTTGAAACGTTTCCCAAGACATGTTGAGTGCGGCAGGCTGGGTACAGATTCCCACCAGTAATCTATCTCACCACGGAACATAAAGGTGGCGAATGGAACCTTTTATTCCTCCGTGCATCCTAAGATATCAAATATCTTGGTAATTTACTTAACCCACTTTCCGCCTTAATCGGATTCGGCTTTCCCAAAAATTCTGGTGGTCCCAACTCTTTAAACTGCTTGGTTGTGACAAGCCACGCGTTGTTATTATTTTCACCCGTATTTTGTACATGAGTCTCCCTCGTCATATTTTGCATGAACTGCAAAATGCTTCTAAACATTACATCATTCATCGTTTGACCGGTGGTGTTGTTTACAGGAGGAACATTGCCGTCTTGTTGCACGTTCTCCTAGTTGGTGATTAAAGGTGTCTCCACGGTCTCATTCACTCCATTGTTAACATTTTCAGCTGTCATTCTCAAATACTGCCATAAAACAAGGTTAATTAAAGAAATTACCATGCTACATAATATCCCTATATTATGACCGACCAACAAATAAGCTTAGGTAGGACACACTAGCGAAGAATTTACTCGTCTCTCCCCTCCTAGTTCTATTCCCCGATCTCCACCAGAGACCATATCTCTAAGCTCTAATACCAACCGTGACGCCCCCAAAATAGGTATATATCACCCATTCTAAGTCGCCAAATACATGCTACATAAAATAACAACAACTTCATTATTACAATTGTCGTGCAAAATACGACAACACATATGCTGTGAGTTTAAATACAAATATTTTCTTCTAGATAGTATTCAAAATCAAATAAGTCCTCATTATAATTATTATTGCACTATTTTATAAAATAGTGAGGACTGCTAAAACAACTGTCTGGACTCATCACTTCACACCCTGACTAGTTCCCGCTATATTCTCGCCTCCTATGAAGAAAAATGAAACAAAAAGGAAAAGGTGAGCTCAACTATCCCAGTAAAAAATACTATGACTAAGATAATGAACAACAAATTATCGTTAGCCTTCAACAAATCAGATAAAATATAATGGACAACAAGTTTTAGATCAATATTCGCAGCAGAAATAACAATTCATTAGATGAGTTAAGTAGAGAATAAAATCTACTATCTTATATGATTTAAAAGTCCATCATCAATAATTTATCCCTGTAACATCAATCAATATACATCTTGAATCAAATATTCATCTTTGCACTACATGCCAAAGATATTCATTTGTATAACCAGTTGGTCATGTTCATCTCAACACCTGTTCATCTTTGCACTACGGGCCAAGGATATTCATTAGGTAATCATTCATCTTTGCACTACATGCCAAAGATATTAAGTTATATCATCATTTAGGACTGAGGATGATGAAAAATATTTCAAAAAAATGAATCCAATGAGATAAAATGACAAAGATTAGGGATTCGTACTTTAGATAATCCAAGTTCAAAAATACTCCATAATAAACCATAATGGACTGAAATTCAAGAATTAAGATCAAAACATGGATACAATCAAAGATAGTAACCATAATAGACAACTTGGACAAAGAAGAGAAAATTTTATTTTTCTGTGAATAGTGCCGTATTTGTGAATAGTGCCGTATACGTGAATAGTGTCGTATACGTGAATAGTAACCCCGACACGAAAAGGTAGAAATTTCATAAGAAAAATCATACTTCGTGAATAGTACCGTATTCGTGAATAGTATCGTATACGTGAATAATAACCTCGACATAAAAAGGTAAAAATTTCATAATAAAATTCATACCAATATTTCGGCATAATGATATTGAACGAAATAACATCATTTACGAAGAAATAACATCCCTTACCTCAAAAGAACAGTACTTTTGCTTGAAATATCGGATATAACGCTGAAAGAAACTTGCATTGAATAGCAACTCTCAAAGTATCTAAATACTCAAAAAATACGCTCGATAATATAGAGAGAAAACTTATGATCCTGGTGTGATTTTCAATTCTAACTAAGCACCCTATTTATAGAAAAATGCCATAACGCCAAAGCAGACTTAATTACTAAAATATTAATATTCTTTAAAAATTTTCTACGCACACCTTCTTGACCAAATTATCAGCCACCACTAATGGGGCCCACCAAAATTTAGCATTTTTCACACCAACCAAAAGTGGGGCCCACCATATTTTTAATAAAAATATTTATTTTTAAAACTTTAATAATTCATAATAAATAGCCCATTTATCAAAAAAATACGAATTTTATGTCCATTTTATAAGAAATTTAATTTTCTACAACTTTGTAGAAGAAAGTTTTTCTAAATTCCAATTAAAAAATGTCTGAAATCTACATACGAATGATTTTTAATACCTCAATTCTGACAAAATAATGATAAAATACCTTAACATTAATTCCTTCATTTATATCCACATAAAATAAATATTTCTTTATCATATAAATTAATAATTAATTATTCACAAATAATATTATAGAATCATAATATGATAACCAGGTTGTTCTCAAGAAAGATGGGGCTTTCCGATAATGATTTCTCTTTACTGGCGCACAATTAGGTGACCAAACCCTTTTCCTAGACAGAACTTCCTTAGACATTGCCAATAATGCTATCTAATAATATTATTCAAATAATATGAATTATTGATCTGATAATAGAAAATACTATGCAGTGACAATTATTGAAATAACAATAATATAAAATATCAACGTAGCAATTATTGAATCAATAAAATAAAATATTGAACAGTAATTACTGTAACAATTATTGAGTAGTGCCTTCTTACGTAAGAATTAATAATTCAAAAATACTGTGCAATACCGTGTACTACTGTGCAACCACGCGTATTACTGTATTTTAACCACCTGGTATTCCAACAGTGTTAACGGTAACAACTACGCCGTTATTTGTAAAAACTCAATTTTGTCGTTTTCTTCATCCTACCGTTTTTCGTTATGGGGCCCATAAATGACTGTGCCGTCATACGAATATTCCCCGGCATAAAAAATATTCCACGACCAAACGAATATTCCCCGACAACAATGAATATTTTATAACCACTTGCTTATTTTCCAAAATTTGCACATTTCACCCATAACCAAAGAATTATATCAAATTAACACCTTATTATTCAAAATAATAATTAGAAGAAATTCAATTTTATTATAAAAAGTTGGGGTCTTACAGATATGATGTAACAATATCCATTAATTTCTCTTGCTACCAAGCTAATTAAAAATCTAAATGTAATTGCGTCCATTACAGGAGCATATGTTTTTTCATAATTAATTTCAGGTCTCTGCAAGAAACCTTGTGCTAAAAGTCGTGCTTTGTACCATATAATTTTATTTTTCTTATTTCGTACAAATACCCATTTGTATTCTACAAGCATCACACCTTTAGGTGTTCGGACTACAGGTCAAAAAACTTCACGTTTACTTTGTGAATTTAGTTTTACTTGAATCGCCTCTTTTCACATTGGCCAAACATTTCTACATTCATCAATGATTTGTGGTTCATATTCATGATCATTACTTCTGGTAATATCAAGAACAACTTTATATGAAAATATGTTGTCGACAACAATTTTATTTCTATCCAATATATCCGTCTCTTGTATATACATAATGTATCAAGATCTCGTTATTTCTAGCTACCTGATCCTCTTTAGGGGATAACTCATCCTCTTCAAGGGATAACTCTTCAAGAGTTTTATTTACAGGATATTTTTGTTCATAAGTTTTGGATAGATCGATAAATTTTCTAGCATGTTTCATGGGTATAGTCTCTTTATAGGCTACAACTTATTTTTCTTATACTTTCTTCTTCTGGAATTTTTTTTAACACCGATAGGTCTTCCACGCTTCAGGTGTGGTTTTGATTCATTTGTTGTTGTATAAACTGATTGTCCTACAGGGACTTCAATCCCTGCTAGAGTGTTAGCAACTAGAATATGAGATATCACTATTTTCTTATTATTGGTAAATAATTCTGGTAATTGATTTGCAATTCATTGAAAATGAATAATCATTTGAACTTATAGCTCACATTGATTTGTACGAAGATCAAGATGAGATAACGACGAAAAATTTCAAGTAATCTCCCTCGTCGTGATTCAGGTAACGATCTCACGTTGTGCTTAGGCAACGACTTTTCTCCCCCTAATCGTGGGAAGACTGTTTCATTAAAATAGCAATCCTCAAAATATACCTTAAAAATATCACTTATTGAGGTTATGATGCAGAATGTAAAATAGCATGACCCCAAGCATAAATTGGTAATTTTGATTTCATAATCAAAGGTCGAGCAATAATTTAAAATCTCTTAAAAATTGATTCAGCTATACATTTTTGAGTATGTGTATGTGCAACATGATGTTTGACATAAATTCCAATTAACATGCAATATTCATCAAAAACTTGAGATGTGAATTTTACCAGCATTATCTAAATAAAATTTTCTAGTTATATAATCAGGAAATTGTACTCGCAACCTAATTATTTGAGCAAGAAGCATAAGAAATGCAATATTTCTAGTTAAAAGTAAACATACATGTGATCATCTGGTTAACGCATCAATTAAAACCATAAAATACTTGAATGAACCAGACATGGTGGATGTATTGGTTCAAATAGATCACCTTGAATTCTTTCTAAGAAATATGAACACTTAATAATAATCTTTAAATGTGATGGTTTGGTAATTAATTTACTTTGTTATAATCAACAGGTAAAGGAATCTTCTGGTTCTTTAAGGGATGTTCATGGGAGTTTTCAATAATTCGACGCATCATTATTGATCATAGATGATCAATACGATCATGCCAAATCATAAAAACCTTTGGATCTAAACACTTCTGGTGTATTGCAACATTTGTTTCAATTGTTCTCATTGTAGTATAATATAATCCAGAAGAGAAAATAGACAGTTTTTCTAATATGAGCTTCTGGCCTGATACTGATACTATTGAAGTAATATAAAGAAATTCTTCACTGCCTTTGCTATTGGTTTCAATATGATAACCATTATAATGTATATCCTTAAAGCTGAGCAAATTTCTACTTGCCTCAGAAGAATATAAAGAATCATCAATACAAAGTTTTTGTGCCCTTTGACAACATTATAATCGCTCTTCGAGAGCCTTTAATTAAGTTTGATGAGCTTCTGGCCCATACATCTTCATATATGTAAAACATAAATTAAACAATTATTGCTTAAAACATAAATAAAACATATCAAAACAAAAATACTTACTATAAGAAAAATTATTGATTGGTATAAACATTTCCATCAACATCCTCAAGGATATTAGAGACATCAAAATGAGTTATATCCACTCTATTTGGAAAGTCAAGATAATTCATGTGATCTTCAAGATCATTATGATCGTTAAAATTTGTTTCAATTACCTTCCTTTTTTTCTTTTATGGAGGCATGGTACAAATCTACCAAATGTTTAGAAGTACAACATGTACATTCTATTTTCTATATTGATTGTTCATTCACACCAACGACCACAACCATAATTTCCTCTATATTTATCAAATGAGGTTCCATTCACTTCATGGAATGGAGTAGAACCGGTCGGACAAGATTGGTAATTTTTTTAGCAAAAACTCATTTTGTTCAGCCACTAGAAGAAATGATATCACTTCTAGGAATATAATTTCCTTTATTGCTTCAGGGAATATATTATGAACTTACACTCACAATTTTGCTACTGCAGGAGCATATTCGAGGCATGAAATATAGTAAATATTTTTTTTTTCTAATATGTCTTTATCAATATTTTTTTTTCATGGAGATGATGGCGAATAAAAATAATTAATTTTGCATGATCCTGCAGGGATGCATGTTTGTCAATCTTAATTATATCTCCAAAGTTGTCTTTATATGAATATTAGTATTAAGAGTCCATGACAAGTAATTCTTTTTCGATATATATCAAGGACAATAAATTTAAGTTTTGTAATGTTCGATATTTATATAAATATATAATTAAACAACTCAATATAAATATCAAATCAACAAAAATAGTAGCAAAACTTAAGTGTGACAACAATAATAAACATGTCATTTCCAGTTTAGTCCAAGACAAAAGTCTCTCTTAATTAATACTAGTACGTAGTTTACTTTACTATGCCATGCTTTGTTAATCGAATAAAAAATGGCTTTGTTTCTCAAAAGTAAAAAGATGGGTGTAACATGTTAGACATGATAATGAATGCCTTTTGAATAATTAGGCGTATATGAATGCATGTTCAAGCATATCATAATGCAAATTAACAATAAAGAATCATTGACAAATAAGTCTGGTTTTCAAAAAAATGTCTTCATCCGAGAGTGATAGGATAGTGATTTATGGTCTTTCTTTCAGTTTTATATAGACTACCAAGAGTCATCAATATGTCTATATATAAATATACCAGTCAGTACTAGTAATATTTTACTACAAACAATTTTAATTACTCCACTAGTATGTATAATAATATATTATCATATAATACTACATATACATAATCAAATTTAATTGTAATGAAACAATACTTACGGTAAGTTGAGAGAACTTCCTTTCTAAAATTGGGTAGAAACTCGTGTTGATAACATGTTATAAAAGATTATACTAAATATTAAGAACAAAGATGATTAAAGGAAATAGAGCATTCTCATTGTATTTTCGTATCTCATTCTCTTTGAAATACATCTATTTATAGGTACATCAACATCAATATTTGGAGGTTTCAAAACTCAAAGGTCATGAGTTTCAAACCTTAAAGGATATGAGAGTTACAAAGCTCAAAGGTCATTACAATAAAGAAGGGTAGGAATGTATCTAGACATGGGTAGGAATGTATCTAGACATCCACACACTATGTATAATTTTATAACAATAGGCACTCGATTTTAAAAAATTAGAGATACCAAACACTTTTTCCACATAAAAAATGTGGCTATAGATGTATAACAACGGTGAATGTCGCTATAGAATGTATAGTGATGATTTCATGTAAAAATATTATTTTTTGTTGTGAATTTATTAGTTTCCTATATTTAATTTTATAAATTAACTATAAAATAACTAATTTTCATGTGAGCTCATTGGAATTTTTTGGCCATATACCAATTTGAATTTCAATTTTTGAAATTTGGTCGAAAAATTCAAGGTTTGTGCATATAGACCAAAATAAAATTAAAGCTTCTTGAAATGATAATAATTTTTAATTTTCAAACAATATGGCTCGATAAAAAATCGATAAGCTTCTCTTTCCTTCCACTCTTTATCTAGTGACCTTTTTCTCTATATCTCTCTTTCCCTCTATTCACATTGCATATCAACTAAAGTAATTGATGACCTTTGGCCTGGTGACACCACCCAACCCATGGTATACGTGAGGTTCGAAGATTAAATCTTCCAAAAGAGGTAGTAAACTACTTGGGAGTTGGGGGTTGGGTTCTAAAAAATGTATAAAGATTATTGAAAGTACATAAAAAACTAGAGTATATAAAATCTTCACATATTTTGTTCCCGGCCACTAGGGCTATAAAAGAGTCTAGCCAAGCTGGACTTTGGCTTGAGCAAGTCGAGCTCGAGTTTAAGCTCATCTCATTTATTTATTGTTTATTTTTATGTTTTTTTTAGAAAAAAATAATATATAAATTGAAATTAAGTCATATAGGAACTTAATATCATACACAAACATAACTAAAAACTTTATTTTAATTATTTTTTATTATTATATGTTTTATAAATATAAATAAAATTTTAATCAAATAATTGTTAAATAAGTTGGGCTTAAACAAGCTAATCTAGAGTCGACCTAAACGACTTGAGCCCGAGCCTGTCTCGAGTAGGGCTTAAACGAGTTTGGCTTGAGTCGAACACCACACTATTTGTGTAAGTTTGTAGAAACAAGAACATACATACAATCACATGATGTAAAAGTGGAAGAATGACGTAAATCATATTTAAAAAATTTCTGCAATCCCAGGATCACCTTGATGCGATATTATTAATCAAAGAAGGATAAAAGATATACCTTATGAAGATGAATCAACTCCTTGATTTGATCTTTAAGTCCCAATCCTTAGATCCTTTGCACTTCTTCAAATCCACAGATCAAATGTTAGCTACTCTGTGACGCCCCCAAATTCAAGTACTTGAAACCCGAACTCGGTGTTTCACGATACCATTTCTATAAGCGAAATAATACTAATAATAATAACAATAATATAAATATCAAACTTAATTTACATATATCAAAGTTTAAATCCCTGGTACGAGACCTTTAAACATTCATTACATCATAGATAATAAATAATATTGTCTTAATAAGCTTTAACTATTACACCGAATTTTATAAAACTCATTCGAACAGCTTTCCTTTCCCGTTGTTCTTGCCTGATCCTTCGGGTTGATCATACTTAGCTGAAAACATTTAAATTTAAAGCAAGAATGAGCATTTGATTGCCCAGCAAGTAATAACAAATATATATATTAGCTGAAAGAATTAAATATTTTCTTTGAATGACACTTCTACAACGAATCAACAGTTGTGAAGTAAGCTGAACCAATAATAACAACATATCACTTCTACATAAAATTTTTGAAACTACGTATTGACTATAACTGGAGATCAGTTGACAGACTATGAACATTATTTTCTATTTTCGAAAAGGTTAAATAGAACTTCATCTGTAAACCGTCATAACTTACAGGCACGGGGGTGATCAGCCTGTTATGCCCTGTATTGATCAATACTACATGCGAGAACGATATTATCGTTCATCTTATCCACCTTAGGTGCACAAAAGTTTTCCCATGTTCGGGATGTTCATACTTAGTCGGGAATCCGAACCAAAATAATCTGGTTGGATACAATAAAGTTCTATCTTGTTCAATAATATTTTTTTTTAGTTTGTGTCAAGCCAAATCAAATAGCTTAGATGACTTTTAAGTCAACGTATACATACTGAAAATCAATACGTATGTATCAACATGTGATTAAATACAATGAGTATCCAAGTGGGGACACTTGTATAACCATATTTAGAAACTAACGAACAAAATAAATATCTGGATTATGCACTAATATTGTGTTGATAAACAATGATCGGATAATTTAAGAACTGGTATGAATATGAATAATTGGATACATAATCAATAATAATAGAGTTAATAATCTGGCACAATAATATGATTCAGAAACTTTCTTACTCATGTCCATTACATAAAATAAATGCAAGGTTAGGATACTTGCACAATGTAAAGAATAATTCAGATACTTGCACAATGTAAAGAATAGTTCAGATACTTGCACAATGTAAAGAATAGTTCAGATACTTGCCTGAGCTGCTGCTTACAATAACACAACTTAGATTAATCTTTTATATCGAAATCTATTATTAATAAGATCATTCGTTCGATTAGAATAATGTATCATAATACATAGTACTACTATTTGCAGTCAGCACATAACCTAATCATATTGTCACATATTTTAACAGTCATTGATTTACTAACAAACACGTATCTAGTCCAATTATCTAAGTTTGGATCAATTTCTGAAATATTTCGGTGTACCGACGGCTTTATCAGGTAATTATCGAGTCTAAGACTCTATCCTGAAATTCAATATATGTAAGTATCAGTCATATTATTTTTAATTGACTTATAATAATTTGTAAATAATTATTATAATTTATCACGATTTTTCAAACATCGGAATCATTATTAAATGATTTAAATATTAACTAATTATATTATCATTAATATTAAATTATTAATGAAACCATTGCCAAAATATTAAAGTTATTTATAATAATTCAAAATATTTTTAAAGTATTAATATTGCCCTTAAATGATTTTTAAAATATTAAAAATTATTTTTAAATAATTACCATTAATATTTAAATATTAATGTACTATTCCTCAAAATATTAAAACTCATTAAGTATAACTTCAAATATTTTTAATTCATTTATATCATTTTTAAATGATTTTTAAATTAATAAAACTATTTTAAAACTTTTTATTTAATATAATTATTAAATAAATTTAATATCATTAATATTAAATTATTAATGAAATTATCTTTTAAATATTAAAAGTTATATTTTATAACTTAAAATATCTTTAAACACTTTATTTTCATTTAAAATAATTTTTATAATATTAAAATTATTTTTAAACTAATTTATTTAATATAATTATTAAATAATTCTAATATCATTAATATCAAATTAATTAATGAAATTTACCTTTAAATATTGAAAGTTATATTCTATAACTTAAAATATTTTTAAATACCTTTTTATTATTTAAAATAATTTTTAATATAATAAAATTATTTTTATTTAATTTATTTAATTCATTTATTAAATAACTAAATTATCATTAATATTAATTTATTAATGAAATTTATCACAAAATATTAAAAGTCATTAAAAATAACTTAAAATATTTTCTTATATCATAATATAATTTTAAATGATTTTTCGAGTATTAAAATCATTTTTAAATAATTTATTTAATATTATAATTAAATAAATTAAATACCATTAATATTTCAAAAATATTAAATATTTATGAAATTTACTTAAAATAATTAAAAACTAATTTTTGGACTTTAAAATAATTTTTAATAATTTATTTTGTATTTTTAATAATTTAAAACCATTTAATACTAATTATTTAAGAAAAATAATAATTTTGTAATTAATCTGTCACTAAAAGTAGTTTTAGTGACAAAACTGTCGCTGATTGTGTTCTTCAGGAAACCCAAATCTTCATAATCGGTTTGCAGGGTTACTAGTTTGACCATGCATAGATTCATGATCTAAAGGTTTCTGGGCTTGCTGAAGGGTTAAAATTGTAGTGTTTATATAATACTACTATCCCAATCAATTTTCATGGCAATAAAATCAAATATCAGCCAGATCTAGCCCTCCTAAAATCATGTCAGAACTATTCTTTAATTTTTGGGTTTTCTAGAAATGAAGAACAGTCGAGGTACCTACTTTCCAAGCTTTGATTCAACCGTTCTAAGCATGCTATGTTTATTCTAATGGTTCATACGTATAGAGTACATGACAAGGAACAATAACATATCATCAGATCATCATAACATCAACACAAACAAGAGATATGGGCCGGTCAAAGTAGTCCCTAGAAACTGTTCTTGAACATTTCTGGAAAACCTAGAAATGTTCATAGGCAGACGGTCAACCCACTTTTGACCTTGCGTAACTTGGATCCCATTAAGCATCTAGGTTGTCTAAAGGCTTTAATATGAAGTATATATATCAGACTACAACATCCAATTAACAACATAACCAAAATATCAACACATTGACAGGTCTAAACGCTTGAATAAGTTGTCAGACGCTGGTTCACGGTTTCTGGGTTGCCCAGAAATGGCCCAGTCATGGTCGGTCAACCGACTTTGACCAACAATAACTATCAATCTGTGCATGATCTGGTCCTTCTATGAGTTCCAAAACACAGATCTCATGACATACTATAAGATCAAACACTTAAAACACAAAAACAAAACACAAACAGAGATCTACAAGGACTGACATTTGGTTGTCAGAATACAAAACAAAATTTTCTAGATTTTTGAAAACTTTAATTTCAAGTACTTAGATGTTATGGATCTACAAGATACCAACCTAGATCACTTAAATAGACTACAAACAATATGTTTTAACATAAAAACACAACATTTAACATAAGATCAAAAGTCAGATTTCTAGTTTAGGATTAACCTTTTTATGAACAAATTCTGATTTCTTAGCTTATGATCTGTTATTGGAAGTCGTGGGGCTTGATTTAGAGACTGGTACACCTTTGGATTTCGTAGGTTTGAGCTTGAGAGAGTATGGCTAAGTGTGGGTTGCACAAATGAGGTAATAATGCACTTTCTCTCTCTTAATCTATGCAAAGCAATTGATGCAATGAACTTGGCTGTTAGTAATGGCTGAGAGCTGGTGTTTGTAGGCTCATAGCTTAGACTAGGGTGGCTTGCCAAGATATGGTAGGATTTTGTTATCAATAATTCAACAAATGGGACAAAAAGGGTATAATGGTAATTTGGCTTATATTTTTAAGAGTATTCTTATCCAAGGTACTTAAATCTAGGGTTTAATCACTAGATTTTAAATTTTAAAGTTTCCCAAATAATTTCTAGGGTTTGAAAAATTAAAATTCAAGTGTAATAAAATTTTAATTAAAACACACTAATTAAAATTAGGGTTTTTAATAGTAATTAGGGTTTAAATAATTAGTGTTCTTTAATATCATTAGGGTTCCCAAATTAATAATTCAATTTACTAAAATAATAATTAGGGTTTCTAATTTTAGCAAATTAGGGTTCCTAATTTTAATTAGGGTTTTCAAATATTAATTAGGGTTTTCCTAATTAACATAAATTCTATAATATGCAACATATTTCGTATAACACAATTTCTGACCGATCTTAAACTCCAATTTTGAGTTTTCAATTACGGTTTATGACAGTAATACTAGGGTTTGTCGTGATACACCCTAATTGCCTAACCAATCTCAGTCTACACATATACAGTATATATTCATAACACGAAAAAATAATATTATAATTAATATAATATTATTATTCTCATTCATTGCTCAAAATCCAAAATTAGGATTTTGGATTCCATATTTGATTTATCTTTCATATATAACATTATTAAATAAGTAAAAAAATAATTAACTTAAATAATCTGAACTAAAATTCATATACTAAAATAATAATTCTAATAATTCTAATAATCATTTCATATATTATTTAAATAATATTCAAATCATATTTTCATAAAAAATAAATAATAAAGACATTTCTACAATAAAATTAATTATTATAAGAATATACTTTATAATGATCAATAATTCTAAAATAAAATTATTTGAAATTATTTGAAATTATTCATGTAATAAATAAATTTTATTTATCACATATATACAGACACATTACTTGTCATATATTCTCATCTTTAAAAAAAAGGATATGCAAAATTTCTTATTTATTTATATAAAAAATATCGGGTTATTACATACTCAGTCTGTGCAACGCTCTAAAGGTTATCCATTAAGAGATTATTGATTGAAAAAGTAAATTTAGCTTTCTCTAAATCTTGGGCGGCAAGCCCTAATTCTCTCTCTCTCTCTCTCTCTCTCTCTCTTCTAACTCCTTAGGTTGCAGAGAATTAATATGTAGTATCTCTATACGGACAGTAACATTTTTTCCCAATCTATCACAAGGCATCTACTTATATAGACTAATTATCTTCTTAAACTCTTTAGGACTTAGGGTTTTAATTTAATTCCTAAACTACTTAAGAATTAAATTATTTATAATAATAAGAAAAAGAATACTTCTTATTAATATATAATTAGTATTTCTCCAAATACTTAATTATAAATATTAAGCTATTTAATTTATTTCACCCTGATATAAATTAAATACTCTTAACTTATTATTATTAAGTTAATTACTTTTAAACTAATATTTCTCTTTTATGGTGTGACCCTTTAGGTTTAATGTTATACCGGTAGTAGAATAAATAAATTAGATTCATTCTAATATTATTTATAATAAATTAAACTTCTTTAATTCAAATATAAATAATATTTATTCTACATCATGAGTGACACCTCTCAGCATATCATGATTATCCGGATAATATGAAATCAACGTTTAATAACAAAAAACCTATTCATTAAATAGTTACCTTACAATTCAATCCTTCTACCATACTGTGACAAATGAATTATTTGAGTTACGATTCTGGAGACAGAATCCTTGTAAGGAGGGAAGGATGTAACGATCCAGAATTTTTGTATGTAATTTAAAATATTTATTGAATTAAATAAATATTTTAGTTGATGTGGTTATTGTTAAATAAATATTTAATTAATTTGATTATTTATTAGTTAAATAAATAATTCATGAGTTGTGGGGAATTAACTTAATTAACTTGGTATTTGGTTATGTTGTATTTTGAAGTTAATTAAATTAAAAGAGTGATGAATTAATTATTATATGATAATATTCTAATTTAATTTAATAATTAAATTAGAGAGTTGATAAGGATTAAATAAATTGTTATAATGTTGTTTTAATTTAATTTAGTAATGAAAGTAATGTACTAATTTATTAAATAAAATTATAAGAAAATTATAATTCTGTGGTAATTTGATAATGTGGTGTGTTAATGTAATAAGTTATTGTTAGCTTTAATTTAATTTAATTTGAATATAAAAATTTAATTGAATAAAGTTTGACAATAAATTATATTGTAATTGAGTTATTAAAATAAGTTAAAAGGAGTTTTAAACTGTAAATTGTTCGTTGATTGTGAAAATTCATTAAGAAACGAAAACAATATGATTTAAACGGACTGTTTTGGTTGTAAAATGAATTCACAGTAAATTATTTCGCTAAAAATGTCTAAAAGTGAAGAAATAGTAAAAACAGTTAATTTAGAGGCTGTAATTTTGATGTTTATGCTGTTTATATGGTTAGAAATATGTTAGAAATATTAGTTTATGTTTCTGTAAACTTATTACAACTTGGATAATTTGGAATGGTTGTTAGAAAGGAGTTTTTAGGCCTAATTTGGCTTTCTGTTGTGTTCGTTTGCAAACTGCAGAAGCTGATACTGTGTACCCTCACCCCGGCGGGCTAACTAGTGTTTTTTTGTCCTGACCCAGTAGGGCCACGCCCCGACGGGCTTTTGTATCACAAAACCCCCGCCCGGCGGGGGGTAGCAGACTTACCAAATGTTAGGCAAAATCTGACCGGACATGTTTTACTAAAATATGCAAAACGTTTTCATACGAACTCCGATTGATGCGATTCAAGATGATCTGAAATGCAGACGAGTAGACCTACAACTTTTGTTCTTTAAGTTTTTTAATTTGATGTCGTTAGTAGGGTCAAAATGGCTATCTTTAGGACTGTTGCGCACTTGGAGGCAATCGGAGGGTGTCAGGCATACACGTATGCAAATGTAGTGCTTCTGACGATAAAAGATGTTATTATAAGTTATAATACATAAATATTAGTAAATATAATGATGCTTAACATTAATAAATGATGTATTAGATAAGTTGTGTAAGCATACTAAGCATACACAAGAGAGACAATTCGGGAAAGTGATGAATTAACGTCGAAATACCGTGGTAAGTGTTAATGAACTTAAAAAGTGTTTCAATTCAATTAAAGTGAACATTAAAAGATATGGAATGGGGTTAATATAAAACTAATAAGGAGTACTCATAAGACTTAAACACTTGAATGAATTTCGAGTATGACTAAGAAGAAATATAGAATTAATTAATAAGTTATATTAGATTGAAACTCAATGTTGTAAGAGTTGAGAATGTGATTTGGATGCTAAAAGTCTTATATTATATTTTAGTGAGTTTTCAGACTCGTGTTATGTGGTTGATTAATATGATTAAACCTTAAGCTAAAGGTTTTAACTTAACTAAGATGAGAATTGAATCTATGAGGATAATGTGTATGTAGCTAATAGATGTGATAATCCTAATGGTATGTGTAGGATATTGGAGTACGTGAGTTGTAATTGTATAGCTTACGCAAGAGGCAAGTTCTCTAACCTTTGCTACTTTATTATTCAACAAGGTTTTCTTTTCGCTGTCATGTTATACTTATGCAAGTTCTCTATCTCTAATCTCTTATTAAGTAGTTAAGTTGTTATTGTTGTGCAAGTTTCCTAAACCTAATTTTACGATTGTGCATGTTTCTTGAAGTTATCATTCAATTGAGCAAGTTCTCTAACTTTAATATTTTATTATGCAAGTTCTTATTCCTAACTTGTTATTGTTATGCATATTCTTTAACTCTAAATTATTGTTGAGTAAGTTTCTAAACTACACTTTTCATTGAGCTAGATAATTAATCTTTATTCCTTCATTTCAAGCGAGGTTGTTTTGTTTATTCAAAGTCTGTACTATTGTTGAAAGCTTGTTCTTGTTGAAAAACATTTGTTCAACTAAAATTAACTGTTGTTCAATCTCTGATCACCAATATCATTGCGCTATCTTATATTGTTGTACCAAACTCTTAGTTGACTAACGATTCTTTATTGATTCAACTAATCCTTAGTTGATGAATGTTTTAAACTCTAAATTACCTTTAAAGTCAGTCCAAACCAAACTTCCTTTGGTTTGCTTATGAATCTGTATAGTTTTAAGAACGCACAGTCGATGACTAATACTTGTTCAGCTGATAAACCATTGATATCCTATCTCTTATTAATACATGATAAGTAGGTTTTATATGTGACGCCCCCAAATCCGGGTCTCTTTTAACCCGACAGATGGTACTCCACGGTGCTACAGTTCACACAAACATTCAATTGAAATGCCTCAAAAGAACAAATATGTCTCATATATATACCGAAATAATATTACCATTCCCCAGGTTCGTTATAACCGTTACATTTGTTCTTGTCATAATATCACATATTATCATTACAAACCTATACTATTACATAGGTAGTCTACAAGCTCGCTTTAGTCTTCAATTTATCCTTGTCGAACCCCTTGGTCATATCGTTTAAGCTGCATTCATATGGTTCAAGAAAGAATGAGCATAACAAGGTCAGCAAGTACAACAATTTCATTTTAAAAGCATGCTTGAAACATAAGAATCGTATATCTTCAATAACTGGATGATAGTTACGAAGTACTATCAATAATTCAAAATAGCTTCCTTTTTCCTTCAAAACATTTTACAATAACAATAATCTGAAATTCATCAATTCTGGTTCAAGACGTGAACGTCTTATAGTTTCTTTGAAAAGGACAACCCGACACTAAGTCTGTAAGTCTGGCATAGCTTACGAGCACTTCTGAGTGATCAGCTCATAGTACTCTATGTTGATCAACACTACATCCATTAAACGTGTGTACGTTTAAGTTGTGGCAACCTCACGTGCCCATCGAATACTCGATGAAAAAACATTTGTTTATACATATTCAGGCTTACCTTGAATCCGTACCCAATAGTTGGCGTAGGATAGCGTTAGCAATTCTATATTGAAAGACTTGTAAACAGTTCAATCAATCTATCAAGATTAGTCTAGCCGAGCTAAAACTGGCCTCGACTCTTTCTTTAAAACCATACATGCATCTCATAATTTGAATCATTTGAAAACCTGGCTAACACGAAGGTTAGACAAGCGTTTAAGAAAAACTTGCCTTCAGCGTCCGCTACAGTACAACTACTTTTCCTTTGAGTCTTTACAGTCTCTACAATACATAATCACATAACATACCACATTAGGTCATGAACGAACATACTTGGTTCCTAAAGAATCTTACCCTTCTTCTCAATCTAATCCCGTATTAGATTTGTTATTTATGGGTTCCGGCTTTCCGTCATTCTTTTACATCATCCTTACCAACTTCGTTCTCTTATACTTAAGTGAAATTATTTCACTAATACAACTCGATTCGAGTTAAACATCTTTCCTTACGGCTTACTAACGTTCGTATGTTATTAATCAAAACTCGATCGTCATTGATTAGGTATGCTTACTACATACCATTTGCGTTCATCTTACTTGTCCTTCTTTTAACCCTAAGTGATCATACTTGGTTTTAATTATGACTTAATAATGTTTTATTAAGTCCTTTAGTTTATTGTTAGACAATTCCATTCAAGCTCTACTTGCAATCATTCTTTACTGTCTAGCTTTTAAGACTGGCGCTGCGGCGCCGATGATCCTTTGCTGTGACGCGCTGCGGCGTCGCCCATTAGGGCTTGGAGACCGGACTAGGCACTGCGGCGCGAGTCCCTTTGTTAATTATCGCGCTGCGGTGCAAGTTTGCAGTGTGCTCGGTTACTGTTCCGCGTCGCGGCGTGGGTCATTTTGCCTTGGGTTGGCGCCGCGGCGCCAACTCTGTGCACCAGAAAAATTTTCAGTTTTGAAATTTTGTGAACTTCCCGGACGCATAACTTCTTCGTTATAAGTCCGAATTGGCTCTTTCAAAAGCCTAAGGTTCACAAATTACGTAATCTACATGATAATTCAAGAATTTTATCTATTCGACTTCGTTTGCTAAAAATTCACCTATTAGTCCATTTTCAATGAAAACGGTAAACGTTCGTGAATGTTCAACGCTTGTTTCTTCGTTCTAAGTCAGAATCCGGCCATTTTCGAGTCCGCAACTCTACAATGACAAATACTACTTGTCTCCATTGAAAACCAACGTTTCCAAACTCAATATCAAAATTTGACTTCCATTCCGGGAATTTCACGAATTCGACGATCATCGTCTAATCGTGCAAATTCCGGTGAAACTTCGTTACTTGAGATTTTTAAACCATTTCACTTGGATTCAATCCATTATACTATCATCTTGACATACATGCTTCGTTAACTTATATTCATGATAAGTTAATACTAGTTCATTGTGAATTTGTAACTTATGAAAATATAAACTACTTATATTTCCATTTAACTTATGTCTTCTTTTCATATGACTTATTAATGAGTTAAGTCTTTAAATACTTATCATTACATCTTATTAATCATACAATCTTTTTAAGAGAACATATGAGAAGTTCATAAAAGTTCCTTATGAATTCATAACTTATTCTTGGTTTGGATTTATTATTCATTGCGTCTACGGCTTATCAAGACTTAAGCCTTTGATTTATTCATTCTTATCATATCTTAGCATACAAATCCTACCACTACCCCCCTTCTAAAAGAGAAAGAGAATCATGGTTTAATATTACTTACTCTTTGAGGAACACTTGACTAATCTTTGCTCTTCTTCTTCCTAATCCTTCTTCTTCCTTCTTGTTTAGTTGAACTTCAAAGACTTACTCTCTAGCTCTTGTAACTTTTTCCCTCAAGCCACTAAGCTCACAACTTATAAGTGGTTGGTGGAAAATCTAACAAGAAAAGTCTTGCTTATATGTGCTTATTCTCTCAACCAAATAAGTTACTTATATATGAGAGGAGTTGGATGAAATTTTGAACAACCAACACTTGAAATGGAGCTTGGTATTTATAGGCTTCACAAAGTGAGGGCATAAGGGTCTTTTTGGCCCTTCCACCTCCTTACTATTCCTTTCTTAATCCCCAAGTTTACTTGCTAACCACAACTATTACTTGGCCATCACATTAATGTCTTGGTCATTACAACACTTAGCCTCTTACTTACTCCCCACAACAGTTGGTCATCACATTAAGGCACTTTGTGTGATCACCACACTAACTTAGCTTCTAAGTTTACTTGTTCATCACATTGGATCATCCATGGGTTGCTCCATGGTTCTTACCCATTGGATAATAACTTTGGGCCTTAGCTTAATTAACTTACTTAATCCTTTGGGCTTCTAGCATAATTTGCTTAACTAATATTAACTTATTCATTGGGTTTGATCATTAACTTACTTTGGATTTAACCATTCTTACATTTGGGCCTTGTCAACTTCTTATTGCACCATACAATTTCCTACGCAATTTAAATATTCAATACATTTGGCTTTAAGCTTTATAACGTATAATTTACGTATTATTCTCGTATTCTAACTCGTATACTAATTCCACATATACGACATACCATCATTCATTCCTTCTCGTATAATACCTCGTATTCATTACTTCGTACAATACCTACGTATTATACAATCATCGCTTAATTCATTAATCACATTACATTCCTTTCTCGTAAATAATTTTCCCTAATCGTTAGGTTTTAAGTCCGCAGGCGAAAAACTGCATTTTTCATAACTGAAATATTTTTGGATATTCCATCTCACATCGATATTCTATCATTACGTATTTCTCGGAAGTTCAAAAATAATTCCCAAGCAGAAATGCGTGAATAGTATTTTTCAGAAAATTTCTCGGAAAGCTTTTATTTTCGTCTTGGAAATTCAAACACTTTAATTCTACCACGTTGCCAAAATCCTACGATGTTCTGACATTTCTAGGTCATAGAAAGACGTTCGATTAGCTTGCTCCATAAATAATCAATTAAATTCATTTAATAAAAATAAAAATTTAATTCTCAAAAATCCGATTTTCTGGGGCGTTACACTCTTCCCTCCTTATAAGGATTCTGTCCCCAGAATCTCGCTAATCATACTTATACCACAGGGAAAAATTTTCCTTTCTTTTAATCTCGAGTTTCCACAATGCTTCTTCTACATTGGGGTTCTTCCATTTCACCTTCACCGAAGGTATTATCTTTTCACACATGACTTATCACTTCTTGTTAACAATTTGAATTGGAAGTTAAACACTTAACAACACATTACGGTATCTTCCTTTTATTAGCTCTTCTTTTAACATTAAACTTATTTGGAACTCAAATTCCTTCCTCAAAATAAGACTATACTTAGTCTTCTACTTATCCTGCCTCATCTTCTTCATTCGCTTGCATCCCTCGTTACTAAGTTGTACTTCATTAACTCGGTTCATTATCGTGCATTGAGTCTACATTTTAAATAACAACTCTACCCCTTCATTCCGTAATTTAACTTCTAACTCCATGCTTGCCATCTCCGTTGTTAACTTCTTCTGAGATGCTAACACCGATAGCTTTTCCTTACCCTTCCTACTTAACGCATCAGCTTCTATGTTTACCTTTCCGGAATGATATAAAATATCATAGTCCTCTCTCTACCGTATATTCAACTCCTTTTGTATGAAGATATATTTCAGACTCTTAAAGTCCTTGTACATCTCACACTTCTCCCCGTATTAATACTATCTTAAGATTTTTAATTCAAAAACTACAACTGCCAATTCTAGATCATAACTAGGATAGACCTCCTCATAATCCATTAACTGACATGATGCATACCCCATGACTTTGCTATGCTCCAAGAGCACGCAATCTCGTCATCGATGCAAAACATCGAGATACACTACAAAATTCCTCGTATCATCTAATATAGATAATACAGGTACTTCACTTATCCGTCTTCAATAATCCTGTGACGCTAATGGTACCTTCAACCATAGCACCTCACAAGAATATCTATCAATTTTCCACCGACTTGCTCGTCACCCCTTAAGGAAATCTAACTTCAGTACATTAGTCAACCCAAATGACATAACCAGAAACTTGTCATAACTATAACGAGTTCTGAACGTCATCTTAGGTATCTCCTCCTTATTCCTTACTTTCAACCGACTATACCCCATACATATATCTATCTTTATAAGAATTCTTTGCCCCTCTCAACTGACCAAATAGATCATCGATCCTGGGCCATGGGTATTTACTCTTAACTACTAACTTACTCCTATTACGATAGTCGATACGCAATCGTAACAACTCATCCTCTTCTTTAACATCCTACTAACTTACGTCTAGGTGAGACGACAAGACGTCTCTGTGTTTTATTATCATAAATTACTACCTTGTGTTTTCTGAAAAACTGAAGGTTCAGACTTTTCTTATAACTATTTATTATAGTTCTATGGTTAATCAACCCATTCATACTGAGAATTTCCTCAAATTCTCTCAACATGAACAATACTTATCTACTGATACCTACTTACTTCGATTATCCATGAAATAATTTTCATGAATATGATTTAACTAAAGTTAATCCCTCCTCCTCTATCTTAATGTTTAAAAATATTCTTAACCCCTTTCAGACAGACTCCTAGATGAGTCTTTCCATCTATTTTATACACTCTGATCCTACGCTTAGGATCCCCTTGTCCCACTCCAGTATTCCTGGAGTTAAAAATTCTTCCACTTTAGTATAATGCCATTGGCTTTCTTTGCCTTGGTTCCTCCCTCTCTCTTGCTCTCATTCTTTCCCTCTTTGTGGTATTGAGTCTACAACTCACTATCACCTTATGTTATAATCACTTTCTCCAGAATGGTCCCATAGGAAACACTCTGGGTCACTGCAATCTTACCATAGAGCTAGGGTTTCAGGCCCTGCTCTAACCTACGAGCCTTCACCTCCTCCGTGTTCACTAGATGTGAAACAAACTTTGCCAATTGTATTTGTCCTCGTCTTGGGGAACCGTCATGTCCCCTCACTTAAGTTCTAAGAACTTAATCTCCATCCTCCCTCGCACACTTGTAGGGAAATAATTCTTGAAGTAAACCTTCTTGAATTATTCCCATAATACCACATCTGTTCTAGCCCCACCCTGGTGAGCCTCCCACCAAAGGTTGGCTTCCCCCTTTCGTTAAGTAAGTTGCAAAAGAAATCCTTTGCGCCTCAACTACGTTTGTAATGACAAACGCCTTCTCCACTTCTTTTACCCCGGTCTGGGCATCTACTGGGTCCGTCGTTCCTTTGAACTCTAACGGACCTACGCTTTTAAACTCTTTAAAGATAGTCGTTCTAGCTACTCTAGGTTCCGCGAGTATTCTACCCCGGTTTAGTCAAATGCAGTCGCTAATAAATTAACGAACTCTTGCATAGGGTTGTTCAGACCCCCTTCATTATCATTATGTGATTTCACTTCCTGATTACATTATCTTTTCCATAGCGGCATTTCCTGATTAAATAAATAAAATTTCATTATTATCTATTGACTTACTTTATTATTAATCGCCACATACCAACTCGCACCATAACAAATCATTTCCATGAAAACTTCATTATATACATATGCTTCTCATAGTTTGAAACTTTTTACAATTTACGTTCATAGCCAACAGCTATTACATTTTTATCCCGAACTTGAACTTCACAAAATTTGGGATTTACAAAAAGACTACCCTTTTATACAAAGGAGGGTTTTATGCCATTACACACATACATATAACTTTAGATTTCTAATAATGCATAACAACGTCCTCGTGTTTCTCATTCGCAATCTTCACTACAGTATCCCGACTAATCATATGACGGGTTTGTCCTGACTCAAAGGAATAACAAGCAACCTTCATCTTGAAATCCTTATGAGCACTCTCATGGATGTAAGACATCCGAGCTATCTTCCGATCCTTCTCCCCAAGTTCTCTATGAAGCTCATCGGCCTCTGCCTTAAAATTCATAGCCTGCTCTGCCATAAACACCTGCTTGTCGTGCTCTAACTCAAAATCTGCTTCTGTAGACATCTTAGCTTCATGGAGATAACTAATATCTTCACTCTGATTCTGCACAACTGTACCCAGTTGCACATTCCTGTCAAGCGCTGCCAGATACAATGCTTTTATTGCATCTGGAGGTGATAACTCCAATGTAGGTACCACCGTAGTAACTGATGCTACCTCTCTTTCTTCCTCCACCTCATTCATCATACTAAGGTATGACGATATATCCATCTCTCCCTCAGAGTAGTCTTCCTCAGAAAAGTACTCCTCTATCTCCGACTCCTCTAGAATCACTATTGGTACCTCTGCCACTGGCATAGGTATAGGCTCTACTCGGTTCACAAGCTCTTCGCTCACCGTGTGTATATCTCTATACATCAAGCTATCAATCGACATCCTACAATAACACATATGTTGATTAGTACATAACACAGAATCGTATAAGCACAAATCACATTTAATTTATTTAGGGTTACTTTCCCTCTTTTAAATCTTTTGATACTAAGTTTCCTCAATACCTTATTGACTCATTCAACTCAAGTAAAGCTCAAGTTTACTCCCTTCGGACTTCTCTTCCTTAACGAGGTTATTAGCCTAAGGTTCTTCCCCCCTTAAGTTTTATAACCTAATGCTTTGATACCAACCTGTGACGCCCCCAAATTCGGGTCTCTTTCAACCCGACAGATGGTGCTCCACGGTGCTACAGTTCACACAAACATTCAATTGAAATGCCTCAAAAGAACGAATATGTCTCATATATATACCGAAATAATATTACCATTCCCCAGGTTCGTTATAACCGTTACATTTGTTATTGTCATAATATCACATATTATCATTACAAACCTATACTATTACATAGGTAGTCTACAAGCTCGCTTTAGTCTTCACTTTATCCTTGTCGAACCCCTTGGTCGTATCGTTTAAGCTGCATTCATATGGTTCAAGCAAGAATGATCATAACAAGCTCAGCAAGTACAACAATTTCATTTTAAAAGCATGCTTGAAACATAAGAATCGTATATCTTCAATAACTGGATGATAGTTACGAAGTACTATCAATAATTCAAAATAGCTTCCTTTTTCCTTCAAAATATTTTACAATAATAATAATCTGAAATTCATCAATTCTGGTTCAAGATGTGAATGTCTTATAGTTTCTTTCAAAAGGATAACCCGACACTAAGTCCGTAAGTCCGGCATAGCTTACGAGCACTTCTGAGTAATCAGCTCATAGTACTCTATGTTGATCAACACTACATCCATTAAACGTGTGTACGTTTAAGTTGTGGCAACCTCACGTGCCCATCGAATACTCGATGAAAAAATATTTGTTCATACATATTCAGGCTTACCTTGAATCCGTACCAAATAGTTGGCATAGGATAGCATTAGCAATTCTATATTGAAAGACTTGTAAACAGTTCAATCAATCTATCAAGATTATTCTAGCCGAGCTAAAACTGGCCTCGACTCTTTCTTTAAAACCATACATGCATCTCATAATTTTAATCATTTGAAAACCTGGCTAACACGAAGGTTAGACAAGCGTTTAAGAAAAACTTGCCTTCAGCGTCCGCTACAGTACAATTACGTTTCCTTTGAGTCTTTACAGTCTCTACAATACATAATCACATAACATACCACATTAGGTCATGAACGAACATACTTGGTTCCTAAAGAATCTTACCCTTCTTCTCAATCTAATCCTGTATTAGATTTGTTATTTATGGGTTCCGGCTTTTCATCATTCTTTTACATCATCCTTACCAACTTCGTTCTCTTATACTTAAGTGAAATTATTTCACTAATACAACTCGGTTCGAGTTAAACATCTTTCCTTACGGCTTACTAACGTTCGTATGTTATTAATCAAAACTCGATCGTCATTGATTAAGTATTCTTACTACACACCATTTGCGTTCATCTTACTTGTCCTTCTTTTAACCCTAAGTGATCATACTTGGTTTTAATTATGACTTAATAATGTTTTATTAAGTCCTTTAGTTTATTGTTAGACAATTCCATTCAAGCTCTACTTGCAATCATTCTTTACTGTCTAGCTTTTAAGACTGGCGCTGCAGCGCCGGTGATCCTTTGTTGTGCCGCGCTGCGGCGTCGCCCATTAAGGCTTGGAGACCGGACTCGGCGCTGCGGCGCGAGTCCCTTTGTTAATTATCGCGCTGCGGTGCAAGTTTGCAGTGTGCTCGGTTACTGTTCCGCGCCGCGGCGTGGGTCATTTTGCCTTGGGTTGGAGCCGCGGCGCCAACTCTGTGCACCAGAAAAATTTTCAGTTTTAAAATTTTGTGAACTTCCTGGACGCATAACTTCTTCGTTATAAGTCCGAATTGGCTCTTTCAAAAGCCTAAGGTTCACAAATTACGTAATCTACATGATAATTCAAGAATTTTATCTATTCGACTTCGTTTGCTAAAAATTCACCTATTAGTCCATTTTCAATGAAAACGGTAAACGTTCGTGAATGTTCAACGCTTGTTTCTTCGTTCTAAGTCAGAATCCGGCCATTTTCGAGTCCGCAACTCTATAATGACAAATACTACTTGTCTCCATTGAAAACCAACGTTTCCAAACTCAATATCAAAATTTGACTTCCATTCCGGGAATTTCACGAATTCGACGATCATCGTCTAATCGTGCAAATTCCGGTGAAACTTCGTTACTTGAGATTTTTAAACCATTTCACTTGGATTCAATCCATTATACTATCATCTTGACATACATGCTTCGTTAACTTATATTCATGATAAGTTAATACTAGTTCATTGTGAATTTGTAACTTATGAAAATATAAACTACTTATATTTCCATTTAACTTATGTCTTCTTTTCATATGACTTATTAATGAGTTAAGTCTTTAAATACTTATCATTACATCTTATTAATCATACCATCTTTTTAAGAGAACATATGAGAAGTTCATAAAAGTTCCTTATGAATTCATAACTTATTCTTGGTTTGGATTTATTATTCATTGCGTCTATGGCTTATCAAGACTTAAGCCTTTGATTTATTCATTCTTATCATATCTTAGCATACAAATCCTACCACTACCCCCCTTCTAAAAGAGAAAGAGAATCATGGTTTAATATTACTTACTCTTTGAGGAACACTTGACTAATCTTTGCTCTTCTTCTTCCTAATCCTTCTTCTTCCTTCTTGTTTAGTTGAACTTCAAAGACTTACTCTCTAGCTCTTGTAACTTTTTCCCTCAAGCCACTAAGCTCACAACTTATAAGTGGTTAGTGAAAAATCTAACAAGGAAAGTCTAGCTTATATGTGCTTATTCTCTCAACCAAATAAGTTACAAATATATGAGAGGAGTTGGATGAAATTTTGAACAACCAACACTTGAAATGGAGCTTGGTATTTATAGGCTTCACAAAGTGAGGGCATAAGGGTCTTTTAGGCCCTTCGACCTCCTTACTAACCTCCTTACTATTCCTTTCTTAATCCCTAAGTTTACTTGCTAACCACAACTATTACTTGGCCATCACATTAATGTCTTGGTCATTACAACACTTAGCCTCTTACTTGCTCCCCACAACACTTGGTCATCACATTAAGGCACTTTGTGTGATCACCACACTAACTTAGCTTCTAAGTTTACTTGTTCATCACATTGGATCATCCATGGGTTGCTCCATGGTTCTTACCCATTGGATAATAACTTTGGGCCTTAGCTTAATTAACTTACTTAATCCTTTGGGCTTCTAGCATAATTTGCTTAACTAATATTAACTTATTCATTGGGTTTGATCATTAACTTACTTTGGATTTAACCATTCTTACATTTGGGCCTTGTCAACTTCTTATTGCACCATACAATTTCCTACGCAATTTAAATATTCAATACATTTGGCTTTAAGCTTTATAACGTATAATTTACGTATTATTCTCGTATTCTAACTCGTATACTAATTCCACATATACGACATACCATCATTCATTCCTTCTCGTATAATATCTCGTATTCATTACTTCGTACAATACCTACGTATTATACAATCATCGTTTAATTCATTAATCACATTACATTCCTTTCTCGTAAATAATTTTCCCTAATCGTTAGGTTTTAAGTCCGCAGGCGAAAAATTGCGTTTTTCATAGAGTATCCATTAATTATTATAAGTTTGTTGTGTTATCACAAGGCTTAACTTAATTCTTTGAGATGTTAATTTTATCACATTTGATGCTTATAAAGAAAATTGAACAATATTATTTTGTTGTGTTACCACAAGGACAATATTTTTCTTTTTAGAATATATGGAATGCTAGGTTGGACTTAACTTGGATAATTTTGATTCGGATGTGCCACCACTTGATCAAAATAATCTAAGAGGAAAAATACAAAGAGTTGCATAGTTGATGTAATTGACAATAGTTGTCTACCTATTTATTTATATATAGTTTGTTGTGTCACCACAAGGCTATATACATTTGAAATGAGATCCTTATTCTCACTAGCAAATCTTTAATTAGATTTTGCTGAACTATATAAGTGAGGGTAATATAGTTTGATGAAAATAGTGGGAGATACCAATTTAAAATAAGACCTAATTTATTTTGGTAATTAATAAAAGAATGTATGCTAAAAGGTTGTTAATTACAAATTCATTTACAGAATTTTATAATGTCTAAATTACTATCACTGCGTAACATATTAGATGCTAAATTAACCGGACCAAATTAAATGGATTGGTTAAGGAAATTGAGAATAGTTCTCATGGCTGAAAAGCTATCTTATGTCCTTAATGCGCCTATCCCTGCAATGGTTGCAATAATGCCTCTGAGGAAGAGATTGCTACTTTTAGAAAGTTACAAGATGATGTACAGTTGGCTCAATACATCATTCTCGCATCTATGTGTAACAAGCTTTAGCGTCAGCATGAAACAATGGATGCTCTTACTATATTCCTGCACATCAAGTAGTTGATGGTGAGGAAAGTAGGACTGATAGATATCAGATATCTAAGGAGCTTTTTCGATCTAGAATAACCAATGACACTACAGTACAGACAAAAGGTCCTAAACATGACCAATTTGATTAAAAAATTAGGACAACATATTTTGTCATGGATGGAGAGTTGAGCCAAGATTTGATCTTGCAGTTACTCCCGGACTCCTTTCACAATTGTTGTGAATTTTTTATATGAACAAGCTAGATATCAGCCTCGCTGATTTGCTTAACATATTGAAAAATGTTGAGAAGAAAGACCATGTCTTACTGGTAGGGCCAAAGAATTTTCTGAAAAGAAGAACGATTCAAAGAAGGTAAAAAGAAAGGAAAAAACAAAGGATAATAAGAACAAAACTGATACGAATAGCAAAGAATTTTGCTTCCACTGCAATAAGCCAAGACACTGGAAAAGAAACTGCGAGAAGCATCTTGCAGAGCTAACCAGAAGAAGCTTAGTGAAGTTTCGGTTACAGATAAAATTATGTTCATGATTTAAAATAAATTTTTCTTTAAGTCAAGATTCTACTTGGGTATTGGATACCGACTTTGGTTATAATAAATATAGATTTATGAAGGGACCAAGCAGAAATAGAAAGCTAAACAAAGATAAGTAATCCTATATGTGGAAAATGAAGCAAAGGTTGCTGCATCAGCCATAGGAACTTATAGTTTAGCAATGCCTACGGGCAAATCTATTAAGTCAATAAGTTGTTATTGTATTTCAGTACTTGTTAGAAACATTATTTCTATTTTGTTGTTAGACAATAAAATCTTTAGTATTATATTTAAGAACAATTGTTGTTCTATTTATAATAATAATATTTTGTATAGAACTGGAATATAACTTAATGGATTTTGTATACTTGACTTACGTGAAAATAATTTTGCATATTGAACAAATTAGTATAAGAAAAGGAGATGATTATTCAAAGAGTTGAATGTGTATATTTGCTAAAATACTAGTATGAATTATTTGAAAGGTTCAAAGACTTCAGAAGTAAAATAAATTGACAAAGTATTAAGATTCTTTGATTAGATCAAGGAATAAATACTTGTGCAATAAGTTTCTAGATCATCTCAAATGGTTTTCTCACAATGGACGCATCCTGATATGCAATAATTGATTGATGTAGCTGAAAGGAAAAATCGTACCTTGTTGGACATGGTACGGTCCATAATGATTTTACCGACATTTCAGTATCCTTCTGGGGTCATGCCCTAGAAATGGCTACATATCTATAAAAAGGTAACCTCAAAATTCGACCCCAAGACTCTGTAAGAGTTATGGACAGGGAGGATTCCTGATATTAAGTAAGTTAAGATAAGGATTGTCCAACTTATGTGAAAATATTTCAAAGGATAAGCTTGGGACAAGATTTGACAAGTACAGATTTGTGGGACATCCTAAAGTAAGTTTAGAGTATATGTTTTATAATCCTACTTAACAAAAGGTGTTTGCTGCGAAATAAACTCCCTTCTAAGATAAAGGTGTTTATCATTGAAGGGGCTAGTGGGAGGATAATAGATCTTGAAGAGTTCAAGAACCACAAAACACTATAAGTCAAATAAGAGGAACCTGTAGATAGACCTATTGTACCACAATCGAATCGTAAATCTGGAATAGTACTGAAGATACCTAGGAGGTATGGATTCGTCATAGATGATGATGATGAGGTACACATCATAAAAGATGATGAACCAGTTACATACGATGAGGTAAGAGTTGTAGACACCCAGAGAAATGGATTGAAACAAGCTTCTCAAATATGGAACATTCGTTTTGATGAGACAATCAAAAGAGTTTGATTTTATCAAAAATAAGAATGAACCTAATGTGTACAAAAAGGGTCAGTGGGAGCGTTGTTGATTGATTTCGCAATCAATGAATACGTGCAAGTATACACGGTCAACAAGTAATATAATGATAAATTAGAGTGTCGATTCCTCAGAGAATTCCAATTAATAAACTCCACCTACTAGTACTGTATCAATTCAATTTTTATTTAAACAACCGAAAATTTTGATTCTCTAAAACTAAAAGAAAAATTGATTTTAATAAAGCAAGAAATTATTCTAAAAGAAAACAAAGAACAAATCAATAATTATATGAATGCAAATAAATAAAAATTAAGACTCCAATTTCACCAATTATGATTATTAAATCAATTATCTAATTATCCCAATTATTACATCTACTGAATTGTTAACAGGAATTCTCAAATGCCAAAAGCCCTCTCTCGAGTGATCAATTGCCTTCTATTTAACCCAAATTAATTTTACTATATCCCTATGTAAAATAATTGAATTAAACTCGTTACACACCCAATTTCTTTTATGTTACATGCGGCAAATAGATATTCTCATTCTATTCACAAACCTAATTATTCACTGTGCAAATAACTAAGTCACATGTCACCCTGCCTAGTTCTGACTCTAGAATTCCTTTCCCAATTCCTTCTAGAGTAACACGGTAATTATTGGCCAATAATTAATCAATAAACACAAAGCAAGATGAACAATTCACTTCAACATAAATAATTGGAATAAATTAAATAATTAACTCATAACCATAATAAGTTCCATTGGAATCTTAATAAAAGGAATTAGTTCATGACGAAAATAAAAGCTATAAATAATTGATAAATCATCCTCAATAAGTTATCAATTTAAAAGAATAAAGAAGAAGAAGAACTCCAATTTTTCAGTTTTCAGATCTGCTCCTCTTCCTCCGTTAATCTCCCTGATGTTCCCTCTCTCTATACCAATAAAAAGAATCACTTTATATATATATATATATATATATATATATATATATATATATATATATTTATTTTTTTACTTCCCTCAACTCCACTACTCCTAATCCAAATAGACTCCTCATAAATTCCTCCAACAAGGTCCAACTAATAGTCAAAGCGTTGTCCAACCTGCCTCACGTGCGCGATCCGCGTCAGACCCAGCCAAGCTT
>CM029013.1:201810038-202043303 GCA_016801055.1 Panax notoginseng | reverse complement strand
GGTGAAGAATTGATAGTTGCACCCGAGATAGTCGCAGAGGTAACAGTGAGATGAGGGAAGAAGAAGAGGAAGAAGAGAGGAAGAAGAAGTAACTCCTGAGGAGAGTTTATTAGAGGTATTATATGATCAAAATATAGAATTTCAAAATCGTATTCATGAGTTAGAAGAGCAGGAAGAAGAACGACAGGCAGTCGTGGAACAAAAGGATGCAACAATTCAAGCTTGTGTTACCCGATATGTGATGCTTGAACAGAAGCATTCTTTGGCAGAGTATAAGATGATAAAAATAGAATCTGAGCTGAAAGAGGAAAAAAACTGAACGAGTGAGAATAAGTGATGCATGGGCAAAAGCCGCACGACACGTGGATATTGTGGAAAGAGATGTTCGATCTAAGAAGGCTAAAATAGATGATATGAATTTCTCTTTTTGGAAAGAAATTGGGAGAACCCAACATCGAGTTTTGAATTACCCTGTACATAGCGGTCAACTTGAATCCGATATGGATCGAAGATTGATGATTCATATCATGAATGAGGAGTACGAAGAGGCAGTTGAGGGGAGAAATATGTCCTATAGAAAAGTATATTCTAACGGTAATGATAACGCCAAATGCTACTCCAGACAAGTCAAAGCCGAGTAGTTCGAGGGATGGCGGTTGTCATGACTTCCCAACAAATGAGGAACCCAAATGAAGTTATCATGGGAGATGAGCAATGGAGAAATCATGATGATCTGAGAGATAGAATCTGAAATGGAAGCAAGGTATTCTCAACTCTTCGAAATACCAAGTACGTAAATTTCGGGACGAAATTTCATAAGGAGGGGAGATTGTAAGACCCCGAATTTTATGAAATAAAAGTATTCAATTTTTCTTATAATTACTATTCAGTAAATGTTAAATTGATAAAAGTTTAAAGTTATGGGTGAAATGTGAATTTTTTTTTCAAAATAAGCAAGTGGTTATAAAATAATCATTGTTGTCGGGGAATATTTGTTTGGTCGTGGAATATTCTTTCTGTCGAGAAATATTCGTACGACGGTGCAGCTATTTGTGGGCCCCATAATGAATAACTGTCGGATAAAAAAAATGACAAATTTGAGTTTTTACAAATAACGGCGTAGTTGTTACCGTTAATACTGTTGAAATACCCAGTGGTTAAAATACAGTAATATGCGTTATTGCACAGTAGCACACGGTATTGCACAATATTTTTGAAATTATTGATTCTTACGTAAGAAGGCACTACTCAATAATTGTTACAGTAATTACTGTTCAATATTTTATTTTATTGATTCAATAATTGCTACGTTGAAATTTTATATTATTATTGTTCAATAATTGTCACTGCATAGTATTTTCCATTATCAGATCAATAATTAATATTATTTGAATAATATTATTAGATAACATTATTGACAATGTCTAGAAAGTTCTGTCTAAGGAGAGGTTTGGTCACCTAATTGCGCGCCAATAAGGATAAATCCTTATTGGAAAGCCCCCTCTTTTCTGGGAACTGGCCTGGTTGTCATAAATGTGATTCTGTAATATTATCTGTGAATAATTAATTATTGATTCATATGATAAGGAAATATTTATTTTATTTGGATATAAATGAGGGATATATTTTTGTGGTTAAAAATGTAAGAGTTAATGTTGAGGTGTTTTATTTGTATTTTTGTCGGAACGGAGGTATTGAAAATCAAATTAGGGTTTTTGAGATATTTTGCGAGGGTTATAATTTTTAATCCGACCGTTGGATTGTGGTAATATTTGGATATGTTATACATTTATAAGTTGAGTATATGTCCACAAATTTTGAACCGTTAAAAATGAACGTATAATTTGTTATGAATTCTACGAGATGACTGGTTCAGAAATTGTTGAATTTTCGGAGTTAATCTTTTGGTGAAAAATTCTAGAATTGGTGGGCCCCACTCTTGGTTAGTGAAGAAATGTGCTGAGATTTTTATTCAAATGTGGTGGGTGAGAATAGTAGCAGGTAAAACCATCAGGTTGCAGGTTAAGTCTGCTTCGGCGTGTTAACATTTTCCTATAAATAGAGGGCTAAGTTAGAATTGAAAAACACACCAGAATTCATAAGTTTTCTCTCTTTCTCTCTAGATTATTGAGTGTATTTTGTGAGTATTTAGATACTTTGTGAGTTTCTATTCATCAGTGCAAGTTTTCTTCAGCCTTATACCGATCAGAAGTACTGCTCTTTTGAGGTAAGGATATAGTAAGGGATTTTAAGGGTTGTTATATTTTCCAGTTTCGTAATTTTTCTGACCTTCAAAAATTCTGGAAAAATTTGAAATGATATTTTGATAAGTTTTATTGATTGTGTCCAAAAATGGTGATTTTTGGATGTATAGATTAAGAGTTATGAATTTTATGAGAAAAGACTATTTTAAAAGTAACCACTTATAATTCCATGTGGTTAACTCAAAAATTGGTGAAAATTTTATTTGGGAGTACATGTATATGATAGAAGTATACTCTGTAAATTTCAGAATTTTTGGACAAAAGTACAATTTATGATAAATATCTAAATATTCGGCTGTTTTGCCATATGAAAAATAGTAAATAATTTTTAAAAATTCTGAGAAAAATATATGTTCAATATGAGACTATATTCTACTAAATCTCAGAAAAGAAAATTTGTTTGTACTGATTTGGTATTTTTCATGAAAATGGACTAGTTATGAGTAAAGGAATTAAATATGTTATGTGAAGTAAGAAAATAAAAAAATAGGATTTTATGGCTTGAGAATCTATATGAGGTATATGTAGATTTTTGATGAGGGTTTTGGTTATTGGTGATGAAATCTTATGAGTTTGGCATTTTAGGATGATTAAATACATTATATAGTAAAGTGTAAACAATTAAAATAAATTGTTTATAAGCTTAAGAAATATTATTCTTTCAATATTATTATACCGAAATATTGGTATGTATTTTATTGTGAAATTTTTAGCTTTTTGTGTCGAGTTTACTATTCATGAGTTACTATTCATGAGTTACTATTCACGAGTTACTATTCACGATAAAATTGGTATCTTTTTCTGACCAAATTATAGTTGGTTTATGAATATTACTCTTGAGATTAAATCTATATGTTGATTATATTGATTTTATTTTATAACCCTAATGATGATATTTCTCTTTGACTTGAGTGTAAAGATGGGTAGATTTCTGGTATGATCATGACTATGGGTTCTCTTTGGCCAGTAGTGCAAAGTTGAATTGTTGACTGGTATGATCATGACCATTGAATTTATAAGTGAATATCTTTAGCTTAAGTGCAAAGGTGAATTGATCAACATGGTTATAATTATTGTTCTGAAATGATTATATATTTCTTTGAGATATTAATATATTTGGCCTGTAGTGCGAATATGAACTGTTGATGAATATATTTGGCCGTAGTACAATATGAACTGTTGAGAACTATCTTTGGCCTGTAGTGCAAAGATGAATTGTTGATGAATATCTTTGGCCCGTAGTGCAAAGATGACATGTTGTTGAATATCTTTGGCCAGTAGTGCAAAGATGAACATATGTTGAGATGAACATGACCAACTGGTGATACAAATGAATATCTTTGGCCGTAGTGTAAAGATGTAGTTATTAGTATGATTATGAACAGGAAATGTGATTTGGTGTAACCATGATCTTTGATGTTTCAGGTAAAGATAGGTGATGAAAATTATCTTCGTCCTAGATGAGAAGAGGAATTTAGAACTACAGTTATGATTATGAGTTATTCATATAATTGTGGACCAGAATTGTTGATTGATGTTACAGGGATAAAACATTGTTGGTGGATTTTTAACATGGAGAAGATAATAGACTTTATAGTCTATTTGACTCTTCTAATGGATTGCTCGTTCCGCTGCAACTATGGTTGAAATTTTTATCATCTACCATATGTTCTAAATCTCTGATTTATTACTGATGAAGACTATTGATAATTTATTTATCTTTAGTCATGATATTCTTTACTGGGCTAGTTGTGCTCACCCTTTTGTTTCACAATTTCTTTCAGGTAATAAGAGTGTAGCTAGGTCGAGCGGGGGTAACAAGGAAATAGAATGGTGGTCATCATTTAGTAGTTATATTTGGTGAAGAAAATAGGGTGAGGCGAACCTAACGTTGGAAGGGTGTTTCGTCACTATCATACAAGATGTCTAATGACATACAACCTCGTGTCATCATAAGACAGGGTTGTGCTCATCTACTTACTGAGTATATCTACGAGCACTACCTATATAATCTTGGTGTTTGTTTGAAGTATAATTCTCAATTAGAGACAGTGGAGATAATGATAAGTCAAGAGAAGACTCACCATTGGAAAGAATATGATAGTAATCTTCTCGTTTTTCTTTGGGGTCTATTGGGTCAACCAAGGATAATTCTGTGGCCATATGATATCTATCATAACCTAGAAGCATGGCCTCCCATGTACGAAGGTTTCCTTGAGCACTTCCCAAATATTCTAGTTTCTAAAACAGTTTTTGACTGTACCTTTATGTAAGGTACCTTTGTGATGTGCTGATAGATGATGGTGTCCAATGTCACATTTGGTATATATTTGTATCCAAACTCACAGCATATGTGTGATTGTATTTTGCACGACAATTGTTGTAATAAAGTTGTAGTTATTTTCTGTACCATGTATTTGACGACTCAGAATGGGTTGGGTGGAATGGACCTATTTTAGGGTTGTCACACATAGGCTATGACTTTCCCATGTTGTATGAGAACACATCTTAACCCTTTTCCTGAAGCATCACTGTAGATAACAAATCCACCCGAACCAGGTGGTATTGTCAGAACAGGTGCCGAAATGAGTCTCCTCTTGAGCTCTTGGAAACTCTTCTCGCATTCCTCGCTCCATACAAATTTTGTATCTTTTCGAGTCAGCTGAGTTAACGGAGTAGAAATTCGATAAAATCCTTCCACAAATCTCCGATAATAACTAGCTAAGCCCAGAAAGCTATGTACTTCGGTCACCGACTTCGGTTGCTCCCAACTTTGTATTGCTTCAATTTTCGCCGGGTCAACAGATACTCCATATTTTGACACCACGTACCCAAGAAATGCTACTTCCTCAAGCCAGAACTCACATTTCTTCAGCTTGACGTATAGCTTGTTATCACGAAGCCTTTGAAGTACCAGCTTCAAATGGCGCTCATGATCTTCACGGCTTTTGGAATAGATGAGGATGTCATCAATAAAGACAACAACGAACTGATCCAAATATTCCTTGAACACACAGTTCATCGTATCCATGAAAGTAGTAGGAGCATTAGTCAATCTAAAAGACATGACTAAGAATTCATAATGCCTATACCGAGTTCTGAACGCAGTCTTTGGAATATCCTCAGTTTTAATCTTCAGCTGATGATATCCAGAACGAAGATCGATCTTTGAAAAGAATTGTGCTCCTTGCAACTGGTCGAACATGTTATCAATGCGAGGTAGCGGATACCTATTCTTGATGGTGACATGGTTCAATTCCCGGTAGTCAATATAAAGTCGCATACTCCCGTCTTTCTTCTTTACGAATAAAACAGGAGCATCCCAAGGAGATGTACTAGGACGAATGAAACCTATGTCTAACAATTCCTGTAGTTGGACCTTTAACTCCTGAAGTTCAATAGGAGTCATTCGATATGGGGTTTTAGAAATGGGTTTTGTAAGGTCAATAAAGAATTTAACTTCACATTCTGGGGGTAGACCGGGAAGTTCTTCAGGAAATACGTCAGGAAATTCACTAACAACAGAAATATTATTCAAATCTGACGTATTTTTGTTCAAGTCCATGACATGGGCTAAGAAAGCTTGACATCAATTTTTCAATAAATGAATTGCTTTATGGCTTGATATGACAGTGATTGACTTTAGTGGTTTGGTTGCTTGAATTCGCATAACAGGTTGGTTAGGAATATGAAAACTAACAACCTTACGAAAACAATCAATTTTGGCATGATGGGTGGTTAACCAATCAATCCCTAAAATCACATCAAATGCAAGTATTTTCAAAGAAATAAGATCGACAGGTAATGTGAGGTCCCAACTTGAATCAAGCAAGATTTATAAACAGTAGATGTAATGAAAGTTTCTCCTAATGGAGTCTCAACAGATAAGTCAAAGTCTAATTTCTCAAGAGTCAAGTTCAAACATTGAGCACAAGCAGGAGAGATAAAAGAATGGGTAGAACCGGTATCTAATAAGGTATAAATTTCACAAGATTTTATGATTAGCTTATCCGTGATCACCTCGTTCGAGTTCCTCGCGTTTTGGGCAGTCACGACAAATGCTCTTCTAGGAACCATCGACTTTGACTTGTCTGGGACAGCCTTTGGAGTCACCATCCCCGTTGGACTTGGTTTTGCTACAAGACAATCTCTAGCTATATGACATTCCTTTCCACAGTTATAACACACCTTGGATTGTTGTGGGTAGTTTGTGCTGATGTGTCCCTCTTTTCCACATTTATAATATACGACCGGTGGTCGTTCTCCTCCCCTAGAAACAGTTGATGTTGGTGCTGACGTCTTCACGTTATTATTGTTGTACCTTCTCTTTTTGAAATCTCCCCCCCGACTCACTTCTTCTACTATCATGGCCATGATTACCACCAGAGTGGCTATCGCTTTTGTCTGGATGTTTTCCTCCCCGCTGGTTGTCATTGCTCTGATGACTGCTGCCACCGGTATAACCCTGGTTGTGGTCCCTCGGTTGAACATACTCATTATATCGCTCTAATAATTGAGCCCTGTTCACAACATCTGAATATAGAGAAAATTTGTGAGAAATAAGATATTGCCGAATTTCGGGTTTCAGACCTCTCAGAAACATCCGCGTCATACGTTCCTCATTCTCTACCAAATGAGGTGCAAACCTGGATAACTTTGCGAACTTAGCCTCGTACTGGGACACAGTCACGTTGTTCTGTTCTAGTCTAATAAACTCTACCTCCTTCATATGACGAATACTTTCAGAAAAGTACTTGTCATTGAACAGTTTTTGAAACGTTTCCCAAGACATGTTGAGTGCGGCAGGCTGGGTACAGATTCCCACCAGTAATCTATCTCACCACGGAACATAAAGGTGGCGAATGGAACCTTTTATTCCTCCGTGCATCCTAAGATATCAAATATCTTGGTAATTTACTTAACCCACTTTCCGCCTTAATCGGATTCGGCTTTCCCAAAAATTCTGGTGGTCCCAACTCTTTAAACTGCTTGGTTGTGACAAGCCACGCGTTGTTATTATTTTCACCCGTATTTTGTACATGAGTCTCCCTCATCATATTTTGCATGAACTGCAAAATGCTTCTAAACATTACATCATTCATCGTTTGACCGGTGGTGTTGTTTACAGGAGGAACATTGCCGTCTTGTTGCACGTTCTCCTAGTTGGTGATTAAAGGTGTCTCCACGGTCTCATTCACTCCATTGTTAACATTTTCAGCTGTCATTCTCAAATACTGCCATAAAACAAGGTTAATTAAAGAAATTACCATGCTACATAATATCCCTATATTATGACCGACCAACAAATAAGCTTAGGTAGGACACACTAGCGAAGAATTTACTCGTCTCTCCCCTCCTAGTTCTATTCCCCGATCTCCACCAGAGACCATATCTCTAAGCTCTGATACCAACTGTGACGCCCCCAAAATAGGTATATATCACCCATTCTAAGTCGCCAAATACATGCTACATAAAATAACAACAACTTCATTATTACAATTGTCGTGCAAAATACGACAACACATATGCTGTGAGTTTAAATACAAATATTTTCTTCTAGATAGTATTCAAAATCAAATAAGTCCTCATTATAATTATTATTGCACTATTTTATAAAATAGTGAGGACTGCTAAAACAACTGTCTGGACTCATCACTTCACACCCTGACTAGTTCCCGCTATATTCTCGCCTCCTATGAAGAAAAATGAAACAAAAAGGAAAAGGTGAGCTCAACTATCCCAGTAAAAAATACTATGACTAAGATAATGAACAACAAATTATCGTTAGCCTTCAACAAATCAGATAAAATATAATGGACAACAAGTTTTAGATCAATATTCGCAGCAGAAATAACAATTCATTAGATGAGTTAAGTAGAGAATAAAATCTACTATCTTATATGATTTAAAAGTCCATCATCAATAATTTATCCCTGTAACATCAATCAATATACATCTTGAATCAAATATTCATCTTTGCACTACAGGCCAAAGATATTCATTTGTATAACCAGTTGGTCATGTTCATCTCAACACCTGTTCACCTTTGCACTACGGGCCAAGGATATTCATTAGGTAATCATTCATCTTTGCACTACATGCCAAAGATATTAAGTTATATCATCATTTAGGACTGAGGATGATGAAAAATATTTCAAAAAAATGAATCCAATGAGATAAAATGACAAAGATTAGGGATTCGTACTTTAGATAATCCAAGTTCAAAAATACTCCATAATAAACCATAGTGGACTGAAATTCAAGAATTAAGATCAAAACATGGATACAATCAAAGATAGTAACCATAATAGACAACTTGGACAAAGAAGAGAAAATTTTATTTTTCTGTGAATAGTGCCGTATTTGTGAATAGTGCCGTATACGTGAATAGTGTCGTATACGTGAATAGTAACCCCGACACGAAAAGGTAGAAATTTCATAAGAAAAATCATACTTCGTGAATAGTACCGTATTCGTGAATAGTATCGTATACGTGAATAATAACCTTGACATAAAAAGGTAAAAATTTCATAATAAAATTCATACCAATATTTCGGCATAATGATATTGAACGAAATAACATCATTTACGAAGAAATAACATCCCTTACCTCAAAAGAACAGTACTTTTGCTTGAAATATCGGATATAACGCTGAAAGAAACTTGCATTGAATAGCAACTCTCAAAGTATCTAAATACTCAAAAAATACGCTCGATAATATAGAGAGAAAACTTATGATCCTGGTGTGATTTTCAATTCTAACTAAGCACCCTATTTATAGAAAAATGCCATAACGCCAAAGCAGACTTAATTACTAAAATATTAATATTCTTTAAAAATTTTCTACGCACACCTTCTTGACCAAATTATCAACCACCACTAATGGGGCCCACCAAAATTTAGCATTTTTCACACCAACCAAAAGTGGGGCCCACCATATTTTTAATAAAAATATTTATTTTTAAAACTTTAATAATTCATAATAAATAGCCCATTTATCAAAAAAATACGAATTTTATGTCCATTTTATAAGAAATTTAATTTTCTACAACTTTGTAGAAGAAAGTTTTTCTAAATTCCAATTAAAAAATGTCTGAAATCTACATACGAATGATTTTTAATACCTCAATTCTGACAAAATAATGATAAAATACCTTAACATTAATTCCTTCATTTATATCCACATAAAATAAATATTTCTTTATCATATAAATTAATAATTAATTATTCACAAATAATATTATAGAATCATAATATGATAACCAGGTTGTTCTCAAGAAAGATGGGGCTTTCCGATAATGATTTCTCCTTACTGGCGCACAATTAGGTGACCAAACCCTTTTCCTAGACAGAACTTCCTTAGACATTGCCAATAATGCTATCTAATAATATTATTCAAATAATATGAATTATTGATCTGATAATAGAAAATACTATGCAGTGACAATTATTGAAATAACAATAATATAAAATATCAACGTAGCAATTATTGAATCAATAAAATAAAATATTGAACAGTAATTACTGTAACAATTATTGAGTAGTGCCTTCTTACGTAAGAATTAATAATTCAAAAATACTGTGCAATACCGTGTACTACTGTGCAACCACGCGTATTACTGTATTTTAACCACCTGGTATTCCAACAGTGTTAACGGTAACAACTACGCCGTTATTTGTAAAAACTCAATTTTGTCATTTTCTTCATCCTACCGTTTTTCGTTATGGGGCCCATAAATGACTGTGCCGTCATACGAATATTCCCCGGCATAAAAAATATTCCACGACCAAACGAATATTCCCCGACAACAATGAATATTTTATAACCACTTGCTTATTTTGCAAAATTTGCACATTTCACCCATAACCAAAGAATTATATCAAATTAACACCTTATTATTCAAAATAATAATTAGAAGAAATTTAATTTTATTATAAAAAGTTGGGGTCTTACAGATATGATGTAACAATATCCATTAATTTCTCTTGCTACCAAGCTAATTAAAAATCTAAATGTAATTGCGTCCATTACAGGAGCATATGTTTTTTCATAATTAATTTCAGGTCTCTGCAAGAAACCTTGTGCTAAAAGTCGTGCTTTGTACCATATAATTTTATTTTTCTTATTTCGTACAAATACCCATTTGTATTCTACAAGCATCACACCTTTAGGTGTTCGGACTACAGGTCAAAAAACTTCACGTTTACTTTGTGAATTTAGTTTTACTTGAATCGCCTCTTTTCACATTGGCCAAACATTTCTACATTCATCAATGATTTGTGGTTCATATTCATGATCATTACTTCTGGTAATATCAAGAACAACTTTATATGAAAATATGTTGTCGACAACAATTTTATTTCTATCCAATATATCCGTCTCTTGTATATACATAATGTATCAAGATCTCGTTATTTCTAGCTACCTGATCCTCTTTAGGGGATAACTCATCCTCTTCAAGGGATAACTCTTCAAGAGTTTTATTTACAGGATATTTTTGTTCATAAGTTTTGGATAGATCGATAAATTTTCTAGCATGTTTCATGGGTATAGTCTCTTTATAGGCTACAACTTATTTTTCTTATACTTTCTTCTTCTGGAATTTTTTTTAAGACCGATAGGTCTTCCACGCTTCAGGTGTGGTTTTGATTCATTTGTTGTTGTATAAACTGATTGTCCTACAGGGACTTCAATCCCTGCTAGAGTGTTAGCAACTAGAATATGAGATATCACTATTTTCTTATTATTGGTAAATAATTCTGGTAATTGATTTGCAATTCATTGAAAATGAATAATCATTTGAACTTATAGCTCACATTGATTTGTACGAAGATCAATATGAGATAACGACGAAAAATTTCAAGTAATCTCCCTCGTCGTGATTCAGGCAACGATCTCACGTTGTGCTTAGGCAACGACTTTTCTCCCCCTAATCGTGGGAAGACTGTTTCATTAAAATAGCAATCCTCAAAATATACCTTAAAAATATCACTTATTGAGGTTATGATGCAGAATGTAAAATAGCATGACCCCAAGCATAAATTGGTAATTTTGATTTCATAATCAAAGGTCGAGCAATAATTTAAAATCTCTTAAAAATTGATTCAGCTATACATTTTTGAGTATGTGTATGTGCAACATGATGTTTGACATAAATTCCAATTAACATGCAATATTCATCAAAAACTTGAGATGTGAATTTTACCAGCATTATCTAAATAAAATTTTCTAGTTATATAATCAGGAAATTGTACTCGCAACCTAATTATTTGAGCAAGAAGCATAAGAAATGCAATATTTCTAGTTAAAAGTAAACATACATGTGATCATCTGGTTAACGCATCAATTAAAACCATAAAATACTTGAATGAACCAGACATGGTGGATGTATTGGTTCAAATAGATCACCTTGAATTCTTTCTAAGAAATATGAACACTTAATAATAATCTTTAAATGTGATGGTTTGGTAATTAATTTACTTTGTTATAATCAACAGGTAAAGGAATTTTCTGGTTCTTTAAGGGATGTTCATGGGAGTTTTCAATAATTCGACGCATCATTATTGATCATAGATGATCAATACGATCATGCCAAATCATAAAAACCTTTGGATCTAAACACTTCTGGTGTATTGCAACATTTGTTTCAATTGTTCTCATTGTAGTATAATATAATCCAGAAGAGAAAATAGACAGTTTTTCTAATATGAGCTTCTGGCCTGATACTGATACTATTGAAGTAATATAAAGAAATTCTTCACTGCCTTTGCTATTGGTTTCAATATGATAACCATTATAATGTATATCCTTAAAGCTGAGCAAATTTCTACTTGCCTCAGAAGAATATAAAGAATCATCAATACAAAGTTTTTGTGCCCTTTGACAACATTATAATCGCTCTTCGAGAGCCTTTAATTAAGTTTGATGAGCTTCTGGCCCATACATCTTCATATATGTAAAACATAAATTAAACAATTATTGCTTAAAACATAAATAAAACATATCAAAACAAAAATACTTACTATAATAAAAATTATTGATTGGTATAAACATTTCCATCAACATCCTCAAGGATATTAGAGACATCAAAATGAGTTATATCCACTCTATTTGGAAAGTCAAGATAATTCATGTGATCTTCAAGATCATTATGATCGTTAAAATTTGTTTCAATTACCTTCCTTTTTTTCTTTTATGGAGGCATGGTACAAATCTACCAAATGTTTAGAAGTACAACATGTACATTCTATTTTCTATATTGATTGTTCATTCACACCAACGACCACAACCATAATTTCCTCTATATTTATCAAATGAGGTTCCATTCACTTCATGGAATGGAGTAGAACCGGTCGGACAAGATTGGTAATTTTTTTAGCAAAAACTCATTTTGTTCAGCCACTAGAAGAAATGATATCACTTCTAGGAATATAATTTCCTTTATTGCTTCAGGGAATATATTATGAACTTACACTCACAATTTTGCTACTGCAGGAGCATATTCGAGGCATGAAATATAGTAAATATTTTTTTTTTCTAATATGTCTTTATCAATATTTTTTTTTCATGGAGATGATGGCGAATAAAAATAATTAATTTTGCATGATCCTGCAGGGATGCATGTTTGTCAATCTTAATTATATCTCCAAAGTTGTCTTTATATGAATATTAGTATTAAGAGTCCATGACAAGTAATTCTTTTTCGATATATATCAAGGACAATAAATTTAAGTTTTGTAATGTTCGATATTTATATAAATATATAATTAAACAACTCAATATAAATATCAAATCAACAAAAATAGTAGCAAAACTTAAGTGTGACAACAATAATAAACATGTCATTTCCAGTTTAGTCCAAGACAAAAGTCTCTCTTAATTAATACTAGTACGTAGTTTACTTTACTATGCCATGCTTTGTTAATCGAATAAAAAATGGCTTTGTTTCTCAAAAGTAAAAAGATGGGTGTAACATGTTAGACATGATAATGAATGCCTTTTGAATAATTAGGAGTATATGAATGCATGTTCAAGCATATCATAATGCAAATTAACAATAAAGAATCATTGACAAATAAGTCTGGTTTTCAAAAAAATGTCTTCATCCGAGAGTGATAGGATAGTGATTTATGGTCTTTCTTTCAGTTTTATATAGACTACCAAGAGTCATCAATATGTCTATATATAAATATACCAGTCAGTACTAGTAATATTTTACTACAAACAATTTTAATTACTCCACTAGTATGTATAATAATATATTATCATATAATACTACATATACATAATCAAATTTAATTGTAATGAAACAATACTTACGGTAAGTTGAGAGAACTTCCTTTCTAAAATTGGGTAGAAACTCGTGTTGATAACATGTTATAAAAGATTATACTAAATATTAGGAACAAAGATGATTAAAGGAAATAGAGCATTCTCATTGTATTTTCGTATCTCATTCTCTTTGAAATACATCTATTTATAGGTACATCAACATCAATATTTGGAGGTTTCAAAACTCAAAGGTCATGAGTTTCAAACCTTAAAGGATATGAGAGTTACAAAGCTCAAAGGTCATTACAATAAAGAAGGGTAGGAATGTATCTAGACATGGGTAGGAATGTATCTAGACATCCACACACTATGTATAATTTTATAACAATAGGCACTCGATTTTAAAAAATTAGAGATACCAAACACTTTTTCCACATAAAAAATGTGGCTATAGATGTATAACAACGGTGAATGTCGCTATAGAATGTATAGTGATGATTTCATGTAAAAATATTATTTTTTGTTGTGAATTTATTAGTTTCCTATATTTAATTTTATAAATTAACTATAAAATAACTAATTTTCATGTGAGCTCATTGGAATTTTTTGGCCATATACCAATTTGAATTTCAATTTTTGAAATTTGGCCGAAAAATTCAAGGTTTGTGCATATAGACCAAAATAAAATTAAAGCTTCTTGAAATGATAATAATTTTTAATTTTCAAACAATATGGCTCGATAAAAAATCGATAAGCTTCTCTTTCCTTCCACTCTTTATCTAGTGACCTTTTTCTCTATATCTCTCTTTCCCTCTATTCACATTGCATATCAACTAAAGTAATTGATGACCTTTGGCCTGGTGACACCACCCAACCCATGGTATACGTGAGGTTCGAAGATTAAATCTTCCAAAAGAAATAGTAAACTACTTGGGAGTTGGGGGTTGGGTTCTAAAAAATGTATAAAGATTATTGAAAGTACATAAAAAACTAGAGTATATAAAATTTTCACATATTTTGTTCCCGGCCACTAGGGCTATAAAAGAGTCTAGCCAAGCTGGACTTTGGCTTGAGCAAGTCGAGCTCGAGTTTAAGCTCATCTCATTTATTTATTGTTTATTTTTATGTTTTTTTTAGAAAAAAATAATATATAAATTGAAATTAAGTCATATAGGAACTTAATATCATACACAAACATAACTAAAAACTTTATTTTAATTATTTTTTATTATTATATGTTTTATAAATATAAATAAAATTTTAATCAAATAATTGTTAAATAAGTTGGGCTTAAACAAGCCAATCTAGAGTCGACCTAAACGACTTGAGCCCGAGCCTGTCTCGAGTAGGGCTTAAACGAGTTTGGCTTGAGTCGAACACCACACTATTTGTGTAAGTTTGTAGAAACAAGAACATACATACAATCACATGATGTAAAAGTGGAAGAATGACGTAAATCATATTTAAAAAATTTCTGCAATCCCAGGATCACCTTGATGCGATATTATTAATCAAAGAAGGATAAAAGATATACCTTATGAAGATGAATCAACTCCTTGATTTGATCTTTAAGTCCCAATCCTTAGATCCTTTGCACTTCTTCAAATCCACATATCAAATGTTAGCTACTCTGTGACGCCCCCAAATTCAAGTACTTGAAACCCGAACTCGGTGTTTCACGATACCATTTCTATAAGCGAAATAATACTAATAATAATAACAATAATATAAATATCAAACTTAATTTACATATATCAAAGTTTAAATCCCTGGTACGAGACCTTTAAACATTCATTACATCATAGATAATAAATAATATTGTCTTAATAAGCTTTAACTATTACACCGAATTTTATAAAACTCATTCGAACAGCTTTCCTTTCCCGTTGTTCTTGCCTGATCCTTCGGGTTGATCATACTTAGCTGAAAACATTTAAATTTAAAGCAAGAATGAGCATTTGATTGCCCAGCAAGTAATAACAAATATATATATTAGCTGAAAGAATTAAATATTTTCTTTGAATGACACTTCTACAACGAATCAACAGTTGTGAAGTAAGCTGAACCAATAATAACAACATATCACTTCTACATAAAATTTTTGAAACTACGTATTGACTATAACTGGAGATCAGTTGACAGACTATGAACATTATTTTCTATTTTTGAAAAGGTTAAATAGAACTTCATCTGTAAACCGTCATAACTTACAGGCACGGGGGTGATCAGCCTGTTATGCCCTGTATTGATCAATACTACATGCGAGAACGATATTATCGTTCATCTTATCCACCTTAGGTGCACAAAAGTTTTCCCATGTTCGGGATGTTCATACTTAGTCGGGAATCCGAACCAAAATAATCTGGTTGGATACAATAAAGTTCTATCTTGTTCAATAATATTTTTTTTTAGTTTGTGTCAAGCCAAATCAAATAGCTTAGATGACTTTTAAGTCAACGTATACATACTGAAAATCAATACGTATGTATCAACATGTGATTAAATACAATGAGTATCCAAGTGGGGACACTTGTATAACCATATTTAGAAACTAACGAACAAAATAAATATCTGGATTATGCACTAATATTGTGTTGATAAACAATGATCGGATAATTTAAGAACTGGTATGAATATGAATAATTGGATACATAATCAATAATAATAGAGTTAATAATCTGGCACAATAATATGATTCAGAAACTTTCTTACTCATGTCCATTACATAAAATAAATGCAAGGTTAGGATACTTGCACAATGTAAAGAATAATTCAGATACTTGCACAATGTAAAGAATAGTTCAGATACTTGCACAATGTAAAGAATAGTTCAGATACTTGCCTGAGCTGCTGCTTACAATAACACAACTTAGATTAATCTTTTATATCGAAATCTATTATTAATAAGATCATTCGTTCGATTAGAATAATGTATCATAATACATAGTACTACTATTTGCAGTCAGCACATAACCTAATCATATTGTCACATATTTTAACAGTCATTGATTTACTAACAAACACGTATCTAGTCCAATTATCTAAGTTTGGATCAATTTCTGAAATATTTCGGTGTACCGACGGCTTTATCAGGTAATTATCGAGTCTAAGACTCTATCCTGAAATTCAATATATGTAAGTATCAGTCATATTATTTTTAATTGACTTATAATAATTTGTAAATAATTATTATAATTTATCACGATTTTTCAAACATCGGAATCATTATTAAATGATTTAAATATTAACTAATTATATTATCATTAATATTAAATTATTAATGAAACCATTGCCAAAATATTAAAGTTATTTATAATAATTCAAAATATTTTTAAAGTATTAATATTGCCCTTAAATGATTTTTAAAATATTAAAAATTATTTTTAAATAATTACCATTAATATTTAAATATTAATGTACTATTCCTCAAAATATTAAAACTCATTAAGTATAACTTTAAATATTTTTAATTCATTTATATCATTTTTAAATAATTTTTAAATTAATAAAACTATTTTAAAACTTTTTATTTAATATAATTATTAAATAAATTTAATATCATTAATATTAAATTATTAATGAAATTATCTTTTAAATATTAAAAGTTATATTTTATAACTTAAAATATCTTTAAACACTTTATTTTCATTTAAAATAATTTTTATAATATTAAAATTATTTTTAAACTAATTTATTTAATATAATTATTAAATAATTCTAATATCATTAATATCAAATTAATTAATGAAATTTACCTTTAAATATTGAAAGTTATATTCTATAACTTAAAATATTTTTAAATACCTTTTTATTATTTAAAATAATTTTTAATATAATAAAATTATTTTTAATTAATTTATTTAATTCATTTATTAAATAACTAAATTATCATTAATATTAATTTATTAATGAAATTTATCACAAAACATTAAAAGTCATTAAAAATAACTTAAAATATTTTCTTATATCATAATATAATTTTAAATGATTTTTCGAGTATTAAAATCATTTTTAAATAATTTATTTAATATTATAATTAAATAAATTAAATACCATTAATATTTCAAAAATATTAAATATTTATGAAATTTACTTAAAATAATTAAAAACTAATTTTTGGACTTTAAAATAATTTTTAATAATTTATTTTGTATTTTTAATAATTTAAAACCATTTAATACTAATTATTTAAGAAAAATAATAATTTTGTAATTAATCTGTCACTAAAAGTAGTTTTAGTGACAAAACTGTCGCTGATTGTGTTCTTCAGGAAACCCAAATCTTCATAATCGGTTTGCAGGGTTACTAGTTTGACCATGCATAGATTCATGATCTAAAGGTTTCTGGGCTGGCTGAAGGGTTAAAATTGTAGTGTTTATATAATACTACTATCCCAATCAATTTTCATGGCAATAAAATCAAATATCAGCCAGATCTAGCCCTCCTAAAATCATGTCAGAACTATTCTTTAATTTTTGGGTTTTCTAGAAATGAAGAACAGTCGAGGTACCTACTTTCCAAGCTTTGATTCAACCGTTCTAAGCATGCTATGTTTATTCTAATGGTTCATACGTATAGAGTACATGACAAGGAACAATAACATATCATCAGATCATCATAACATCAACACAAACAAGAGATATGGGCCGGTCAAAGTAGTCCCTAGAAACTGTTCTTGAACATTTCTGGAAAACCTAGAAATGTTCATAGGCAGACGGTCAACCCACTTTTGACCTTGCGTAACTTGGATCCCATTAAGCATCTAGGTTGTCTAAAGGCTTTAATATGAAGTATATATATCAGACTACAACATCCAATTAACAACATAACCAAAATATCAACACATTGACAGGTCTAAACGCTTGAATAAGTTGTCAGACGCTGGTTCACGGTTTCTGGGTTGCCCAGAAATGGCCCAGTCATGGTCGGTCAACCGACTTTGACCAACAATAACTATCAATCTGTGCATGATCTGGTCCTTCTATGAGTTCCAAAACACAGATCTCATGACATACTATAAGATCAAACACTTAAAACACAAAAACAAAACACAAACAGAGATCTACAAGGACTGACATTTGGTTATCAGAATACAAAACAAAATTTTCTAGATTTTTGAAAACTTTAATTTCAAGTACTTAGATGTTATGGATCTACAAGATACCAACCTAGATCACTTAAATAGACTACAAACAACATGTTTTAACATAAAAACACAACATTTAACATAAGATCAAAAGTCAGATTTCTAGTTTAGGATTAACCTTTTTATGAACAAATTCTGATTTCTTAGCTTATGATCTGTTATTGGAAGTCGTGGGGCTTGATTTAGAGACTGGTACACCTTTGGATTTCGTAGGTTTGAGCTTGAGAGAGTATGGCTAAGTGTGGGTTGCACAAATGAGGTAATAATGCACTTTCTCTCTCTTAATCTATGCAAAGCAATTGATGCAATGAACTTGGCTGTTAGTAATGGCTGAGAGCTGGTGTTTGTAGGCTCATAGCTTAGACTAGGGTGGCTTGCCAAGATATGGTAGGATTTTGTTATCAATAATTCAACAAATGGGACAAAAAGGGTATAATGGTAATTTGGCTTATATTTTTAAGGGTATTCTTATCCAAGGTACTTAAATCTAGGGTTTAATCACTAGATTTTAAATTTTAAAGTTTCCCAAATAATTTCTAGGGTTTGAAAAATTAAAATTCAAGTGTAATAAAATTTTAATTAAAACACACTAATTAAAATTAGGGTTTTTAATAGTAATTAGGGTTTAAATAATTAGTGTTCTTTAATATCATTAGGGTTCCCAAATTAATAATTCAATTTACTAAAATAATAATTAGGGTTTCTAATTTTAGCAAATTAGGGTTCCTAATTTTAATTAGGGTTTTCAAATATTAATTAGGGTTTTCCTAATTAACATAAATTCTATAATATGCAACATATTTCGTATAACACAATTTCTGACCGATCTTAAACTCCAATTTTGAGTTTTCAATTACGGTTTATGACAGTAATACTAGGGTTTGTCGTGATACACCCTAATTGCCTAACCAATCTCAGTCTACACATATACAGTATATATTCATAACACGAAAAAATAATATTATAATTAATATAATATTATTATTCTCATTCATTGCTCAAAATCCAAAATTAGGATTTTGGATTCCATATTTGATTTATCTTTCATATATAACATTATTAAATAAGTAAAAAAATAATTAACTTAAATAATCTGAACTAAAATTCATATACTAAAATAATAATTCTAATAATTCTAATAATCATTTCATATATTATTTAAATAATATTCAAATCATATTTTCATAAAAAATAAATAATAAAGACATTTCTACAATAAAATTAATTATTATAAGAATATACTTTATAATGATCAATAATTCTAAAATAAAATTATTTGAAATTATTTGAAATTATTCATGTAATAAATAAATTTTATTTATCACATATATACAGACACATTACTTGTCACATATTCTCATCTTTAAAAAAAAGGATATGCAAAATTTCTTATTTATTTATATAAAAAATATCGGGTTATTACATACTCAGTCTGTGCAACGCTCTAAAGGTTATCCATTAAGAGATTATTGATTGAAAAAGTAAATTTAGCTTTCTCTAAATCTTGGGCGGCAAGCCCTAATTCTCTCTCTCTCTCTCTCTCTCTCTCTCTCTCTCTCTTCTAACTCCTTAGGTTGCAGAGAATTAATATGTAGTATCTCTATACGGACAGTAACATTTTTTCCCAATCTATCACAAGGCATCTACTTATATAGACTAATTATCTTCTTAAACTCTTTAGGACTTAGGGTTTTAATTTAATTCCTAAACTACTTAAGAATTAAATTATTTATAATAATAAGAAAAAGAATACTTCTTATTAATATATAATTAGTATTTCTCCAAATACTTAATTATAAATATTAAGCTATTTAATTTATTTCACCCTGATATAAATTAAATACTCTTAACTTATTATTATTAAGTTAATTACTTTTAAACTAATATTTCTCTTTTATGGTGTGACCCTTTAGGTTTAATGTTATACCGGTAGTAGAATAAATAAATTAGAATCATTCTAATATTATTTATAATAAATTAAACTTCTTTAATTCAAATATAAATAATATTTATTCTACATCATGAGTGACACCTCTCAGCATATCATGATTATCCGGATAATATGAAATCAACGTTTAATAACAAAAAACCTATTCATTAAATAGTTACCTTATAATTCAATCCTTCTACCATACTGTGACAAATGAATTATTTGAGTTACGATTCTGGAGACTGAATCCTTGTAAGGAGGGAAGGATGTAACGATCCAGAATTTTTGTATGTAATTTAAAATATTTATTGAATTAAATAAATATTTTAGTTGATGTGGTTATTGTTAAATAAATATTTAATTAATTTGATTATTTATTAGTTAAATAAATAATTCATGAGTTGTGGGGAATTAACTTAATTAACTTGGTATTTGGTTATGTTGTATTTTGAAGTTAATTAAATTAAAAGAGTGATGAATTAATTATTATATGATAATATTCTAATTTAATTTAATAATTAAATTAGAGAGTTGATAAGGATTAGATAAATTGTTATAATGTTGTTTTAATTTAATTTAGTAATGAAAGTAATGTACTAATTTATTAAATAAAATTATAAGAAAATTATAATTCTGTGGTAATTTGATAATGTGGTGTGTTAATGTAATAAGTTATTGTTAGCTTTAATTTAATTTAATTTGAATATAAAAATTTAATTGAATAAAGTTTGACAATAAATTATATTGTAATTGAGTTATTAAAATAAGTTAAAAGGAGTTTTAAACTGTAAATTGTTCGTTGATTGTGAAAATTCATTAAGAAACGAAAACAATATGATTTAAACGGACTGTTTTGGTTGTAAAATGAATTCACAGTAAATTATTTCGCTAAAAATGTCTAAAAGTGAAGAAATAGTAAAAACAGTTAATTTAGAGGCTGTAATTTTGATGTTTATGCTGTTTATATGGTTAGAAATATGTTAGAAATATTAGTTTATGTTTCTGTAAACTTATTACAACTTGGATAATTTGGAATGGTTGTTAGAAAGGAGTTTTTAGGCCTAATTTGGCTTTCTGTTGTGTTCGTTTGCAAACTGCAGAAGCTGATACTGTGTACCCTCACCCCGGCGGGCTAACTAGTGTTTTTTTGTCCTGACCCAGTAGGGCCACGCCCCGACGGGCTTTTGTATCACAAAACCCCCGCCCCGGCGGGGGGTAGCAGACTTACCAAATGTTAGGCAAAATCTGACCGGACATGTTTTACTAAAATATGCAAAACGTTTTCATACGAACTCCGATTGTTGCGATTCAAGATGATCTGAAATGCAGACGAGTAGACCTACAACTTTTGTTCTTTAAGTTTTTTAATTTGATGTCGTTAGTAGGGTCAAAATGGCTATCTTTAGGACTGTTGCGCACTTGGAGGCAATCGGAGGGTGTCAGGCATACACGTATGCAAATGTAGTGCTTCTGACGATAAAAGATGTTATTATAAGTTATAATACATAAATATTAGTAAATATAATGATGCTTAACATTAATAAATGATGTATTAGATAAGTTGTGTAAGCATACTAAGCATACACAAGAGAGACAATTCGGGAAAGTGATGAATTAACGTCGAAATACCGTGGTAAGTGTTAATGAACTTAAAAAGTGTTTCAATTCAATTAAAGTGAACATTAAAAGATATGGAATGAGGTTAATATAAAACTAATAAGGAGTACTCATAAGACTTAAACACTTGAATGAATTTCGAGTATGACTAAGAAGAAATATAGAATTAATTAATAAGTTATATTAGATTGAAACTCAATGTTGTAAGAGTTGAGAATGTGATTTGGATGCTAAAAGTCTTATATTATATTTTAGTGAGTTTTCAGACTCGTGTTATGTGGTTGATTAATATGATTAAACCTTAAGCTAAAGGTTTTAACTTAACTAAGATGAGAATTGAATCTATGAGGATAATGTGTATGTAGCTAATAGATGTGATAATCCTAATGGTATGTGTAGGATATTGGAGTACGTGAGTTGTAATTGTATAGCTTACGCAAGAGGCAAGTTCTCTAACCTTTGCTACTTTATTATTCAACAAGGTTTTCTTTTCGCTGTCATGTTATACTTATGCAAGTTCTCTATCTCTAATCTCTTATTAAGTAGTTAAGTTGTTATTGTTGTGCAAGTTTCCTAAACCTAATTTTACGATTGTGCATGTTTCTTGAAGTTATCATTCAATTGAGCAAGTTCTCTAACTTTAATATTTTATTATGCAAGTTCTTATTCCTAACTTGTTATTGTTATGCATATTCTTTAACTCTAAATTATTGTTGAGTAAGTTTCTAAACTACACTTTTCATTGAGCTAGATAATTAATCTTTATTCCTTCATTTCAAGCGAGGTTGTTTTGTTTATTCAAAGTCTGTACTATTGTTGAAAGCTTGTTCTTGTTGAAAAACATTTGTTCAACTAAAATTAACTGTTGTTCAATCTCTGATCACCAATATCATTGCGCTATCTTATATTGTTGTACCAAACTCTTAGTTGACTAACGATTCTTTATTGATTCAACTAATCCTTAGTTGATGAATGTTTTAAACTCTAAATTACCTTTAAAGTCAGTCCAAACCAAACTTCCTTTGGTTTGCTTATGAATCTGTATAGTTTTAAGAACGCACAGTCGATGACTAATACTTGTTCAGCTGATAAACCATTGATATCCTATCTCTTATTAATACATGATAAGTAGGTTTTATATGTGACGCCCCCAAATCCGGGTCTCTTTTAACCCGACAGATGGTACTCCAAGGTGCTACAGTTCACACAAACATTCAATTGAAATGCCTCAAAAGAACAAATATGTCTCATATATATACCGAAATAATATTACCATTCCCCAGGTTCGTTATAACCGTTACATTTGTTCTTGTCATAATATCACATATTATCATTACAAACCTATACTATTACATAGGTAGTCTACAAGCTCGCTTTAGTCTTCAATTTATCCTTGTCGAACCCCTTGGTCATATCGTTTAAGCTGCATTCATATGGTTCAAGAAAGAATGAGCATAACAAGGTCAGCAAGTACAACAATTTCATTTTAAAAGCATGCTTGAAACATAAGAATCGTATATCTTCAATAACTGGATGATAGTTACGAAGTACTATCAATAATTCAAAATAGCTTCCTTTTTCCTTCAAAACATTTTACAATAACAATAATCTGAAATTCATCAATTCTGGTTCAAGACGTGAACGTCTTAAAGTTTCTTTGAAAAGGACAACCCGACACTAAGTCTGTAAGTCTGGCATAGCTTACGAGCACTTCTGAGTGATCAGCTCATAGTACTCTATGTTGATCAACACTACATCCATTAAACGTGTGTACGTTTAAGTTGTGGCAACCTCACGTGCCCATCGAATACTCGATGAAAAAACATTTGTTTATACATATTCAGGCTTACCTTGAATCCGTACCCAATAGTTGGCGTAGGATAGCGTTAGCAATTCTATATTGAAAGACTTGTAAACAGTTCAATCAATCTATCAAGATTAGTCTAGCCGAGCTAAAACTGGCCTCGACTCTTTCTTTAAAACCATACATGCATCTCATAATTTGAATCATTTGAAAACCTGGCTAACACGAAGGTTAGACAAGCGTTTAAGAAAAACTTGCCTTCAGCGTCCGCTACAGTACAACTACTTTTCCTTTGAGTCTTTACAGTCTCTACAATACATAATCACATAACATACCACATTAGGTCATGAACGAACATACTTGGTTCCTAAAGAATCTTACCCTTCTTCTCAATCTAATCCCGTATTAGATTTGTTATTTATGGGTTCCGGCTTTCCGTCATTCTTTTACATCATCCTTACCAACTTCGTTCTCTTATACTTAAGTGAAATTATTTCACTAATACAACTCGATTCGAGTTAAACATCTTTCCTTACGGCTTACTAACGTTCGTATGTTATTAATCAAAACTCGATCGTCATTGATTAGGTATGCTTACTACATACCATTTGCGTTAGTCTTACTTGTCCTTCTTTTAACCCTAAGTGATCATACTTGGTTTTAATTATGACTTAATAATGTTTTATTAAGTCCTTTAGTTTATTGTTAGACAATTCCATTCAAGCTCTACTTGCAATCATTCTTTACTGTCTAGCTTTTAAGACTGGCGCTGCGGCGCCGATGATCCTTTGCTGTGACGCGCTGCGGCGTCGCCCATTAGGGCTTGGAGACCGGACTCGGCACTGCGGCGCGAGTCCCTTTGTTAATTATCGCGCTGCGGTGCAAGTTTGCAGTGTGCTTGGTTACTGTTCCGCGCCGCGGCGTGGGTCATTTTGCCTTGGGTTGGCGCCGCGGCGCCAACTCTGTGCACCAGAAAAATTTTCAGTTTTGAAATTTTGTGAATTTCCCGGACGCATAACTTCTTCGTTATAAGTCCGAATTGGCTCTTTCAAAAGCCTAAGGTTCACAAATTACGTAATCTACATGATAATTCAAGAATTTTATCTATTCGACTTCGTTTGCTAAAAATTCACCTATTAGTCCATTTTCAATGAAAACGGTAAACGTTCGTGAATGTTCAACGCTTGTTTCTTCGTTCTAAGTCAGAATCCGGCCATTTTCGAGTCCGCAACTCTATAATGACAAATACTACTTGTCTCCATTGAAAACCAACGTTTCCAAACTCAATATCAAAATTTGACTTCCATTCCGGGAATTTCACGAATTCGACGATCATCGTCTAATCGTGCAAATTCCGGCGAAACTTCGTTACTTGAGATTTTTAAACCATTTCACTTGGATTCAATCCATTATACTATCATCTTGACATACATGCTTCGTTAACTTATATTCATGATAAGTTAATACTAGTTCATTGTGAATTTGTAACTTATGAAAATATAAACTACTTATATTTCCATTTAACTTATGTCTTCTTTTCATATGACTTATTAATGAGTTAAGTCTTTAAATACTTATCATTACATCTTATTAATCATACCATCTTTTTAAGAGAACATATGAGAAGTTCATAAAAGTTCCTTATGAATTCATAACTTATTCTTGGTTTGGATTTATTATTCATTGCGTCTACGGCTTATCAAGACTTAAGCCTTTGATTTATTCATTCTTATCATATCTTAGCATACAAATCCTACCACTACCCCCCTTCTAAAAGAGAAAGAGAATCATGGTTTAATATTACTTACTCTTTGAGGAACACTTGACTAATCTTTGCTCTTCTTCTTGCTAATCCTTCTTCTTCCTTCTTGTTTAGTTGAACTTCAAAGACTTACTCTCTAGCTCTTGTAACTTTTTCCCTCAAGCCACTAAGCTCACAACTTATAAGTGGTTGGTGGAAAATCTAACAAGAAAAGTCTAGCTTATATGTGCTTATTCTCTCAACCAAATAAGTTACTTATATATGAGAGGAGTTGGATGAAATTTTGAACAACCAACACTTGAAATGGAGCTTGGTATTTATAGGCTTCACAAAGTGAGGGCATAAGGGTCTTTTTGGCCCTTCCACCTCCTTACTGTTCCTTTCTTAATCCCCAAGTTTACTTGCTAACCACAACTATTACTTGGCCATCACATTAATGTCTTGGTCATTACAACACTTAGCCTCTTACTTACTCCCCACAACAGTTGGTCATCACATTAAGGCACTTTGTGTGATCACCACACTAACTTAGCTTCTAAGTTTACTTGTTCATCACATTGGATCATCCATGGGTTGCTCCATGGTTCTTACCCATTGGATAATAACTTTGGGCCTTAGCTTAATTAACTTACTTAATCCTTTGGGCTTCTAGCATAATTTGCTTAACTAATATTAACTTATTCATTGGGTTTGATCATTAACTTACTTTGGATTTAACCATTCTTACATTTGGGCCTTGTCAACTTCTTATTGCACCATACAATTTCCTACGCAATTTAAATATTCAATACATTTGGCTTTAAGCTTTATAACGTATAATTTACGTATTATTCTCGTATTCTAACTCGTATACTAATTCCACATATACGACATACCATCATTCATTCCTTCTCGTATAATACCTCGTATTCATTACTTCGTACAATACCTACGTATTATACAATCATCGCTTAATTCATTAATCACATTACATTCCTTTCTCGTAAATAATTTTCCCTAATCGTTAGGTTTTAAGTCCGCAGGCGAAAAACTGCATTTTTCATAACTGAAATATTTTTGGATATTCCATCTCACATCGATATTCTATCATTACGTATTTCTCGGAAGTTCAAAAATAATTCCCAAGCAGAAATGCGTGAATAGTATTTTTCAGAAAATTTCTCGGAAAGCTTTTATTTTCGTCTTGGAAATTCAAACACTTTAATTCTCCCACGTTGCCAAAATCCTACGATGTTCTGACATTTCTAGGTCATAGAACGACGTTCGATTAGCTTGCTCCTTAAATAATCAATTAAATTCATTTAATAAAAATAAAAATTTAAATCTCAAAAATCCGATTTTCTGGGGCGTTACACTCTTCCCTCCTTATAAGGATTCTGTCCCCAGAATCTCGCTAATCATACTTATACCACAGGGAAAAATTTTCCTTTCTTTTAATCTCGAGTTTCCACAATGCTTCTTCGACATTGGGGTTCTTCCATTTCACCTTCACCGAAGGTATTATCTTTTCACACATGACTTATCACTTCTTGTTAACAATTTGAATCGGAAGTTAAACACTTAACAACACATTACGGTATCTTCCTTTTATTAGCTCTTCTTTTAACATTAAACTTATTTGGAACTCAAATTCCTTCCTCAAAATAAGACTATACTTAGTCTTCTACTTATCCTGCCTCATCTTCTTCATTCGCTTGCATCCCTCGTTACTAAGTTGTACTTCATTAACTCGGTTCATTATCGTGCATTGAGTCTACATTTTAAATAACAACTCTACCCCTTCATTCCGTAATTTAACTTCTAACTCCATGCTTGCCATCTCCGTTGTTAACTTCTTCTGAGATGCTAACACCGATAGCTTTTCCTTACCCTTCCTACTTAACGCATCAGCTTCTATGTTTACCTTTCCGGAATGATATAAAATATCATAGTCCTCTCTCTACCGTATATTCAACTCCTTTTGTATGAAGATATATTTCAGACTCTTAAAGTCCTTGTACATCTCACACTTCTCCCCGTATTAATACTATCTTAAGATTTTTAATTCAAAAACTACAACTGCCAATTCTAGATCATAACTAGGATAGACCTCCTCATAATCCATTAACTGGCATGATGCATACCCCATGACTTTGCTATGCTCCAAGAGCACGCAATCTCGTCATCGATGCAAAACATCGAGATACACTACAAAATTCCTCGTATCATCTAATATAGATAATACAGGTACTTCACTTATCCGTCTTCAATAATCCTGTGACGCTAATGGTACCTTCAACCATAGCACCTCACAAGAATATCTATCAATTTTCCACCGACTTGCTCGTCACCCCTTAAGGAAATCTAACTTCAGTACATTAGTCAACCCAAATGACATAACCAGAAACTTGTCATAACTATAACGAGTTCTGAACGTCATCTTAGGTATCTCCTCCTTATTCCTTACTTTCAACCGACTATACCCCATACATATATCTATCTTTATAAGAATTCTTTGCCCCTCTCAACTGACCAAATAGATCATCGATCCTGGGCCATGGGTATTTACTCTTAACTACTAACTTACTCCTATTACGATAGTCGATACGCAATCGTAACAACTCATCCTCTTCTTTAACATCCTACTAACTTACGTCTAGGTGAGACGACAAGACATCTCTGTGTTTTATTATCATAAATTACTACCTTGTGTTTTCTGAAAAACTGAAGGTTCAGACTTTTCTTATAACTATTTATTATAGTTCTATGGTTAATCAACCCATTCATACTGAGAATTTCCTCAAATTCTCTCAACATGAACAATACTTATCTACTGATACCTACTTACTTCGATTATCCATGAAATAATTTTCACGAATATGATTTAACTAAAGTTAATCCCTCCTCCTCTATCTTAATGTTTAAAAATATTCTTAACCCCTTTCAGACAGACTCCTAGATGAGTCTTTCCATCTATTTTATACACTCTGATCCTATGCTTAGGATCCCCTTGTCCCACTCCAGTATTCCTGGAGTTAAAAATTCTTCCACTTTAGTATAATGCCATTGGCTTTCTTTGCCTTGGTTCCTCCCTCTCTCTTGCTCTCATTCTTTCCCTCTTTGTGGTATTGAGTCTACAACTCACTATCACCTTATGTTATAATCACTTTCTCCAGAATGGTCCCATAGGAAACACTCTGGGTCACTGCAATCTTACCATAGAGCTAGGGTTTCAGGCCCTGCTCTAACCTACGAGCCTTCACCTCCTCCGTGTTCACTAGATGTGAAACAAACTTTGCCAATTGTATTTGTCCTCGTCTTGGGGAACCGTCATGTCCCCTCACTTAAGTTCTAAGAACTTAATCTCCATCCTCCCTCGCACACTTGTAGGGAAATAATTCTTGAAGTAAACCTTCTTGAATTATTCCCATAATACCACATCTGTTCTAGCCCCACCCTGCTGAGCCTCCCACCAAAGGTTGGCTTCCCCCCTTTCGTTAAGTAAGTTGCAAAAGAAATCCTTTGCGCCTCAACTACGTTTGTAATGACAAACGCCTTCTCCACTTCTTTTACCCCGGTCTGGGCATCTACTGGGTCCGTCGTTCCTTTGAACTCTAACGGACCTACGCTTTTAAACTCTTTAAAGATAGTCGTTCTAGCTACTCTAGGTTCCGCGAGTATTCTACCCCGGTTTAGTCAAATGCAGTCGCTAATAAATTAACGAACTCTTGCATAGGGTTGTTCAGACCCCCTTCATTATCATTATGTGATTTCACTTCCTGATTACATTATCTTTTCCATAGCGGCATTTCCTGATTAAATAAATAAAATTTCATTATTATCTATTGACTTACTTTATTATTAATCGCCACATACCAACTCGCACCATAACAAATCATTTCCATGAAAACTTCATTATATACATATGCTTCTTCATAGTTTGAAACTTTTTACAATTTACGTTCATAGCCAACAGCTATTACATTTTTATCCCGAACTTGAACTTCACAAAATTTGGGATTTACAAAAAGACTACCCTTTTATACAAAGGAGGGTTTTATGCCATTACACACATACATATAACTTTAGATTTCTAATAATGCATAACAACGTCCTCGTGTTTCTCATTCGCAATCTTCGCTACAGTATCCCGACTAATCATATGACGGGTTTGTCCTGACTCAAAGGAATAACAAGCAACCTTCATCTTGAAATCCTTATGAGCACTCTCATGGATGTAAGACATCCGAGCTATCTTCCGATCCTTCTCCCCAAGTTCTCTATGAAGCTCATCGGCCTCTGCCTTAAAATTCATAGCCTGCTCTGCCATAAACACCTGCTTGTCGTGCTCTAACTCAAAATCTGCTTCTGTAGACATCTTAGCTTCATGGAGATAACTAATATCTTCACTCTGATTCTGCACAACTGTACCCAGTTGCACATTCCTGTCAAGCGCTGCCAGATACAATGCTTTTATTGCATCTGGAGGTGATAACTCCAATGTAGGTACCACCGTAGTAACCGATGCTACCTCTCTTTCTTCCTCCACCTCATTCATCATACTAAGGTATGACGATATATCCATCTCTCCCTCAGAGTAGTCTTCCTCAGAAAAGTACTCCTCTATCTCCGACTCCTCTAGAATCACTATTGGTACCTCTGCCACTGGCATAGGTATAGGCTCTACTCGGTTCACAAGCTCTTCGCTCACCGTGTGTATATCTCTATACATCAAGCTATCAATCGACATCCTACAATAACACATATGTTGATTAGTACATAACACAGAATCGTATAAGCACAAATCACATTTAATTTATTTAGGGTTACTTTCCCTCTTTTAAATCTTTTGATACTAAGTTTCCTCAATACCTTATTGACTCATTCAACTCAAGTAAAGCTCAAGTTTACTCCCTTCGGACTTCTCTTCCTTAACGAGGTTATTAGTCTAAGGTTCTTCCCCCCTTAAGTTTTATAACCTAATGCTTTGATACCAACCTGTGACGCCCCCAAATCCGGGTCTCTTTCAACCCGACAGATGGTGCTCCACGGTGCTACAGTTCACACAAACATTCAATTGAAATGCCTCAAAAGAACGAATATGTCTCATATATATACCGAAATAATATTACCATTCCCCAGGTTCGTTATAACCGTTACATTTGTTATTGTCATAATATCACATATTATCATTACAAACCTATACTATTACATAGGTAGTCTACAAGCTCGCTTTAGTCTTCACTTTATCCTTGTCGAACCCTTTGGTCGTATCGTTTAAGCTGCATTCATATGGTTCAAGCAAGAATGATCATAACAAGCTCAGCAAGTACAACAATTTCATTTTAAAAGCATGCTTGAAACATAAGAATCGTATATCTTCAATAACTGGATGATAGTTACGAAGTACTATCAATAATTCAAAATAGCTTCCTTTTTCCTTCAAAACAATTTACAATAACAATAATCTGAAATTCATCAATTCTGGTTCAAGACGTGAACGTCTTATAGTTTCTTGAAAAGGACAACCCGACACTAAGTCTGTAAGTCTGGCATAGCTTACGAGCACTTCTGAGTGATCAGCTCATAGTATTCTATGTTGATCAACACTACATCCATTAAACGTGTGTACGTTTAAGTTGTGGCAACCTCACGTGCCCATCGAATACTCGATGAAAAAATATTTGTTCATACATATTCAGGCTTACCTTGAATCCGTACCAAATAGTTGGCATAGGATAGCATTAGCAATTCTATATTGAAAGACTTGTAAACAGTTCAATCAATCTATCAAGATTATTCTAGCCGAGCTAAAACTGGCCTCGACTCTTTCTTTAAAACCATACATGCATCTCATAATTTTAATCATTTGAAAACCTGGCTAACACGAAGGTTAGACAAGCGTTTAAGAAAAACTTGCCTTCAGCGTCCGCTACAGTACAATTACGTTTCCTTTGAGTCTTTACAGTCTCTACAATACATAATCACATAACATACCACATTAGGTCATGAACGAACATACTTGGTTCCTAAAGAATCTTACCCTTCTTCTCAATCTAATCCTGTATTAGATTTGTTATTTATGGGTTCCGGCTTTTCATCATTCTTTTACATCATCCTTACCAACTTCGTTCTCTTATACTTAAGTGAAATTATTTCACTAATACAACTCGGTTCGAGTTAAACATCTTTCCTTACGGCTTACTAACGTTCGTATGTTATTAATCAAAACTCGATCGTCATTGATTAAGTATTCTTACTACACACCATTTACGTTCATCTTACTTGTCCTTCTTTTAACCCTAAGTGATCATACTTGGTTTTAATTATGACTTAATAATGTTTTATTAAGTCCTTTAGTTTATTGTTAGACAATTCCATTCAAGCTCTACTTGCAATCATTCTTTACTGTCTAGCTTTTAAGACTGGCGCTGCAGCGCCGGTGATCCTTTGTTGTGCCGCGCTGCGGCGTCGCCCATTAAGGCTTGGAGACCGGACTCGGCGCTGCGGCGCGAGTCCCTTTGTTAATTATCGCGCTGCGGTGCAAGTTTGCAGTGTGCTCGGTTACTGTTCCGCGCCGCGGCGTGGGTCATTTTGCCTTGGGTTGGAGCCGCGGCGCCAACTCTGTGCACCAGAAAAATTTTCAGTTTTAAAATTTTGTGAACTTCCCGGACGCATAACTTCTTCGTTATAAGTCCGAATTGGCTCTTTCAAAAGCCTAAGGTTCACAAATTACGTAATCTACATGATAATTCAAGAATTTTATCTATTCGACTTCGTTTGCTAAAAATTCACCTATTAGTCCATTTTCAATGAAAACGGTAAACGTTCGTGAATGTTCAACGCTTGTTTCTTCGTTCTAAGTCAGAATCCGGCCATTTTCGAGTCCGCAACTCTATAATGACAAATACTACTTGTCTCCATTGAAAACCAACGTTTCCAAACTCAATATCAAAATTTGACTTCCATTCCGGGAATTTCACGAATTCGACGATCATCGTCTAATCGTGCAAATTCCGGCGAAACTTCGTTACTTGAGATTTTTAAACCATTTCACTTGGATTCAATCCATTATACTATCATCTTGACATACATGCTTCGTTAACTTATATTCATGATAAGTTAATACTAGTTCATTGTGAATTTGTAACTTATGAAAATATAAACTACTTATATTTCCATTTAACTTATGTCTTCTTTTCATATGACTTATTAATGAGTTAAGTCTTTAAATACTTATCATTACATCTTATTAATCATACCATCTTTTTAAGAGAACATATGAGAAGTTCATAAAAGTTCCTTATGAATTCATAACTTATTCTTGGTTTGGATTTATTATTCATTGCGTCTACGGCTTATCAAGACTTAAGCCTTTGATTTATTCATTCTTATCATATCTTAGCATACAAATCCTACCACTACCCCCCTTCTAAAAGAGAAAGAGAATCATGGTTTAATATTACTTACTCTTTGAGGAACACTTGACTAATCTTTGCTCTTCTTCTTCCTAATCCTTCTTCTTCCTTCTTGTTTAGTTGAACTTCAAAGACTTACTCTCTAGCTCTTGTAACTTTTTCCCTCAAGCCACTAAGCTCACAACTTATAAGTGGTTAGTGGAAAATCTAACAAGGAAAGTCTAGCTTATATGTGCTTATTCTCTCAACCAAATAAGTTACAAATATATGAGAGGAGTTGGATGAAATTTTGAACAACCAACACTTGAAATGGAGCTTGGTATTTATAGGCTTCACAAAGTGAGGGCATAAGGGTCTTTTAGGCCCTTCGACCTCCTTACTAACCTCCTTACTATTCCTTTCTTAATCCCTAAGTTTACTTGTTAACCACAACTATTACTTGGCCATCACATTAATGTCTTGGTCATTACAACACTTAGCCTCTTACTTGCTCCCCACAACACTTGGTCATCACATTAAGGCACTTTGTGTGATCACCACACTAACTTAGCTTCTAAGTTTACTTGTTCATCACATTGGATCATCCATGGGTTGCTCCATGGTTCTTACCCATTGGATAATAACTTTGGGCCTTAGCTTAATTAACTTACTTAATCCTTTGGGCTTCTAGCATAATTTGCTTAACTAATATTAACTTATTCATTGGGTTTGATCATTAACTTACTTTGGATTTAACCATTCTTACATTTGGGCCTTGTCAACTTCTTATTGCACCATACAATTTCCTACGCAATTTAAATATTCAATACATTTGGCTTTAAGCTTTATAACGTATAATTTACGTATTATTCTCGTATTCTAACTCGTATACTAATTCCACATATACGACATACCATCATTCATTCCTTCTCGTATAATATCTCGTATTCATTACTTCGTACAATACCTACGTATTATACAATCATCGTTTAATTCATTAATCACATTACATTCCTTTCTCGTAAATAATTTTCCCTAATCGTTAGGTTTTAAGTCCGCAGGCGAAAAATTGCGTTTTTCATAGAGTATCCATTAATTATTATAAGTTTGTTGTGTTATCACAAGGCTTAACTTAATTCTTTGAGATGTTAATTTTATCACATTTGATGCTTATAAAGAAAATTGAACAATATTATTTTGTTGTGTTACCACAAGGACAATATTTTTCTTTTTAGAATATATGGAATGCCAGGTTGGACTTAACTTGGATAATTTTGATTCGGATGTGCCACCACTTGATCAAAATAATCTAAGAGGAAAAATACAAAGAGTTGCATAGTTGATGTAATTGACAAGAGTTGTCTACCTATTTATTTATATATAGTTTGTTGTGTCACCACAAGGCTATATACATTTGAAATGAGATCCTTATTCTCACTAGCAAATCTTTAATTAGATTTTGCTGAACTATATAAGTGAGGGTAATATAGTTTGATGAAAATAGTGGGAGATACCAATTTAAAATAAGACCTAATTTATTTTGGTAATTAATAAAAGAATGTATGCTAAAAGGTTGTTAATTACAAATTCATTTACAGAATTTTATAATGTCTAAATTACTATCACTGCGTAACATATTAGATGCTAAATTAACCGGACCAAATTAAATGGATTGGTTAAGGAAATTGAGAATAGTTCTCATGGCTGAAAAGCTATCTTATGTCCTTAATGCGCCTATCCCTGCAATGGTTGCAATAATGCCTCTGAGGAAGAGATTGCTACTTTTAGAAAGTTACAAGATGATGCACAGTTGGCTCAATACATCATTCTCGCATCTATGTGTAACAAGCTTTAGCGTCAGCATGAAACAATGGATGCTCTTACTATATTCCTGCACATCAAGTAGTTGATGGTGAGGAAAGTAGGACTGATAGATATCAGATATCTAAGGAGCTTTTTCGATCTAGAATAACCAATGACACTACAGTACAGACAAAAGGTCCTAAACATGACCAATTTGATTAAAAAATTAGGACAACATATTTTGTCATGGATGGAGAGTTGAGCCAAGATTTGATCTTGCAGTTACTCCCGGACTCCTTTCACAATTGTTGTGAATTTTTTATATGAACAAGCTAGATATCAGCCTCGCTGATTTGCTTAACATATTGAAAAATGTTGAGAAGAAAGACCATGTCTTACTGGTAGGGCCAAAGAATTTTCTGAAAAGAAGAACGATTCAAAGAAGGTAAAAAGAAAGGAAAAAACAAAGGATAATAAGAACAAAACTGATACGAATAGCAAAGAATTTTGCTTCCACTGCAATAAGCCAAGACACTGGAAAAGAAACTGCGAGAAGCATCTTGCAGAGCTAACCAGAAGAAGCTTAGTGAAGTTTCGGTTACAGATAAAATTATGTTCATGATTTAAAATAAATTTTTCTTTAAGTCAAGATTCTACTTGGGTATTGGATACCGACTTTGGTTATAATAAATATAGATTTATGAAGGGACCAAGCAGAAATAGAAAGCTAAACAAAGATAAGTAATCCTATATGTGGAAAATGAAGCAAAGGTTGCTGCATCAGCCATAGGAACTTATAGTTTAGCAATGCCTACGGGCAAATCTATTAAGTCAATAAGTTGTTATTGTATTTCAGTACTTGTTAGAAACATTATTTCTATTTTGTTGTTAGACAATAAAATCTTTAGTATTATATTTAAGAACAATTGTTGTTCTATTTATAATAATAATATTTTGTATAGAACTGGAATATAACTTAATGGATTTTGTATACTTGACTTACGTGAAAATAATTTTGCATATTGAACAAATTAGTATAAGAAAAGGAGATGATTATTCAAAGAGTTGAATGTGTATATTTGCTAAAATACTAGTATGAATTATTTGAAAGGTTCAAAGACTTCAGAAGTAAAATAAATTGACAAAGTATTAAGATTCTTTGATTAGATCAAGGAATAAATACTTGTGCAATAAGTTTCTAGATCATCTCAAATGGTTTTCTCACAATGGACGCATCCTGATATGCAATAATTGATTGATGTAGCTGAAAGAAAAAATCGTACCTTGTTGGACATGGTACGGTCCATAATGATTTTACCGACATTTCAGTATCCTTCTGGGGTCATGCCCTAGAAATGGCTACATATCTATAAAAAGGTAACCTCAAAATTCGACCCCAAGACTCTGTAAGAGTTATGGACAGGGAGGATTCCTGATATTAAGTAAGTTAAGATAAGGATTGTCCAACTTATGTGAAAATATTTCAAAGGATAAGCTTGGGACAAGATTTGACAAGTACAGATTTGTGGGACATCCTAAAGTAAGTTTAGAGTATATGTTTTATAATCCTACTTAACAAAAGGTGTTTGCTGCGAAATAAACTCCCTTCTAAGATAAAGGTGTTTATCATTGAAGGGGCTAGTGGGAGGATAATAGATCTTGAAGAGTTCAAGAACCACAAAACACTATAAGTCAAATAAGAGGAACCTGTAGATAGACCTATTGTACCACAATCGAATCGTAAATCTGGAATAGTACTGAAGATACCTAGGAGGTATGGATTCGTCATAGATGATGATGATGAGGTACACATCATAAAAGATGATGAACCAGTTACATACGATGAGGTAAGAGTTGTAGACACCCAGAGAAATGGATTGAAACAAGCTTCTCAAATATGGAACATTCGTTTTGATGAGACAATCAAAAGAGTTTGATTTTATCAAAAATAAGAATGAACCTAATGTGTACAAAAGGGTCAGTGGGAGCGTTGTTGATTGATTTCGCAATCAATGAATACGTGCAAGTATACACGGTCAACAAGTAATATAATGATAAATTAGAGTGTCGATTCCTCAGAGAATTCCAATTAATAAACTCCACCTACTAGTACTGTATCAATTCAATTTTTATTTAAACAACCGAAAATTTTGATTCTCTAAAACTAAAAGAAAAATTGATTTTAATAAAGCAAGAAATTATTCTAAAAGAAAACAAAGAACAAATCAATAATTATATGAATGCAAATAAATAAAAATTAAGACTCCAATTTCACCAATTATGATTATTAAATCAATTATCTAATTATCCCAATTATTACATCTACTGAATTGTTAACAGGAATTCTCAAATGCCAAAAGCCCTCTCTCGAGTGATCAATTGCCTTCTATTTAACCCAAATTAATTTTACTATATCCCTATGTAAAATAATTGAATTAAACTCGTTACACACCCAATTTCTTTTATGTTACATGCGGCAAATAGATATTCTCATTCTATTCACAAACCTAATTATTCACTGTGCAAATAACTAAGTCACATGTCACCCTGCCTAGTTCTGACTCTAGAATTCCTTTCCCAATTCCTTCTAGAGTAACACGGTAATTATTGGCCAAATAATTAATCAATAAACACAAAGCAAGATGAACAATTCACTTCAACATAAATAATTGGAATAAATTAAATAATTAACTCATAACCATAATAAGTTCCATTGGAATCTTAATAAAAGGAATTAGTTCATGACGAAAATAAAAGCTATAAATAATTGATAAATCATCCTCAATAAGTTATCAATTTAAAAGAATAAAGAAGAAGAAGAACTCCAATTTTTCAGTTTTCAGATCTGCTCCTCTTCCTCCGTTAATCTCCCTGATGTTCCCTCTCTCTATACCAATAAAAAGAATCACTTTATATATATATATATATATATATATATATATATATATATATATATATATATATTTATTTTTTACTTCCCTCAACTCCACTACTCCTAATCCAAATAGACTCCTCATAAATTCCTCCAACAAGGTCCAACTAATAGTCAAAGCGTTGTCCAACCTGCCTCACGTGCGCGATCCGCGTCAGACCCAGCCACAGCTTAACGCCCCGGCGCTATTTGCAATGTATAACACAGTGCCCCGGCGCTATCTTCTAGAAAATTATGACTTTGCCATTTATTAGCTTAAATCCCCAATTTGTCTCCTCAGCTTCCGTATCTGCAATACAACACATAAACACAGTAAAAACATTCCTAAATGACTCGAAAATACAATAATTTAAACCCAAGTATATCCGATTCATGGGTATATTACCCAATCATCAAATACCCCCAAACTTAAACCGTTGCATGTCCTCAAGCAACAAACACAAAACAATACTAACAATATAAAAACACAACTCATGCAATTGCAACTAACTCAATGAACATAATTCCAGCATCCAATAACTTACGTATATCCATAGGCCTCAGAAAAATCACAAAAACATGCTAATACATCTTGTGAACACAAATCAATGATATCCCAACAATCAACCAATCCAAATATGTTATTACTGATATTGTGAGTGTGTGTTCAACAACCATGCTAACTAATGAAAAGCAAAACGCTGAAAAATAATAAAGTTTATAAAAAACTTCATACAGCTCTACTCAAGAGTTCATCAAATAAACTAGATTCGACTGAAATTAAACAATCACCAAAAATTTAAGGGTCAACATGAAATACTTATGCTTAATATTTTTTTCAGACGGGGGCATTTTGCACTTTTCCCGCTTTATTATTAAATTTTTTTTTCATAGATGGTTGGTGAGTGCGTTTTACGCTCCATCTCACTGTTGTGTTTATGGGGAGTGCTTCACCTCAACCCACCACAAGACTCAACATATTACATTCTTTTTTTTTTTTTTTTTTTCAAAGCCTATATATCCCACATATTTTTCTCCCAAACTCGAGTTTATGTATAAATTCAGTCTTCACTAGCTATTCAACTTGTCTTTTCATTTCACTAGCAATCATCCTTTAGAACTCTATTATCTAACCATTTAAACTATCATAGCCAACATGGTCGTTTTTCAAAGTGCTAACCTATAATATCAGTGTCAAACACATAGAGATTCAAATCATGTCCAGACTATCATATCACTGACTCAACAATCCTTACTAGACTTGTTCATGCAATTCTAATTTCATCATTGGCCCCCGAATAAACGCACTAGAGCAAATGCCAGAATTATCAATAACAATCCAAATCCACAAACTAATAACAAACTAGAAATTTAAAAATAAAACTTAACTACCCCCAAACTAATCTAGAGCAATGTCCTCATGCGAAAAATATAACAAAATAAAACAGAGAACTTCCCTGACGAGCTTATTCTTCGGGTGGTGCATCATCATCCTCGCTCATCTCTTGATCGGAAGGGGGAAATACAGGAAGAACAAGAGCAGTTGGGAAATGGCTAAGTTGCACGCTCGGATGTGATTGGACGGTTAGTGCATTCTGTGCAGCAAACTGGTCAACTAAAAATTTGAAAATCACGTCCTGACGTTCCGACAAGCGCACATTCTGGGATTCCATGTTGTAAAACCAGCCATCTATCTCCCGCTGGACAGCTTCGGGGACCACACCACGATGAGCTGCTGTAGATGGGCTATAAGTAGGTGGAGCCTGAGGTGGGGGGTCTTGTGCAGGTGCAACTTGGGGAATAATGAAACCCAATCCCCTAGGGTGATTTGTCCCACCTATCCACACTTTGTATCTACTTATCAACTTGTGGTCCAGCACTGGCATGGCCTTTTGAATCATCTCGTCGGACTTCCATTTGACACCGAACTTGGCACACAAAACGCAGATGAGAGACGGATGTGGTAACCCTCCAGTGGTACTTCCACGAGATGCTCGAAGGACAGATTGCAAAATGAGATGTCCCACATTAATTTTATAGCCTTTGATGATTGAGTAAAGAAGGACTGCACGTTCCTGAGTAACATGACTCACATGTGTACATGGCATGAGTTTTGCGCAAATGAACGCATACCATGCCTTCCCATATAAGCTAAGATTCGATAGTGGGAAAGTCATGTTTTCGCGTTCATGCACGGTCCATGTGGTGCCCGGCTGACAAAGTTCACGTATTATCTGCTCATAGTCCGGTCCATCACTAATAAAACCAGCATACTCATCATGAAAATCCTCAACTGGCAATTGATAACACTCATTGAAGTCCTCTTCGCCAATTTCCACTGTTTTGCCCCTTATAAATACCATATAGTGATCATGTTCGGGCACGTTGGCATAAAATTCTTTCTCCACTGTTATTACGGCTGGTTCGGGCTGCTCGGTAAGTGTGAACCAGTTCCTCTCAGCTATCATGACTGCCATGTCGCCATCCTTTGATTGATCCGGTCTCAACCCACGCTCCGGAACCAATGACCGAGTAGCCATTCGATTATATCTTTCCTGAGCCGCATGACTGACAAAACGGCGGCTGTCAAATCGCGGAGGTGGAGTTGAGGCGGTTCCTGACCCTTCACCACGTTGGCGTTTGGATGCCATGCCAAAAATTCTACAATTACAAGCATATTTATGTATTAGCATCGAATAAAATTAGAAATTGGATAATCTTAGGTTTGACTTTACCCACAAACTTTAAAATATATGTCGAATTTGATTACATTAGTGGGGGATGATACTCGACACAAAAATGCAACAACATGCACAATAGTATCAATCGGAGTCAGGGATTATTCAGTTTCGAGAATGAACGCAAGCCACACAGGAAATGTCCGCAAGAGTTGCCATGTAGTGCAATAAGAGACATGCACGTATCAAAATAGTGTAATTCCCCCCACTCTAAATGACTATGTGTAATGATAGCTATGTGCTACAGTAGATTGAAATCATTGCGGTAGCATGAAGGTCCAGAATGATAGTGCGAAACATGGTGATATGTGTGCATGTAGACAAGATTAATGATTCGGGAAAATTATCAAACACCTTGTGGGTGTACCATGCATCCCTGTCACTCAAACAATTAGAATAACATATGCTCCCAATTTAAGAATTAACACATGTGTCGTAAAAATATAATCAAGATCAGGAGAGTGACATTCTTCGATGTTGGTGTAAAAAGATATACATTTAGTAGAATATATACATACCAACCATATCCGTAGATAGCTTGCCCCAAAAATCAAATATAATTCAAGACATACCTGGTTAGGTCTTGTTGATTGATTGAGAAAGATAAAATTTATGGAACAAACAATGGATCGTATCTACCTGATCTTAATTATGAAATCCCAGAAGAAAAAAAATGAATGTAAGGAAGGCTTGTGGTATGGACTTAATAGAGGAGAGAAGTTGAAATAGAAAAGGAATGTAACCGTCCGGTATTTAAGTGCAAGTAGGAGTCTGGGACGCAACCACAGCGCCGGGGCGCTATAGGTCAAAAAGGTCATGAAGTGCATAGCGCCGGGGCGCTGTGTTGTGGCACAAATTGAGAGCCGGGGCTCTTGTTCCCTACAACATATAAATTCAAGAATCAAAATAAAAATACAAATAAAAATAAAATTAAAAAGAAAAATGATTGGGTTGCCTCCCAATAAGCGCTTGGTTTACTGTCGTCGGCCCGACTTTGCTGGTGTGTTCAATTTTCCACTGAGTCGGAGAGGTTCATGACCGTAATTTGACGTTCAATGGGCCCACTCCAATAATGTTTGAGTCTTTGACCGTTGACCTTGAATGGGCAATTTGAATTTGGTTTTTCGATCTCAATGTTACCGTGTGGTACAACAGACACGACTGTAAAAGGACCTGACCAACGTGATTTCAGTTTCCCAGGAAATAAACGCAATCTCGAGTTGAAAAGCAAGACTTGTTGGCCCGGTTCAAATGTTTTAGTGAGAATTTTCTTATCATGCCATGGTTTGACCTTCTCCTTGTATAGTTTTGCATTTTCATAAGCGTTGAAACGAAGTTCATCCATCTCATTTAACTACAGTAACCTTTTCTCACCTGCTGCTTGTTCATCAAAATTTAGCTTCCGAATGGCCCAGTGTGCACTATGCTCTAACTCGACTGGGAGGTGGCACGCCTTTCTGTAAACCATTCGATAAGGTGACATACCGATCAGATTCTTGTATGCTGTACGATATGCCCATAGAGCATCATCAAGACGTAAAGACCAGTCTTTTCGTGACGGATTGACCACCTTTTCCAGAATCCTCTTAACCTCCCTATTGGAGACCTCAGCTTGGCCATTAGTTTGGGGATGATACGCAGCTGCTATTTTATGATGAACCCCATACTTCACCAACAATTTTGTGAACTGCTTGTTACAGAAATGCGTTCCCTCATCACTTATTATTGCCCGCGGAGTTCTAAATCACGTGAAGATATTTTTTTTAAGAATCGAAGAACGACGTTGGCATCATTTGTGGGCAAAGCTGCGGCTTCTACCCATTTGGACACTTAATCCACCGCCAACAGAATATACTGATTATTAAAAGATGAGGGAAACGGTCCCATGAAATCGATTCCCCAGACGTCGAACAGCTCTACCTCCAATATAGAGTTGAGTGGCATTTCATTTTGCTTGGAGATATTACCTACGCGTTGACATCGATCACACTTTAGCACATAGAGATATGCATCCTTGAATAACGAAGGCCAGTAGAATCCTGATTGTAACACCTTCACCGCAGTTCGATCACCGGAATAATGACCTCCATAATCGGTTGAGTGGCAATGACCCAAGATACTATCCATCTCTTCATGTGGCACACAACGTCTAATCATTTGATCCACGCAGGCTTTAAATAAGAATGGTTCATCCCAATAGTACTGCTTCACGTCATGGAGGAATTTCTTTCGTTGTTGTGAGTTCAACTCCGGTGGTAACACCTTAGCAACCACGTAGTTCACATAATCAGCATACCAAGGCAGTGTTGTGGTTACTCGGAGAATTTGTTCGTCCGAAAATTTCTCGTTAATCAATGCATTGTCTTTTCTCTGCACCTCATCATTTTCCAATCGCGAAAGATGATCTGCTACTTGATTTTTTGTACCCTTTCTATCCCGAATCTCCAAATCAAACTCTTGAAGCAATAACACCCACCGTATCAATCTTGGTCTGGCATCCTTCTTCTCGATCAAATATTTGATTGCAGAATGATCAGTATAGACAATGACCTTGGTTCCGATGAGGTATGCTCTGAATTTGTCAAAGGCGAACACAACTGCAAGTAGTTCTTTTCGGTGGTTGTGTAGTTCAACTGAGCATCTGTCAACGTCTTGCTTGAGTAATAGATTGTATGGAAAATTTTGTTGTGCCGTTGACCCAAAACTGCTCCCACTGCATAGTCGCTGGCGTCGCACATCAATTCGAATGGTATAGACCAATCGGGTGCGACAATGATTGGGGCAGATACTAACTTCTTTTTTAAAATTTTGAATGCCTCGATACATAACTTATCTATTTTGAAGGGCACATCTTTCTCTAACAGGGAACACAAAGGTTTTGAAATTTTTGAAAAATCTTTGATGAAACGTCTGTAGAAACTCGCGTGTCCCAAGAAGCTCCGAATTCCTTTCACAGATGATGGAGGTGGTAATTTCTCAATGGTCTCAATCTTCGCTTTATCCACCTCTAATCCTACTGCAGAAACCCTATACCCGAGAATAATCCCTTCCTTCACCATAAAGTGGCATTTTTCCCAATTAAGAACTAGATTAGTCTCCACGCACCGTTTCAACACTAAATTCAGATTTCTCAGGCACAAATCAAAGCTATCACCGAACACAGAAAAATCGTCCATAAACACCTCCAAATTTTTCTCGACCATATCGGAGAAGATTGCCATCATGCATCGCTGAAAGGTTGCTGGTGCATTACATAAACCAAAAGACATTCGCCGAAATGCAAACGTACCATATGGGCATGTGAAGGTCATTTTCTCTTGATCCTCCGATGCTATAGTAATTTGATTATTTCCGGAATAACCATCCAAGAGACAATATAACTGATGTCCCGCTAACCAATCCAACATCTGATCAATGAATGGCAAGGGGAAGTGATCCTTGCGTGTGGCTTTATTTAGCTTGCGATAGTCCATGCATACTCTCCATCCTGTAACTGTTCGAGTAGGGATGAGCTCATTCGCCTCATTCTTCACCACTGTCATACCCCCTTTCTTTGGTACGCATTGTACATGACTCACCCATGAACTATCTGAGATCGGGTAAATAATGTCAGCATCCAACCACTTTATAATCTCCTTTTTCACCACCTCCTTCATGATGGGGTTTAGCCTTCTTTGCATCTCGATGGTTGGTTTTGCCCCTTCTTCCATTAAGATTTTATGCATACAGAATGATGGGCTAATACCTCGAATGTCCGCTATAGTCCACCCAATTGTTGTTTTGAATTTTCGCAAGACACACAGCAGTTTCTCCTTTTGCGTATCATTCAATTCTGTTGAAACAATAACTGGTAAGGTATCGTCTTTGCCCAGGTAAGCATATTGCAGATGGGATGGTAATGGCTTTAACTCTAGCACCGGTGGCCCTTCTATTGATGGTTTGAACTTTTTACCTTCCGCTTCGGGCCTCTCTATGGTGTCGAAGGATTGATTGCCTTTTCGAAACACTGATGGTGTGTCTAGCCATTTGACATATTCGATATCCTCTTCAATACCATAGTCATCTGCCCCGAGCAAAATTGTTTCAAGTGGGTCCTCCGAAAAAGTTATGTTGAATTTATGATTCACCAATTCCTCCATGATGTCAACCCGCATACATTCACCTTTTTCTTTTGGGTACGACATTGACTTGAAAACGTTAAAGGTGACCTGTTGATCTTCAACTCGCATTGTCAATTCACCTTTTTGAACATCAATTAATGTTCTCCTGTCGCCAAAAATGGACGCCCAAGAATGATCGGGATTTCACTGTCCACTTCACAATCTAGAATAAAGAAATCCGCAGGGAAGATGAATTTATCCACTTTTACTAACACATCTTCAACTATACCTCGTGGATATGTAACTGACCTATCTGCTAACTGTAAACTGATATTTGTTGGGCGTGGAGCCTGAAGTCTGAACTGGCTGTAGACGGATAATGGCATTAGATTTATACTGGCCCCCAAATCGCATAAAGCTCGTCCCGAAAACTGATTTCCAATCTCGCACGGAATGTTAAAGCTACCTGGATCCTTGAGCTTGGGCGGTAATTTATTCTGAATGATAGCACTGCATTCCTCTGTCAATGCTACTGTTTCAAATTCACCCAATTTTCTCTTCTTTGACAAAACCTCCTTCATAAACTTTGCGTAACTCGGCATTTGTTCCAAGGCTTCGGCGAAGGGGATGTTGATATGCAATTTCTTGAAGATATCCAAAAATCGTGAGAACTGCTTATCTAACTTGGATTTCTGAAATCTCTACGGATACGGTATGGGAGGCATTGTATTGGTTGGTTCTGAATTTTTCTGCTGTACGGTCTCATCTTGACGCTTTTCGGTCTCCACCACTTCATCGGTTTTAATTGATACCTTGTCCTCTTTTTCCTTATCTGTGATGGACTATGGTAGTTCTTTTCCACTTCGTAGGGTTACCGCCTTACAATGCTCATCTCTGCCCGGATTTTTCTCAGTGTCGCTTGGAAGTGATCCCAGTGGTCGGTTATTCAATGCCTGTGCCATTTGTCCCATTTGATTTTCTAAATTTTTGATTGATGCATGCTGACTTTGTATACTTAGCTCCAATTGATTAAATCTCTTATCACTCTCCTCGCTCCTTTTCTCAATTGCTTTCACAAACCTTTCCAAGGCTTCTTCCCAACTTGCTTACCTCACAGTTTGTTGTGTCTAGTTTTGAAACCCGGAATTGTTTTGTTGTTTTGGCAGTTGTTCTGCAGCTTGGTTGTTACTCCATGAAAAACCCGGATGATTTCTCCACCCCGGATTATATGCATTTTGATTCTGATAAGGCTGAGTAGATCGATTATAACTCCCCACATATTGCGCTGCTTCAGTATTTATGGCACATTGATCCGTAGTATGACCCCCAGCACATATATCACAAACCATCGCTACCTGCTGAGTGGATTGTGGTCGCAATAATTCTATCTGCTTAGCCATTGCGGTCATTTGCACTTGTAATGATGTTATCGCATCCACATCATACTTTCCCGATATTTTCGGAGGGTTATTTCTTGTCATGGGCCACTGATAGTTGTTGGTGGCCATCATTTCTAACAACTTATATGCCTCATCCAAATTTTTTGACATAATCGCTCCTCCTGCTGCTGCATCAATACTTGCTCTCGTGGATGCTTGTAAACCATCACAAAATATCCCCAATTGCATCCACTGTGGAATTCCATGGTGTGGGCACTTGCGGAGCATATCCTTAAACCTTTCCCACGCCTCATACAACGATTCTGAATCAAACTGTGCGAAGGTATGAATATCGTTCCGTAGTTTTGCTGACTTTGCTGGTGGAAAAAACTTAGCTAGAAATTTTTGAGCTAAATCGTCCCAAGTAAGGATTAAGTCCGAAGGTTGAGAGTGTAACCAACTTCGTGCTTTATCTTTCAGGGTAAATGGGAACATTCTCAACCTTATATCATCTTCTGACACGTTATTGAATTTGAAGGTGTCACAAACCTCCAAGAAACTTAAGATGTGCTCATTCGGATCATCTAATGAACTACCCCCAAACTGACATTGATTCTGAAGCATTTGAATGGTTGCCGGTTTGATCTCAAAGGTTTTAGCATTGATTGCCGGCCTCCTAATACTCGACTGAATATCCGTGACATTCGGTATGGCATAGTCCCGAAGTGGTTTCTGATCGTTCCCTGCCATGTTCACTAGAATTTCTTGTTCTGCCAGTTTTTCTTCCTCGGGTGGTGCCGCACTAGTCGATTGCGCTTTCCGGAACTCCCTTTCAATCTCGTCTGTATAAGGAAAAAGTTCCTTTCTCGCCTTTGATCTAGTGAGCATACACTTTCAAAGAATTCCTGCAAAGACAAGAAGAAAAATAAGTAACGTTTAAATTAAGAACGAATTGATTATAACTAATATGGAATTAATATTAACAAAGAATTCCCCGGCAGCGGCGCCAAAAACTTGTTGATTGATTTCGCAATCAATGAATATGTGCAAGTATACACGGTCAACAAGTAATATAATGATAAATTAGAGTGTCGATTCCTCAGAGAATTCCAATTAATAAACTCCACCTACTAGTACTGTATCAATTCAATTTTTATTTAAACAACCGAAACTTTTGATTCTCTAAAACTAAAAGAAAAATTGATTTTAATAAAGCAAAAAATTATTCTAAAAGAAAACAAAGAACAAATCAATAATTATATGAATGCAAATAAATAAAAATTAAGACTCCAATTTCCCCAATTATGATTATTAAATCAATTATCTAATTATCCCAATTATTACATCTACTGAATTGTTAACAGGAATTCTCAAATGCCAAAAGCCCTCTCTCGAGTGATCAATTGCCTTCTATTTAACCCAAATTAATTTTACTATATCCCTATGTAAAATAATTGAATTAAACTCGTTACACACCCAATTTCTTTTATGTTACATGCGGCAAATAGATATTCTCATTCTATTCACAAACCTAATTATTCACTGTGCAAATAACTAAGTCACATGTCACCCTGCCTAGTTCTGACTCTAGAATTCTTTTCCCAATTCTTTCTAGAGTAACACGGTAATTATTGGCCAAATAATTAATCAATAAACACAAAGCAAGATGAACAATTCACTTCAACATAAATAATTGGAATAAATTAAATAATTAACTCATAACCATAATAAGTTCCATTGGAATCTTACTAAAAGGAATTAGTTCATGACGAAAATAAAAGCTATAAATAATTGATAAATCATCCTCAATAAGTTATCAATTTAAAAGAATAAAGAAGAAGAAGAACTCCAATTTTTCAATTTTCAGATCTGCTCCTCTTCCTCCGTTAATCTCCCTGATGTTCCCTCTCTCTATACCAATAAAAAGAATCACTTTATATATATATATATATATATATATATATATATATATATATATATATATATATATATATATATTTATATTTACTTCCCTCAACTCCACTACTCCTAATCCAAATAGACTCCTCATAAATTCCTCCAACAAGGTCCAACTAATAGTCAAAGCGTTGTCCAACCTGCCTCACGTGCGCGATCCGCGTCAGACCCAGCCACAGCTTAGCGCCCCGGCGCTATTTGCAATGTATAACACAGTGCCCCGGCGCTATCTTCTAGAAAATTATGACTTTGCCATTTATTAGCTTAAATCCCCAATTTGTCTCCTCAGCTTCCGTATCTGCAATACAACACATAAACACAGTAAAAACATTCCTAAATGACTCCAAAATACAATAATTTAAACCCAAGTATATTCGATTCATGGGTATATTACCCAATCATCAAGCGTCGTGACATTCCTAGTATTATATGTTGATATACTACGGATAAGGAATGATATACAAATGCTATAATTAGTAAAGAGAAAGTTGTCTAAACATTCCTCCATTAAAGATTTGGAAGAATATCTTAATTGGGGATACAAATCTATATAAATAGATTTAAAAGGATGCTCGACTTAACCCTAGAAACGTATATTCATTTGATGCTAAAGTCATTTAGCATGACAAACTCCATCGAAATTCTCATGTTGACGAGCCCTGGAGTGTATCTCTCTTAATAGTCCCCATAGACTCATAAAAGAGAAATCGCATGAGTGACAATCATGTATGCAATGAAATATACGAGACCTGATGATGATCGGTCATATTCTGGAGAAGATCACTATGCAGTGAATTGGAAAGGTTTCAAACAGCAAAGAGTTGCTGGTTTAGTGATAAAGACAAAGAATATAGCTATAAATGAAGCTACAAGTTGATTGTTTGGATGAAAAGTTTATTACAGAACTAGGAATAGTTCCTAAGTCTAATCTTGGATCTAAACATATGTTGTGGCACTTTCACTTGGTTTTAGGAATAATTGAAAGATGGGAAATCACTATAGAGATAGTGAACTCTCAAGAACAACATTACATATCCATTAACTAAAGCTTATCCAACAGCATGATAATCGTCACTTAGAGAAGAAGGGTATGAGATACCATGACGATTGACTTTAGTGCAAGTGGGAGATTGAAAGTAGTATGCACACAAATAATTCATGTTTGATGATAAAGTATATACTTTGTAACAATCTTATTCATTTATTAATAAAAAGTATTAATTTATTAAAGGCTTTTAATTATCTACATGATGTTATTTTATAATATGTGATAAACCCATAGTTTTAAGCAATGCTTCTAGAATAATGATGATGATCATTCTAATGAGATCTAAATTCTTAGAAAGCTTAAAACTAAAAATAATTCCCAATCGTTAGATTACTAAATTGAGAATTAGTGAATCCGGATAGATTGGTACATACGTTGCTTACTCATTGGATGAGGATGATTGATCTCATGATCATTTGTGTAGAGACACTAAAGCAAGTATGTAGTTGCTTATTAGAGAATAAGTTCACTGAATGCGGCTCACTAAGGAATACGTAATAGAGTTTTACTTGTCTGTCAATAGGAATTCCTGTAGTGATAGTAGTATAAGTGATCCTTGGACTTGAGATCATCATAGTATCTTGTGTATGATGAGTTATACTTTGACTTACCCTTAGGGTATATCAAAGGGTATGCTTGGGTATAATAAGTTGTACATGAAGATAATGTATGATCAATAAAGAATCTATCACTTCTAGTAAAAGAAGAGAAATGTCCTATGTGATTCGATAAATGACAACCCAGTAGTCCTTGGCCAAGGCAGAATGAAATTAGAAAGGAGTTTCTAATTTGCATTATTTGGTGTTGTGCATTTAAGAGTCGAAATACATATAATTAAATAAAATAAGACTTGACAGTAATTCCATGTCTTATATTTAATTGGAACATTGTATGGTGGAAGGATTTAATTGTACGGTAACTATTAACTCAAAGGTTCTTTTATGATTAATGTTGAAATCTGTATTATCTGAAAAGTCGTTGATAGCTAGGGAGGCTTATCCCTATTGTAGAATAAATATTATTTATTAAAATAAATTAATTATTTAATTTATTTATTTAAATAAGATTAGAATTGTTCTAATTGATTTATTCACAACCGGTTTAATATGGAGAACCTCAAGGGTCACACCATAAAAGAAAGAATAATTATTTAAGAAGTTAATGACATAATCGTAATAATAAGTTAAGTATATTTAATTTAATCTATGGTGATAGAATAAATTAAATAGCTTAATATTTATTGTTTAATATTTTGAAAATATTAAATATAAATTAATAAGAGGAGTCTTATTATTATTATTACTATTATTATTATTATTTAATTCGTAAAGGAGTTTGAGAATTAATTAATAAAAGTACTTTCATATAATCCTAATAAGATTAGGAGGCAAATTAATTAAAAGAGTTTAATTAATTATTTCTAATAAGACTGGGAGCCTAATTAATTAAAGGAGTTTAATTAATTAAAATAAAATCTAATTCCTTAATTGTTAAGGAGGGTTGCCCACATCTATAAATAAGAGGAGTCTTATTATGAGTGATAGGGTTGTTATTAACGTTTTTATAGAATACGTAATTTCAATAGTTGGGAGAGTATACCCTTTTCTATAAGAGATAGAAAAACTAGGGTTTTGCCAAATACCCATATTCTTGAATCCTTCTTCTTCCTTGGTGGATCACCTCTAGATGCCAAACACTTGGGTGGCTAACGTTAATCAAAGGAAGGAACCAAACCCGATAGATTCAACTTGAACGCGAAAAGGATTGGAAGTGAACTTGTACTTGAGGAAGCTCAAATCTTTAATGGTATGATTTTTATTCTTTATCTTTTCGTTTAATTAATAATTGTGCATAAAGGGTGATTCGGGTATATGATTTGTAAAATTTTAAAACTCTGATTTTCCATGCTTCTGCTTATTTTGTGCAATTTGATTGCGTTCATGAATATTTCAAACCTAGCACATACAAGATGTCCAATGTCCTATGACTTCGTGTTATCATAAGACATGGTTGTGCATATCCACTCGCTGAGTATATCTACGAGCACTATCTATATAATCTTAGAGTTTGGTTGTAATATAATTCTCAAATGGAGACAATGGAGATAATTATATGTCAAGAGAAGACTCACCATTGGAAAGAACATGATAGAACTCTTCTCGTTTTTCTTTGGGGTCTATTGGGTCAACCAAGGATAATTCTCTAGTCATATAATATTTATTATAACTTAGATGCATGGCCTCCCATGTATGAAGGTTTCCTTGAGAATTTTTCAAAGATTTTAATTTCTAAAACAGTTATTGACTGTACCTTTATGTAAGGTACCATTGTAAGGTATCAATGTGGTGTGCTATCCAGGTAAATGGATGAGAGTCACAGTTGGTATCTATTTGTATTAAAACTCACAACATATGTGTTGTCGTATTTTACACGACAATTGTAATAATGAATGTAAGACCCCGAATTTTATGAGATAAAAGTATTCAATTTTTCTTATAGTTACTATTCAGTAAATGCTTAAATTGATAAAAGTTAAAGTTATGGGTGAAATGTGAAAATTTTTCAAAATAAACAAGTGGTTATAAAATAATCATTGTTGTCGGGGAATATTCGTTGGTCGTGGAATATTCTTTCTGTCGGGGAATATTCGTACGACGGCGCAGCTATTTGTGGGCCCCATAACAGAATAACTGTCGAATGAAGAAAACGACAAATTTGAGTTTTTATAAATAACGGCGTAGTTGTTACCGTTAACACTGTTGGAATACCTGGTGGTTAAAATATAGTAATACGCGTAGTTGCACAGTAGCACACGGTATTGCACAGTATTTTTTCAATTATTGATTCTTACGTGAGAAGACACTACTCAATAATTGTTATAGTAATTACTGTTCAATATTTTATTTTATTCATTCAATAATTGCTACATTGATAGGTTATATTATTGTTGATTCAATAATTATTACTGCACAGTATTTCCCATTATCAGATCAATAATTTATATTATTTAAATAATATTATTAGATAGCATTATTGGCAATGTCTAGAAAGTTCTGTCAAGGAGAGGTTTGGTCACCTAATTGCGCGCCAGTAAGGAGAAATTCTTATCGGAAAGCCCCCTCTTTCCTGGGAACGGCCTGGTTATCATAAATGTGATTCTGTAATATTATTTGTGAATAATTAATTATTGATTCATATGATAAGGAAATATTTATTTTATGTGGATATAAATGAGGGATATATTTTTGTGGTTAAAAATGAATGAGTTAATGTTGAGATTTTTATCAGTATTTTTGTCGGAATGTAGGTATTAAAAATCAGGGTTTTTGAGATATTTTGCGGGGGTTATAATTTTTAATCCGACCGTTGGATCGTGGTAATTTTTAGATATGTTATACATATATAAGTTGAGTATATGTCCACAAATTTTGAACCGTTAAAAATGAACGTATGATTTGTTATGAATTTTAAGAGATGACTGATTTAGAAATTATTGAAGTTTCAGAATTTATCATTTTGCTAGAAAATTCTAGAATTGGTGGGCCCTACTCTTGGTTGGTGAAGAAATATGTTGAGATTTTTATTCAAATATGGTGGGTGAGAATAGTAGCAGGTAAAGCCATCAGGTTGCAGGTTAAGTCTGCTTCGGCGTGCTAATATTTTCCTATAAATAGAGGGCTAAGTTAGAATTGAAAATCACACCAGAAACATAAAATTTCTCTCTTTCTCTCTCTATATTATGAAGTATATTTTATGAGTATTTAGATACTTTGAGAGTTGCTATTCAGTGCAAATTTCCTTCGACTTTGCATTCCAGTCAGAAATACTGCACTTTTGAGGTAAGGGATAGTAAGAGATTTTAAGGGTTATTATGTTTTTCAGTTCGTAATTCTTTTGACCTTCAAAAAATTCTAAAAAAATTTGAAATGATATTTTGATGAGTTTTATTGATTGTGTTCAAAAATGGTGATTTTTGGATGTATAGATTAAGAGTTATGAATTTTACGGGAAAAAATTATTTTAAAAGTAACCGCTTATAACTCCTTGTGGTTAACTCCAAAATTGATGAAATTTTTATTAGAAGTATATCTATATAATATCAGTATACTCTATGAATTTCAGAATTTTTGGATAAAAGTATAATTTATGATAAATGTCTAAATATTCGGTGGTTTTGGCCATATGAAAAATAGTAAATGAATTTTAAAAATTCTGAGAAAAATATATGTTCAATATGAGACTATATTCTGATAAATTCCAGAAAAGAAATATTTTTGGAACTGATTTGGTATTTTTAATAAAAATAGACTAGTTATGAATAATTAAATTAAATATGTTATGTGAAGGAAGAAAATTGGAAAATAGGATTTTATGGCTTGAGAATCCTATATGAGATATATGTAGATTTTAGATGAGGGTTTTGGTTATTGGTGATGAAATATTATGAGTTTGACATTTTAGAATGATTAAATACATTATTTCAGTAAAGTGTAAACAATTAAAATAAATTTCTTATAAGTTTAAGAAATGTTATTCTTTCAATATCATTATACTGAAATATTGGTATAAATTTTATTGTGGAATTTCAACCTTTTTGTGTCGGGGTTACTATTCACGAGTTACTATTCACGAGTTACTATTCTTGAGTTATTATTCATGAGTTACTATTCACGATAAAATTGATTTTTTTTTCTAACCAAATTATAGTTGATTTATGAATATTACTCTTGAGATTAAATTTATATGTTGATTATATTGATTTTATTATCATATATAATTTTTTTATAACCCTAATGATGATATTTCTCTTTGACTTGAGTGTAAAGATGGGTAGATTTTTGGTATGATCATGACTATGGATTCCCTTTGGCCAGTAGTGCAAAGTTGAATTGTTGACTGGTATGATCATGACCATTGAATTTATAATTGAATATCTTTAGCTTAAGTGCAAAGGTGAATTGATCAACATGGTTATAATTATTGTTTATATAAATTCTGAAATGATTATATATTTCTTTGAGATATTAATATATTTGGCCTATAGTGCAAAGATGAATTGTTGATGAATATCTTTGGCCCGTAGTGCAAAGATGACATGTTGTTGAATATTTTTGGCCAGTAGTGCAAAGATGAACAGGTGTTGAGATGAACATGACCAACTGGTGATACAAATGAATATCTTTTGCCATAATGCAAAGATAAAGTTATTAGTATGATTATGAACATGAACTGTGATTTGGTGTAACCATGATCTTTGATGTTTCAGGTAAAGGCAGGTGATGAAAATATTATTCGTCCTAGGTGCGAAGAAAAATTTAGAATCACAAATATGATTATGAGTTATTCATATGATTGTGGAAAGGAACTATTGAGTGATGTTACAAGGATAAAACATTGTTGGTGGATTTTTAACATGGAGAAGATAATAGACTTTATAGTCTATTTGACTCTTCTAATGGATTGCTTGTTCCGCTGCAACTATGGTTGAAATTTTTATCATCTACCATATGTTCTAAATCTCTGATTTAATTCTGTTGAAGGCTATTGATAATGTATTTATCTTTAGTCATGATATTCTTTACTGGGCTAGTTGTGCTCACCCTTCTGTTTCACAATTCCTTTTAGGTAATAAGAGTGTAGCTGGGTCGAGCGGGGGTAACAGGGAAATAGAACGGTGGTCATCATTTGGTAGTTATATTTGGTGAATAAAATAGGGTGAGGCGAACCCAACGTTGGAAGGGTGTTTTGTCACTATCATACAAGATGTCTAATGACATATAACCTAGTGTCATCATAAGACAGGGTTGTGCTCATCCACTTGCTGAGTATCTTTACGAGCACTACATATATGATCTTGGTGTTTGTTTGAAGTATAATTTTCAATTAGAGAGACAGTTGAGATAATGATATGTCAAGAGAAGACTCACCATTGGGAAGAATATGATAGTAAACTTCTCGTTTTTCTTTGGGGTCTATTGGGTCAACCAAGGATAATTTCGTGGCCATATGATATCTATCATAACCTAGACGCATGGCCTCTCATGTACGAAGGTTTCCTTGAGCACTTTCCAAAGATTCTAGTTTCTAAAACAGTTTTTGACTATACCTTTATGTAAGGTGTTATTGTGAGGTGTTGTCCACGGTTGGGACATGAGTCACATTTGGTATATATTTGTATCCAAACTCACAGCATATGTGTTGTTATATTTTGCACGACAATTGTTGTAATAAAGTTGTAGTTATTTTCTGTACCATGTATTTGGCGACTCAGAATAGGTTGGATGGAATGGACCTGTTTTGGGGTCGTTACAATGAAGTTTGTATTTGAAAATTGCATTGAGTGTATTTCGCGGCGACTCAGAATAGGTTGGGTGGAATGGGCCTATTTTGGGGGCGTCACATTTGGTATCAGAGTTTAGGGATATGGTCTTTAGCGGAGATCGAGGAATAGAACTAGGAGGGGAGAGATGAGTAAATCTTTCGCTAGTGTGTCCTACCTAAGCTGAATTTTCTTACTTAAGTTGACAAATTGTGATATGTCAAATAACTTTTATTTTGAAGCTGTATTCTAGAATGATATCTGAAATACAGATGAGCAATGGGAAAATCAGGATACAGAGGAGATGACCGAGAGAATACAATCGAAAAAGAAAGCAAGGTATTCTCATCTATTCGAATTACCAGGTATGTAAATTTCGGGGACGAAATTTTATAAGGAGGGAGATTATAAGACCCCAAATTTTATGAAATAAAAGTATTCAATTTTTTTATATAATTATTATTCAATAAATGCTTAAATTGATAAAAAGTTAAAGTTAAGGGTGATATATGTAAAGTTTACAAAATACGCAAGTGATTATAAAATACTCATTGTTGTTGGAAAATATTCGTTTGGTCGTGTAATATTCTTACTGTCGGAGAATATTCGTACGATAGTGTAACTATTTGTGGGCCCCATAACAGGATAACTGTCAGATGAAGAAAACGAAAAGTTTGAGTTTTTATAAATAACGACATAATCGTTACCGTTAACACTGTTGGAATACCCGATGGTTAAAATACAGTAATACGCGTAGTTGCACAGTAGCACATGGTATTGCACAGTATTTTTGAATTATTAATTTTTACGTAAGAAGGCACTACTCAATAATTATTGCAGTAATTACTGTTCAATATTTTATTTTATTGATTCAATAATTGTTGCGTTGATATTTTATATTATTGTTGTTTCAATAATTATCACGGCACAGTATTTCCCATTATCAGATCAATAATTCATATTATTTGAATAATATTATTAGATAGCATTATTGGTAATGTCTAAGGAAGTTCTGTCTAAAGAGAGGTTTGGTCACCTAATTGCGCGTCAGTAAAGAGAAATTCTTATCGAAAAGCCCCATCTTTCCTGGAAACTGCATGGTTGTCATTATTGTGATTCTATAATATTATTTGTGAATAATTAATTATTGATTTATATGATAAGAAAATATTTATTTGATGTGAATATAAATGATGGATTTATTTATTTTATGTGGTTATAAATGAAGGAATTAATGTTGATGTATTTTATCAGTATTTTGTCGGATTGGAGGTATTAAAAAAATTAAATCGATGTTCTTAAAGCTCTATTGCATGAGTTATAATTTTAATCCGATCGTTAGATCGTTGTGATATTTGGATATGTTATATATATAAGTTGAGTATGTGTCAACAAATTTTGAACCGTTAAAAATTAACGTATGATTTGTTATGAATTTTAAGAGGTGTTGAAAATTGTCCGTTTATAGAATTCAGATATTTTTTGCTTGGAATTTGGAAAAACTTAAAGCTACAAAGTTGTAGAGAATTCGATTTCATATGAAATGAACATAAAATTCGTATTTTTCTAATAAAAGAGTTATTTATTATAAATTGTTAAAGCTTCGAAAATTAAAATATTTTTATTAAAATTATGGATGGGACCCACTTTTGTTTTTTCAAAACATGTGGGCTGAAAATTCTTCCAAGATGGCTGCCTAGCAATTCAAGATGGCCATACGTAGAATGAAGAAAAATAATATTTTATTATTTTAGTTTCTTTGACGTTCTAGCATTTTCCTATAAATAGGCGCTTAAGTTAGAATTGAAAATCACACCAGAAACATAAGTTTTCTCTCTCTATATTATCGAGCATATTTTTGTGAGTATTTAGATACTTTGAGAGTTACTATTCAGTGTAAGTTTTCTTCGACTTTACATCCGATATTTCAGTCAGAAATACTGCTCTTTTGAGGTAAGGGATTGTAAGGGTTAATATATTTTTCAGTTTCGTAATTTTTTCGACCCTCAAAAATTCTAAAAAAATTTGAAATGATAATTTGATGAGTTTTCTATATTGTGTCCAAAAATGGTAATTTTTGGATGTATAGACTAGGAGTTATGAATTTTATGGGAAAAAACTATTTTAAAAGTAAACCCTTATAACTCCTTGTGGTTAACTCCAAAATTGATAAAATTTTATTAGGAGTACATGCATATAACAGCAGTATACGCTGTAAATTTTGGAATTCTTGGACAAAAGTACAGTTTATAATAAATGTCTAAATATTCGACAGTTTTGGCCATATGAAAAATAGTAAATGAATTTTAAAAATTTCGAGAAAAATATATGTTCAATATGAATTCTACTAAATCCCAGATTTTTTTTTCTGGGACTGATTTGATATTTTTCATGAAAATGGACTAGTTATGAGTAAATAAATTAAATATGTTATGTGAAGTAAGAAAATTGAAAAATAGGATTTTATGGCTTGAGAATCCTATATAAGGTATATGCAAATTTTTGATGTAGGTTTTGGTTTTTGGTGATGAAATCTTATGAGTTTGGCATTTTAGGATTATTAAATGCATTAATTAGTAAAGTGTAAACAATTAAAATAAATTATTTATCAGTTTAAGAAATGATTAAAATATTGTGGTAATATTAATAACATTAGATTATGAGATTATTAAGTGATTTATAATATTTGAATTAAGTTGTTATGAAATCATTGATTTAAAATATTATTTAATGATTAATAATATTAGTAAATGAATTTAATGTTATTATATAATGAATAATATTAAATGGAGTTTATAATATATTGAATAATGTTATTATCTTCATTAAATATATATTCGTTGAAATATTATTTTCTGTTCAAATCATTTTTGATATAATATTATTCTTAAATTTTACTCCACAAAGCAGTATCATGTTGACAATTTAGATATTATTGAATTCTGGATAAATTAAATTGTTAAAGTCTTTAAAATTTATTATTTATCTCATGTGATTGATTCTTTATATCCTTGTCATGATCCTCATACTTATATTATGATGAAAGTCATCTTTGACCCGTAGTGCATAGATGGACTATTGTTTATTGATTTTACAGTTGTATGCCTTTGGCCTGTAGTGCAAAGAAGAACTGTTAATTGATATCTTTGGCCTGTAGTGCAAAGATGACTTGTTGTTGAATATCTTTGGCTCGTAGTGCAAAGATGACCTATTGTTGAATATCTTTGGCCTGTAGTACAAAGATGACCTGTTGTTGAATATCTTTGACCGATAGTGCAAAGATGAACTGTTAATGAATATCTTTGGCCCGTAGTGCAAAGATGAACTTATTAGTATGATTATGAGTAGGAACTGTGATTTGGTATAACCATGATCTTTGATATTTCAGGTAAAGACATGTGACGAAAATTATCTTCGTTTTGGATGAGAAGAGGAATTTAGTACCACAATTATGATTATGAGTTATTCATATGATTGTGGACCAGAACTATTGATTGATGTTATAGGGATAAAATATTGTTGGTGGACTTTTAACATGGAGAAGATAATAGACTTTATGGTCTATTTGACACTTCTAATGGATTGCTCGTTCCACTGCAACTATGGTTGAAAAGTTTTATCATCTACCATATGTTCTAAATCTCTGATTCATTACTGACGAAAGCTATTGATAATTTAATTATCTTTAGTTATGATATTCTTTACTAGGCTAGTTGTGTTCACCTTTTTGCTTCACAATTCCTTTCAGGTAATAAGAGTGTAGCTAGGTCGAGCGGGGGTAATAGGAGAATAGAACGGTGGTCTCTAGCTGTGGAGGTTCTCCCTAAACACTATGAAAATAATTTTATTGAGAACTTTAGAATAGTGTGTTGTATTTTATACATCATTTAGTAGTTATATTTGGTGAATCAAATAGGGTGAGGCGAACCCAACGTTGAAAGTGTGTTTTGCCACTATCATACAAGATGTCCAATAACCTACGACTTCGTATTATCATTAGACAGGGTTGTGCACATCCACTCGCTGAGTATATCTACGAGCACTACCTGTATAATCTTAGAGTTTGGTTGAAATATAATTCTCAATTAGAGACAATGGGGATAATTATATATCAAGTGAAGACTCACCATTGGAAAGAATATGATAACAATCTTCTCGTTTTTCTTTGGGGTCTATTGGGTCAACCAAGGATAATTCTCCAGTCATATGATATTTATTATAACTTAGATGCATGGCCTCTCATGTACGAAGGTTTCCTTGAGAATTTTTCAAAGATTTTAATTTCTAAAACAGTTATTGATTGTACCTTTATGTAAGGTATAATTGTAAGGTATCAATGTGGTTTGCTATCCAGGTAAAGGGATGAGAGTCACAGTTGGTATCTATTTGTATTAAAACTCACAGCATATGTGTTATCGTATTTTGCATGACAACTATAATAATGCAGTTTGTATTTGGAAATTGCATTGAGTGTATTTCGTGGCGACTCAGAATAGGTTGGGTGGAATGGACTATGATGAGTAGGTTTTACACCTATGAATCCGATATTATTAAACTTAATTATTGCTATCTTTAATTATTTTTTAGTATCTTTTTATGTGTTTTGTGTTTATTTCTTGTAGGTTGGAGCTAGAGGGACAAATTGGTCATTTGGGAGAAGAAAAAGGTGAAAAAACATTAAAATTAGAGCTGAGTGGCATTTTTGTAAATACACGGTCCTGGTCAAGCGCCTAGGCGCTTGGAAATGGCCTGGGTTGAGCGCCTCGGCGCTCATGTGCGGCTGAAGAAGGATTTTTCTACTGCTAAGTGGGTTTTTGAAGCCTAAAAGGAATCAAAAAGAGGGCTGAGACCAATACAAATAGGAGAAGACTTTAGAAAAGACGTATCACTCAATTTTTCAAGAGAATTGCAGAGAGGACAACGAAGGAAAACACGAAGGAGAATTGCAAGGGCTGAAGATCAAAGTGAGAGTATTGGAGCAAATTCAGAGTTTCTTATTCTCTTCTCTAGTTTTATCTTTTGTAATTATCTGGGATGTTTGGATTATTAATCTAGATGATGTTTTTCTTTATTATTATCATGAACTAAATTTTCATTAAGATTGCAACGATACTTGGTATGTAGTTTAAATTAAATCTTCCCATTGAATGAAAGTTGGTTTTTATTGAATTATTTATTATATCTTTTGTTTATTGATTAATTGTTTGCCCAACAATTACTGTGATAATCTATACAAAATTGGAAGATGGAGTATAGATTGAGATCTGGATATGATAACATCTGTTCATATAATTTGAATAGGGTTAATATGATTAGCATGTAGGATAGGAATATACCTATGTGTCTTTTGTATCCACTGAAAGAATTTGTGCGTTAAACCCTAATTAACTTGATTCACATAGGAATATAGTGAGTTGATTAACTGGGGTGTTCCTTGTAATTCTGTGTCTTAAGGATTGGAGTTAAGAGGATTTGTTCACGTGTTTTGGAAAAAGTGTGTGAATTAATTCTATAAAGCATTCTTGGATAATGATTCATATTAATTAATTGATTTAAATGGGAAGTAAATTGGTTTAAATGAAATACTAAGGGAAGTTGTAATCTTAATCTGTTAAATCTGCAGTTATTCTTGTGAAATTCTTATTTTAATTATTAGTTTTGTTAAGTTTAATTTTCAAATCATAAACAATATTTTGTAGTTTAAAATAGGATTAATTGCATTGAAATTAGTAATTGATAAATATTAGTCTATTTCCTAATGGGAACGATATCCTTGCTTGCTGAATATTACAATTGAACGCGTATACTTGCGTGTTAAAGTGCTATTAAAAAAATAGGCAACAGATTCTGTTCCCAAGCGCCTAGGCGCTCCAACCTTCACAATTTCAAGCGCCTAGGCGCTCTACCTGTGCACTTGAAAAAAAATAAAGCCCTAAGTAAGGCAATTCTAATTCAAACCCAATTCCTTTCACTCCTAATTCAAAAGCAACTCCTTCCAAGCCCTTGCACCACAATAACACCAACTCTTGCACTCTCCCAATCAGAATCTAATTCATCTTCTCCAAACCACAATCAAGAAAAAAGCAAGCTAAAGTCAACTTCTTTATCTCCTACTTGGATTCCAACTGCAACAATTCAAAGCAAAGTTCAAGCTTCAAGATTTGCTCTAATCCAAGTTTGGGGGAGGTTCACACAGGTGTCTAAGCTTGCAGGTGATTGGCGCTCCATAACAGTTCCCACCACCTCCACCCTTGTCAGTGTACCCTCCCGACTGACTTAGCTCCTAAGGATGATGCTAATACAGAAAAAGTAGATGATGCTGATGAAGAGTAAAGCTTCAATCTTTCAGGGAAGTCCTCAGTGCCTAATTTCTTATGTTTTTTATATACAATGAGGACATTGCATATGTTAAGTTTGGGGGTGCATTCTTCCAGTTCCAGTTTCATTCATTTAGTATAACTTATTCATTACAGTTTCAGTTGCATTCATTTAGTATAACTTATTCATTGCAGTCATTTAGTTGCATTCATTTAGTATAACTTATTCATTTTGTAGTTTTTCATGTAGTTTTCATTCGAATTTTTTTTAAAAAAGAAAAGTATTTGCATGTTCCAGCTGTTAGATAGTTTAAGTCTGTTTTGGCCAATGATGAGATTGGAATTGAGTAGACAAGTATAGTATTGACTGTTAAGACTTTGATGTGATGTCTTGTCATGATTTGAATCTTTACTTGTTTGAAACTGATATAATAAGGATAGCACAGTAAAAATAACTATGTTAACTGATTGAGTCTAAATTGACACGTTATGGAGTTCTTGAGGATAATACTAGTTTGAATGAATGAAAGACATGAATAGGCGGAGATGACTGAATTTAGACAAAAACTTAAATTTGGGAGAATATTTGGGGTACATAAGCTAAAAAAAAAATATTGAGTTGAATAAATTGAGTCCTGTGGTGGGTCGAGAAGAAGCGTGAAATACACTCCCCATAAACACAGGTGTGAAATGGAGCGTAAAACGCACTCACTATCCATCATTCAAAAAAAAGAAAAAGAGAAAACGGGAAAAGTGCAAAAAGCCCCCGAAATGATAAGTAAAGCATAAGTATCCCAGATTGAACTCTTGAATTTGGTGGATGTTTGACTTTAGTTGGATCTAGCTTGTTTGTGAATTTTGTGAGTTTTCACTGTATGATGCCTTTAAAGAGATCTATTATGTGTTGTATTTAGCATTATATTAGTTAGTATTGTTGTTGAGCACACACACACTATATCAATAATAACAGGGTAAGATTTGATGATTGACTAGGAAATTATTGATCTGTCTTGGTATAATGTACTAGCATGTTTATTGTGATTTCTCTGAAGCTTGATCAATAGATTTTGATCTGTTTGACTGCTGGAATTTTAGGCATGTAGATAGCTGCATTTGAATTTGCATTGCATATTTAATTATTGCATTGTGTTTTGTTGCTTGGGGATAAGCAATTGGTTAAGTTTGGGGGTATTTGATGAGTAGGTTTTATACCTATGAATCCGATATTATTAAACTTAATTATTGCTATCTTTAATTGTTTTTTAGTATCTTTTTATGTGTTTTGTGTTTATTTTTGTAGGTTGGAGCTGGAGGGACAAATTGGTCATTTGGGAGAAGACAAAGGTCAAAAATCATTAAAATTAGAGCTGAGTGGCATTTTTATAAATACACGATCCTGGTCAAGCGCCTAGGCGCTTGGAAATGGCCTGGGTTGAGCGCCTAGGCGCTCATGTGCGGCTGAAGAAGGATTTTTCTATTGCTAAGTGGGTTTTTGAAGCCTAAAAGGAATCAAAAAGAGGGCTGAGACCAATACAAATAGGAGAAGACTTTAGAAAAGACGTATCACTCAATTTTTCAAGAGAATTGTAGAGAGGACAACGAAGGAAAACACGAAGGAGAATTGCAAGGGCTGAAGATCAAAGAGAGAGTATTGGAGCAAATTCTGAGTTTCTTATTCTCTTCTCTAGTTTTATCTTTTGTAATTATCTGGGATGTTTGGATTATTAATCTGGATGATGTTTTTCTTTATTATTATCATGAACTAAATTTTCATTAAGATTGCAACGATACTTGGTATGTAGTTTAAATTAAATCTTCCCATTGAATGAAAGTTGGTTTTTATTGAATTATTTATTATATCTTTTGCTTATTGATTAATTGTTTGGCCAACAATTACTGTGATAATCTATACAAAATTGGAAGATGGAGTATAGATTGAGATCTGGATATGATAACATCTGTTCATATAATTTGAATAGGGTTAATATGATTAGCATGTAGGATAGGAATATACCTATGTGTCTTTTGTATCCATTGAAAGAATTTGTGCGTTAAACCCTAATTAACTTGATTCACATAGGAATATAGTGAGTTGATTAACTGGGTGTTCCTTGTAATTATGTGTCTTAAGGATTGGAGTTAGGAGGATTTGTTCACGTGTTTTGGAAAAAGTGTGTGAATTAATTCTATAAAGCATTCTTGGATAATGATTCATATTAATTAATTGATTTAAATGGGAAGTAAATTGGTTTAAATGAAATACTAAGGGAAGTTGTAATCTTAATCTGTTAAATCTGCAGTTATTCTTGTGAAATTCTTATTTTAATTATTAGTTTTGTTAAGTTTAATTTTCAAATCATAAACAATATTTTGTAGTTTAAAATAGGATTAATTGCATTGAAATTAGTAATTGATAAATATTAGTCTATTTCCTAATGGGAACGATATCCTTGCTTGCTGAATATTACAATTGAACGCGTATACTTGCGTGTTAAAGTGCTATTAAAAAAATAGGCAACAGATTCTGTTCCCAAGCGCCTAGGCGCTCCAACCTTCACAATTTCAAGCGCCTAGGCGCTCTACCTGTGCACTTGAAAAAAAATAAAGCCCTAAGTAAGGCAATTCTAATTCAAACCCAATTCCTTTCACTCCTAATTCAAAAGCAACTCCTTCCAAGCCCTTGCACCACAATAACACCAACTCTTGCACTCTCCCAATCAGAATCTAATTCATCTTCTCCAAACCACAATCAAGAAAAAAGCAAGCTAAAGTCAACTTCTTTATCTCCTACTTGGATTCCAACTGCAACAATTCAAAGCAAAGTTCAAGCTTCAAGATTTGCTCTAATCCAAGTTTGGGGGAGGTTCACACAGGTGTCTAAGCTTGCAAGTGATTGGCGCTCCATAACAGTTCCCACCACCTCCACCCTTGTCAGTGTACCCTCCCGACTGACTTAGCTCCTAAGGATGATACTAATACAGAAAAAGTAGATGATGCTGATGAAGAGTAAAGCTTCAATCTTTCAGGGAAGTCCTCAGTGCCTAATTTCTTATGTTTTTATATACAATGAGGACATTGCATATGTTAAGTTTGGGGGTGCATTCTTCCAGTTCCAGTTTCATTCATTTAGTATAACTTATTCATTACAGTTTCAGTTGCATTCATTTAGTATAACTTATTCATTGCAGTCATTTAGTTGCATTCATTTAGTATAACTTATTCATTTTGTAGTTTTTCATGTAGTTTTCATTCGAATTTTTTTTAAAAAAAGAAAAGTATTTGCATGTTCCAGCTGTTAGATAGTTTAAGCCTGTTTTGGCCAATGATGAGATTGGAATTGAGTAGACAAGTATAGTATTGACTGTTAAGACTTTGATGTGATGTCTTGTCATGATTTGAATCTTTACTTGTTTGAAACTGATATAATAAGGATAGCACAGTAAAAATAACTATGTTAACTGATTGAGTCTAAATTGACACGTTATGGAGTTCTTGAGGATAATACTAGTTTGAATGAATGAAAGACATGAATAGGCGGAGATGACTGAATTTAGACAAAAACTTAAGTTTGGGAGAATATTTGGGGTACATAAGCTAAAAAAAAATATTGAGTTGAATAAATTGAGTCCTGTGGTGGGTCGAGAAGAAGCGTGAAATACACTCCCCATAAACACAGGTGTGAAATGGAGCGTAAAACGCACTCACTATCCATCATTCAAAAAAAAAAGAAAAAGAGAAAACGGGAAAAGTGCAAAAAGCTCCCGAAATGATAAGTAAAGCATAAGTATCCCAGATTGAACTCTTGAATTTGGTGGATGTTTGACTTTAGTTGGATCTAGCTTGTTTGTGAATTTTGTGAGTTTTCACTGTATGATGCCTTTAAAGAGATCTATTATGTGTTGTATTTAGCATTATATTAGTTAGTATTGTTGTTGAGCACACACACACTATATCAATAATAACAGGGTAAGATTTGATGATTGACTAGGAAATTATTGATCTGTCTTGGTATAATGTACTAGCATGTTTATTGTGATTTCTCTGAAGCTTGATCAATAGATTTTGATCTGTTTGACTGCTGGAATTTTAGGCATGTAGATAGCTGCATTTGAATTTGCATTGCATATTTAATTATTGCATTGTGTTTTGTTGCTTGGGGATAAGCAATTGGTTAAGTTTGGGGGTATTTGATGAGTAGGTTTTGTACCTATGAATCCGATATTATTAAACTTAATTATTGCTATCTTTAATTGTTTTTTAGTATCTTTTTATGTGTTTTGTGTTTATTTCTTGTAGGTTGGAGCTGGAGGGACAAATTGGTCATTTGGGAGAAGACAAAGGTCAAAAATCATTAAAATTAGAGCTGAGTGGCATTTTTGTAAATACACGATCCTGGTCAAGCGCCTAGGCGCTTGGAAATGGCCTGGGTTGAGCGCCTAGGCGCTCATGTGCGGCTGAAGAAGGATTTTTCTATTGCTTAGTGGGTTTTTGAAGCCTAAAAGGAATCAAAAAGAGGGCTGAGACCAATACAAATAGGAGAAGACTTTAGAAAAGACGTATCACTCAATTTTTCAAGAGAATTGCAGAGAGGACAACGAAGGAAATCACGAAGGAGAATTGCAAGGGCTGAAGATCAAAGAGAGTGTATTGGAGCAAATTCAGAGTTTCTTATTCTCTTCTCTAGTTTTATCTTTTGTAATTATCTGGGATGTTTGGATTATTAATCTGGATGATGTTTTTCTTTATTATTATCATGAACTAAATTTTCATTAAGATTGCAACGATACTTGGTATGTAGTTTAAATTAAATCTTCCCATTGAATGAAAGTTGGTTTTTATTGAATTATTTATTATATCTTTTGCTTATTGATTAATTGTTTGGCCAACAATTACTGTGATAATCTATACAAAATTGGAAGAAGGAGTATAGATTGAGATCTGGATATGATAACATCTGTTCATATAATTTGAATAGGGTTAATATGATTAGCATGTAGGATAGGAATATACCTATGTGTCTTTTGTATCCATTGAAAGAATTTGTGCGTTAAACCCTAATTAACTTGATTCACATAGGAATATAGTGAGTTGATTAACTGGGGTTGTTCCTTGTAATTCTGTGTCTTAAGGATTGGAGTTAGGAGGATTTGTTCACGTGTTTTGGAAAAAGTGTGTGAATTAATTCTATAAAGCATTCTTGGATAATGATTCATATTAATTAATTGATTTAAATGGGAAGTAAATTGGTTTAAATGAAATACTAAGGGAAGTTGTAATCTTAATATGCTAAATCTGTAGTTATTCTTGTGAAATTCTTATTTTAATTATTAGTTTTGTTAAGTTTAATTTTCAAATCATAAACAATATTTTGTAGTTTAAAATAGGATTAATTGCATTGAAATTAGTAATTGATAAATATTAGTCTATTTCCTAATGGGAACGATATCCTTGCTTGCTGAATATTACAATTGAACGCGTATACTTGCGTGTTAAAGTGCTATTAAAAAAATAGGCAACAGATTCTGTTCCCAAGCGCCTAGGCGCTCCAACCTTCACAATTTCAAGCGCCTAGGCGCTCTACCTGTGCACTTGAAAAAAAATAAAGCCCTAAGTAAGGCAATTCTAATTCAAACCCAATTCCTTTCACTCCTAATTCAAAAGCAACTCCTTCCAAGCCCTTGCACCACAATAACACCAACTCTTGCACTCTCCCAATCAGAATCTAATTCATCTTCTCCAAACCACAATCAAGAAAAAAGCAAGCTAAAGTCAACTTCTTTATCTCCTACTTGGATTCCAACTGCAACAATTCAAAGCAAAGTTCAAGCTTCAAGATTTGCTCTAATCCAAGTTTGGGGGAGGTTCACACAGGTGTCTAAGCTTGCAAGTGATTGGCGCTCCATAACAGTTCCCACCACCTCCACCCTTGTCAGTGTACCCTCCCGACTGACTTAGCTCCTAAGGATGATGCTAATACAGAAAAAGTAGATGATGCTGATGAAGAGTAAAGCTTCAATCTTTCAGGGAAGTCCTCAGTGCCTAATTTCTTATGTTTTTTATATACAATGAGGACATTGCATATGTTAAGTTTGGGGGTGCATTCTTCCAGTTCCAGTTTCATTCATTTAGTATAACTTATTCATTACAGTTTCAGTTGCATTCATTTAGTATAACTTATTCATTGCAGTCATTTAGTTGCATTCATTTAGTATAACTTATTCATTTTGTAGTTTTTCATGTAGTTTTCATTCGAATTTTTTTTTAAAAAAGAAAAGTATTTGCATGTTCCAGCTGTTAGATAGTTTAAGTCTGTTTTGGCCAATGATGAGATTGGAATTGAGTAGACAAGTATAGTATTGACTGTTAAGACTTTGATGTGATGTCTTGTCATGATTTGAATCTTTACTTGTTTGAAACTGATATAATAAGGATAGCACAGTAAAAATAACTATGTTAACTGATTGAGTCTAAATTGACACGTTATGGAGTTCTTGAGGATAATACTAGTTTGAATGAATGAAAGACATGAATAGGCGGAGATGACTGAATTTAGACAAAAACTTAAGTTTGGGAGAATATTTGGGGTACATAAGCTAAAAAAAAAATATTGAGTTGAATAAATTGAGTCCTGTGGTGGGTCGAGAAGAAGCGTGAAATACACTCCCCATAAACACAGGTGTGAAATGGAGCGTAAAACGCACTCACTATCCATCATTCAAAAAAAAAGAAAAAGAGAAAACGGGAAAAGTGCAAAAAGCTCCCGAAATGATAAGTAAAGCATAAGTATCCCAGATTGAACTCTTGAATTTGGTGGATGTTTGACTTTAGTTGGATCTAGCTTGTTTGTGAATTTTGTGAGTTTTCACTGTATGATGCCTTTAAAGAGATCTATTATGTGTTGTATTTAGCATTATATTAGTTAGTATTGTTGTTGAGCACACACACACTATATCAATAATAACAGGGTAAGATTTGATGATTGACTAGGAAATTATTGATCTGTCTTGGTATAATGTACTAGCATGTTTATTGTGATTTCTCTGAAGCTTGATCAATAGATTTTGATCTGTTTGACTGCTGGAATTTTAGGCATGTAGATAGCTGCATTTGAATTTGCATTGCATATTTAATTATTGCATTGTGTTTTGTTGCTTGGGGATAAGCAATTGGTTAAGTTTGGGGGTATTTGATGAGTAGGTTTTATACCTATGAATCCGATATTATTAAACTTAATTATTGCTATCTTTAATTGTTTTTAGTATCTTTTTATGTGTTTTGTGTTTATTTCTTGTAGGTTGGAGCTGGAGGGACAAATTGGTCATTTGGGAGAAGACAAAGGTCAAAAATCATTAAAATTAGAGCTGAGTGGCATTTTTGTAAATACACGATCCTGGTCAAGCGCCTAGGCGCTTGGAAATGGCCTGGGTTGAGCGCCTAGGCGCTCATGTGCGGCTGAAGAAGGATTTTTCTATTGCTAAGTGGGTTTTTGAAGCCTAAAAGGAATCAAAAAGAGGGCTGAGACCAATACAAATAGGAGAAGACTTTAGAAAAGACGTATCACTCAATTTTTCAAGAGAATTGTAGAGAGGACAACGAAGGAAAACACGAAGGAGAATTGCAAGGGCTGAAGATCAAAGAGAGAGTATTGGAGCAAATTCAGAGTTTCTTATTCTCTTCTCTAGTTTTATCTTTTGTAATTATCTGGGATGTTTGGATTATTAATCTGGATGATGTTTTTCTTTATTATTATCATGAACTAAATTTTCATTAAGATTGCAACGATACTTGGTATGTAGTTTAAATTAAATCTTCCCATTGAATGAAAGTTGGTTTTTATTGAATTATTTATTATATCTTTTGCTTATTGATTAATTGTTTGGCCAACAATTACTGTGATAATCTATACAAAATTGGAAGATGGAGTATAGATTGAGATCTGGATATGATAACATCTGTTCATATAATTTGAATAGGGTTAATATGATTAGCATGTAGGATAGGAATATACCTATGTGTCTTTTGTATCCACTGAAAGAATTTGTGCGTTAAACCCTAATTAACTTGATTCACATAGGAATATAGTGAGTTGATTAACTGGGGTGTTCCTTGTAATTCTGTGTCTTAAGGATTGGAGTTAGGAGGATTTGTTCACGTGTTTTGGAAAAAGTGTGTGAATTAATTCTATAAAGCATTCTTGGATAATGATTCATATTAATTAATTGATTTAAATGGGAAGTAAATTGGTTTAAATGAAATACTAAGGGAAGTTGTAATCTTAATCTGTTAAATCTGCAGTTATTCTTGTGAAATTCTTATTTTAATTATTAGTTTTGTTAAGTTTAATTTTCAAATCATAAACAATATTTTGTAGTTTAAAATAGGATTAATTGCATTGAAATTAGTAATTGATAAATATTAGTCTATTTCCTAATGGGAACGATATCCTTGCTTGCTGAATATTACAATTGAACGCGTATACTTGCGTGTTAAAGTGCTATTAAAAAAATAGGCAACAGATTCTGTTCCCAAGCGCCTAGGCGCTCCAACCTTCACAATTTCAAGCGCCTAGGCGCTCTACCTGTGCACTTGAAAAAAAATAAAGCCCTAAGTAAGGCAATTCTAATTCAAACCCAATTCCTTTCACTCCTAATTCAAAAGCAACTCCTTCCAAGCCCTTGCACCACAATAACACCAACTCTTGCACTCTCCCAATCAGAATCTAATTCATCTTCTCCAAACCACAATCAAGAAAAAAGCAAGCTAAAGTCAACTTCTTTATCTCCTACTTGGATTCCAACTGCAACAATTCAAAGCAAAGTTCAAGCTTCAAGATTTGCTCTAATCCAAGTTTGGGGGAGGTTCACACAGGTGTCTAAGCTTGCAAGTGATTGGCGCTCCATAACAGTTCCCACCACCTCCACCCTTGTCCGTGTACCCTCCCGACTGACTTAGCTCCTAAGGATGATGCTAATACAGAAAAAGTAGATGATGCTGATGAAGAGTAAAGCTTCAATCTTTCAGGGAAGTCCTCAGTGCCTAATTTCTTTTGTTTTTTATATACAATGAGGACATTGCATATGTTAAGTTTGGGGGTGCATTCTTCCAGTTCCAGTTTCATTCATTTAGTATAACTTATTCATTACAGTTTCAGTTGCATTCATTTAGTATAACTTATTCATTGCAGTCATTTAGTTGCATTCATTTAGTATAACTTATTCATTTTGTAGTTTTTCATGTAGTTTTCATTCGAATTTTTTTAAAAAAAAGAAAAGTATTTGCATGTTCCAGCTGTTAGATAGTTTAAGTCTGTTTTGGCCAATGATGAGATTGGAATTGAGTAGACAAGTATAGTATTGACTGTTAAGACTTTGATGTGATGTCTTGTCATGATTTGAATCTTTACTTGTTTGAAACTGATATAATAAGGATAGCACAGTAAAAATAACTATGTTAACTGATTGAGTCTAAATTGACACGTTATGGAGTTCTTGAGGATAATACTAGTTTGAATGAATGAAAGACATGAATAGGCGGAGATGACTGAATTTAGACAAAAACTTAAGTTTGGGAGAATATTTGGGGTACATAAGCTAAAAAAAAATATTGAGTTGAATAAATTGAGTCCTGTGGTGGATCGAGAAGAAGCGTGAAATACACTCCCCATAAACACAGGTGTGAAATGGAGCGTAAAACGCACTCACTATCCATCATTCAAAAAAAAAGAAAAAGAGAAAACGGGAAAAGTGCAAAAAGCCCCCGAAATGATAAGTAAAACATAAGTATCCCAGATTGAACTCTTGAATTTGGTGGATGTTTGACTTTAGTTGGATCTAGCTTGTTTGTGAATTTTGTGAGTTTTCACTGTATGATGCCTTTAAAGAGATCTATTATGTGTTGTATTTAGCATTATATTAGTTAGTATTGTTGTTGAGCACACACACACTATATCAATAATAACAGGGTAAGATTTGATGATTGACTAGGAAATTATTGATCTGTCTTGGTATAATGTACTAGCATGTTTATTGTGATTTCTCTGAAGCTTGATCAATAGATTTTGATCTGTTTGACTGCTGGAATTTTAGGCATGTAGATAGCTGCATTTGAATTTGCATTACATATTTAATTATTGCATTGTGTTTTGTTGCTTGGGGATAAGCAATTGGTTAAGTTTGGGGGTATTTGATGAGTAGGTTTTATACCTATGAATCCGATATTATTAAACTTAATTATTGCTATCTTTAATTGTTTTTTAGTATCTTTTTATGTGTTTTGTGTTTATTTCTTGTAGGTTGGAGCTGGAGGGACAAATTGGTCATTTGGGAGAAGACAAAGGTCAAAAATCATTAAAATTAGAGCTGAGTGGCATTTTTGTAAATACACGATCCTGGTCAAGCGCCTAGGCGCTTGGAAATGGCCTGGGTTGAGCGCCTAGGCGCTCATGTGCGGCTGAAGAAGGATTTTTCTATTGCTTAGTGGGTTTTTGAAGCCTAAAAGGAATCAAAAAGAGGGCTGAGACCAATACAAATAGGAGAAGACTTTAGAAAAGACGTATCACTCAATTTTTCAAGAGAATTGTAGAGAGGACAACGAAGGAAAACACGAAGGAGAATTGCAAGGGCTGAAGATCAAAGAGAGAGTATTGGAGCAAATTCAGAGTTTCTTATTCTCTTCTCTAGTTTTATCTTTTGTAATTATCTGGGATGTTTGGATTATTAATCTGGATGATGTTTTTCTTTATTATTATCATGAACTAAATTTTCATTAAGATTGCAACGATACTTGGTATGTAGTTTAAATTAAATCTTCCCATTGAATGAAAGTTGGTTTTTATTGAATTATTTATTATATCTTTTGCTTATTGATTAATTGTTTGGCCAACAATTACTGTGATAATCTATACAAAATTGGAAGATGGAGTATAGATTGAGATCTGGATATGATAACATCTGTTCATATAATTTGAATAGGGTTAATATGATTAGCATGTATGATAGGAATATACCTATGTGTCTTTTGTATCCATTGAAAGAATTTGTGCGTTAAACCCTAATTAACTTGATTCACATAGGAATATAGTGAGTTGATTAACTGGGTTGTTCCTTGTAATTCTGTGTCTTAAGGATTGGAGTTAGGAGGATTTGTTCACGTGTTTTGGAAAAAGTGTGTGAATTAATTCTATAAAGCATTCTTGGATAATGATTCATATTAATTAATTGATTTAAATGGGAAGTAAATTGGTTTAAATGAAATACTAAGGGAAGTTGTAATCTTAATCTGTTAAATCTGCAGTTATTCTTGTGAAATTCTTATTTTAATTATTAGTTTTGTTAAGTTTAATTTTCAAATCATAAACAATATTTTGTAGTTTAAAATAGGATTAATTGCATTGAAATTAGTAATTGATAAATATTAGTCTATTTCCTAATGGGAACGATATCCTTGCTTGCTGAATATTACAATTGAACGCGTATACTTGCGTGTTAAAGTGCTATTAAAAAAATAGGCAACAGATTCTGTTCCCAAGTGCCTAGGCGCTCCAACCTTCACAATTTCAAGCGCCTAGGCGCTCAACCTGTGCACTTGAAAAAAAATAAAGCCCTAAGTAAGGCAATTCTAATTCAAACCCAATTCCTTTCACTCCTAATTCAAAAGCAACTCCTTCCAAGCCCTTGCACCACAATAACACCAACTCTTGCACTCTCCCAATCAGAATCTAATTCATCTTCTCCAAACCACAATCAAGAAAAAAGCAAGCTAAAGTCAACTTCTTTATCTCCTACTTGGATTCCAACTGCAACAATTCAAAGCAAAGTTCAAGCTTCAAGATTTGCTCTAATCCAAGTTTGGGGGAGGTTCACACAGGTGTCTAAGCTTGCAAGTGATTGGCGCTCCATAACAGTTCCACCACCTCCACCCTTGTCAGTGTACCCTCCCGACTGACTTAGCTCCTAAGGATGATGCTAATACAGAAAAAGTAGATGATGCTGATGAAGAGTAAAGCTTCAATCTTTCAGGGAAGTCCTCAGTGCCTAATTTCTTATGTTTTTTATATACAATGAGGACATTGCATATGTTAAGTTTGGGGGTGCATTCTTCCAGTTCCAGTTTCATTCATTTAGTATAACTTATTCATTACAGTTTCAGTTGCATTCATTTAGTATAACTTATTCATTGCAGTCATTTAGTTGCATTCATTTAGTATAACTTATTCATTTTGTAGTTTTTCATGTAGTTTTCATTCGAATTTTTTTTAAAAAAAGAAAAGTATTTGCATGTTCCAGCTGTTAGATAGTTTAAGCCTGTTTTGGCCAATGATGAGATTGGAATTGAGTAGACAAGTATAGTATTGACTGTTAAGACTTTGATGTGATGTCTTGTCATGATTTGAATCTTTACTTGTTTGAAACTGATATAATAAGGATAGCACAGTAAAAATAACTATGTTAACTGATTGAGTCTAAATTGAATATTATGGAGTTCTTGAGGATAATACTAGTTTGAATGAATGAAAGACATGAATAGGCGGAGATGACTGAATTTAGACAAAAACTTAAGTTTGGGAGAATATTTGGGGTACATAAGCTAAAAAAAAAATATTGAGTTGAATAAATTGAGTCCTGTGGTGGGTCGAGAAGAAGCGTGAAATACACTCCCCATAAACACAGGTGTGAAATGGAGCGTAAAACGCACTCACTATCCATCATTCAAAAAAAAAAGAAAAAGAGAAAACGGGAAAAGTGCAAAAAGCTCCCGAAATGATAAGTAAAGCATAAGTATCCCAGATTGAACTCTTGAATTTGGTGGATGTTTGACTTTAGTTGGATCTAGCTTGTTTGTGAATTTTGTGAGTTTTCACTGTATGATGCCTTTAAAGAGATCTATTATGTGTTGTATTTAGCATTATATTAGTTAGTATTGTTGTTGAGCACACACACACTATATCAATAATAACAGGGTAAGATTTGATGATTGACTAGGAAATTATTGATCTGTCTTGGTATAATGTACTAGCATGTTTATTGTGATTTCTCTGAAGCTTGATCAATAGATTTTGATCTATTTGACTGCTGGAATTTTAGGCATGTAGATAGCTGCATTTGAATTTGCATTGCATATTTAATTATTGCATTGTGTTTTGTTGCTTGGGGATAAGCAATTGGTTAAGTTTGGGGGTATTTGATGAGTAGGTTTTATACCTATGAATCCGATATTATTAAACTTAATTATTGCTATCTTTAATTGTTTTTTAGTATCTTTTTATGTGTTTTGTGTTTATTTCTTGTAGGTTGGAGCTGGAGGGACAAATTGGTCATTTGGGAGAAGACAAAGGTCAAAAATCATTAAAATTAGAGCTGAGTGGCATTTTTGTAAATACACGATCCTGGTCAAGCGCCTAGGCGCTTGGAAATGGCCTGGGTTGAGCGCCTAGGCGCTCATGTGCGGCTGAAGAAGGATTTTTCTATTGCTAAGTGGGTTTTTGAAGCCTAAAAGGAATCAAAAAGAGGGCTGAGACCAATACAAATAGGAGAAGACTTTAGAAAAGACGTATCACTCAATTTTTCAAGAGAATTGCAGAGAGGACAACGAAGGAAAACACGAAGGAGAATTGCAAGGGTTGAAGATCAAAGAGAGAGTATTGGAGCAAATTCAGAGTTTCTTATTCTCTTCTCTAGTTTTATCTTTTGTAATTATCTGGGATGTTTGGATTATTAATCTGGATGATGTTTTTCTTTATTATTATCATGAACTAAATTTTCATTAAGATTGCAACGATACTTGGTATGTAGTTTAAATTAAATCTTCCCATTGAATGAAAGTTGGTTTTTATTGAATTATTTATTATATCTTTTGCTTATTGATTAATTGTTTGGCCAACAATTACTGTGATAATCTATACAAAATTGGAAGATGGAGTATAGATTGAGATCTGGATATGATAACATCTGTTCATATAATTTGAATAGGGTTAATATGATTAGCATGTAGGATAGGAATATACCTATGTGTCTTTTGTATCCACTGAAAGAATTTGTGCGTTAAACCCTAATTAACTTGATTCACATAGGAATATAGTGAGTTGATTAACTGGGGTGTTCCTTGTAATTCTGTGTCTTAAGGATTGGAGTTAGGAGGATTTGTTCACGTGTTTTGGAAAAAGTGTGTGAATTAATTCTATAAAGCATTCTTGGATAATGATTCATATTAATTAATTGATTTAAATGGGAAGTAAATTGGTTTAAATGAAATACTAAGGGAAGTTGTAATCTTAATCTGTTAAATCTGCAGTTATTCTTGTGAAATTCTTATTTTAATTATTAGTTTTGTTAAGTTTAATTTTCAAATCATAAACAATATTTTGTAGTTTAAAATAGGATTAATTGCATTGAAATTAGTAATTGATAAATATTAGTCTATTTCCTAATGGGAACGATATCCTTGCTTGCTGAATATTACAATTGAACGCGTATACTTGCGTGTTAAAGTGCTATTAAAAAAATAGGCAACAGATTCTGTTCCCAAGCGCCTAGGCGTTCCAACCTTCACAATTTCAAGCGCCTAGGCGCTCTACCTGTGCACTTGAAAAAAAATAAAGCCCTAAGTAAGGCAATTCTAATTCAAACCCAATTCCTTTCACTCCTAATTCAAAAGCAACTCCTTCCAAGCCCTTGCACCACAATAACACCAACTCTTGCACTCTCCCAATCAGAATCTAATTCATCTTCTCCAAACCACAATCAAGAAAAAAGCAAGCTAAAGTCAACTTCTTTATCTCCTACTTGGATTCCAACTGCAACAATTCAAAGCAAAGTTCAAGCTTCAAGATTTGCTCTAATCCAAGTTTGGGGGAGGTTCACACAGGTGTCTAAGCTTGCAAGTGATTGGCGCTCCATAACAGTTCCCACCACCTCCACCCTTGTCCGTGTACCCTCCCGACTGACTTAGCTACTAAGGATGATGCTAATACAGAAAAAGTAGATGATGCTGATGAAGAGTAAAGCTTCAATCTTTCAGGGAAGTCCTCAGTGCCTAATTTCTTTTGTTTTTTATATACAATGAGGACATTACATATGTTAAGTTTGGGGGTGCATTCTTCCAGTTCCAGTTTCATTCATTTAGTATAACTTATTCATTACAGTTTCAGTTGCATTCATTTAGTATAACTTATTCATTGCAGTCATTTAGTTGCATTCATTTAGTATAACTTATTCATTTTGTAGTTTTTCATGTAGTTTTCATTCGAATTTTTTTTAAAAAAAGAAAAGTATTTGCATGTTCCAGCTGTTAGATAGTTTAAGTCTATTTTGGCCAATGATGAGATTGGAATTGAGTAGACAAGTATAGTATTGACTGTTAAGACTTTGATGTGATGTCTTGTCATGATTTGAATCTTTACTTGTTTGAAACTGATATAATAAGGATAGCACAGTAAAAATAACTATGTTAACTGATTGAGTCTAAATTGAATATTATGGAGTTCTTGAGGATAATACTAGTTTGAATGAATGAAAGACATGAATAGGCGGAGATGACTGAATTTAGACAAAAACTTAAGTTTGGGAGAATATTTGGGGTACATAAGCTAAAAAAAAAATATTGAGTTGAATAAATTGAGTCCCGTGGTGGGTCGAGAAGAAGCGTGAAATACACTCCCCATAAACACAGGTGTGAAATGGAGCGTAAAACGCACTCACTATCCATCATTCAAAAAAAAAAAGAAAAAGAGAAAACGGAAAAAGTGCAAAAAGCCCCCGAAATGATAAGTAAAGCATAAGTATCCCAGATTGAACTCTTGAATTTGGTGGATGTTTGACTTTAGTTGGATCTAGCTTGTTTGTGAATTTTGTGAGTTTTCACTGTATGATGCCTTTAAAGAGATCTATTATGTGTTGTATTTAGCATTATATTAGTTAGTATTGTTGTTGAGCACACACACACTATATCAATAATAACAGGGTAAGATTTGATGATTGACTAGGAAATTATTGATCTGTCTTGGTATAATGTACTAGCATGTTTATTGTGATTTCTCTGAAGCTTGATCAATAGATTTTGATCTGTTTGACTGCTGGAATTTTAGGCATGTAGATAGCTGCATTTGAATTTGCATTGCATATTTAATTATTGCATTGTGTTTTGTTGCTTGGGGATAAGCAATTGGTTAAGTTTGGGGGTATTTGATGAGTAGGTTTTATACCTATGAATCCGATATTATTAAACTTAATTATTGCTATCTTTAATTGTTTTTTAGTATCTTTTTATATGTTTTGTGTTTATTTCTTGTAGGTTGGAGCTGGAGGGACAAATTGGTCATTTGGGAGAAGACAAAGGTCAAAAATCATTAAAATTAGAGCTGAGTGGCATTTTTGTAAATACACGATCCTGGTCAAGCGCCTAGGCGCTTGGAAATGGCCTGGGTTGAGCGCCTAGGAGCTCATGTGCGGCTGAAGAAGGATTTTTCTATTGCTAAGTGGGTTTTTGAAGCCTAAAAGGAATCAAAAAGAGGGCTGAGACCAATACAAATAGGAGAAGACTTTAGAAAAGACGTATCACTCAATTTTTCAAGAGAATTGCAGAGAGGACAACGAAGGAAAACACGAAGGAGAATTGCAAGGGCTGAAGATCAAAGAGAGAGTATTGGAGCAAATTCAAAGTTTCTTATTCTCTTCTCTAGTTTTATCTTTTGTAATTATCTGGGATGTTTGGATTATTAATCTGGATGATGTTTTTCTTTATTATTATCATGAACTAAATTTTCATTAAGATTGCAACGATACTTGATATGTAGTTTAAATTAAATCTTCCCATTGAATGAAAGTTGGTTTTTATTGAATTATTTATTATATCTTTTGCTTATTGATTAATTGTTTGGCCAATAATTAATATGATAATCTATACAAAATTGGAAGATGGAGTATAGATTGAGATCTGGATATGATAACATCTGTTCATATAATCTGAATAGGGTTAATATGATTAGCATGTATGATAGGAATATACCTATGATAAAGAATTTGTGCGTTAAACCCTAATTAACTTGATTCACATAGGAATATAGTGAGTTGATTAACTGGGGTGTTCCTTGTAATTCTGTATCTTAAGGATTGGAGTTAGGAGGATTTGTTCACGTGTTTTGGAAAAAGTGTGTGAATTAATTCTATAAAACATTCTTGGATAATGATTCATATTAATTAATTGATTTAAATGGGAAGTAAATTGGTTTAAATGAAATACTAAGGGAAGTTGTAATCTTAATCTGTTAAATCTGTAGTTATTCTTGTGAAATTCTTATTTAATTATTAGTTTTGTTAAGTTTAATTTTCAAATCATAAACAATATTTTGTAGTTTAAAATAGGATTAATTGCATTGAAATTAGTAATTGATAAATATTAGTCTATTTCCTCGTGGGAACGATATCCTTGCTTGCTGAATATTACAATTGAACGCGTATACTTGCGTGTTAAAGTGCTATTAAAAAAAATAGGCAACAACCTATTTTGGGGGCATTACAACCTAGCTCAGAAATTCTTAGCCAAGTTTTTCCCAATGGCTAAGACTTCAAAGATGAGGACAATAATTTCCCAGTTTGAACAGCAACAGGGTGAATCATTATATGAAGCCTGGGAGAGATATAAGGAAATGCTAAGGAAGTGTCCACACCATGGCATGTTGGATTGGATGGTTATCAACACATTTTATAATGGATTGGGATGGTAGTCAAGGCCGATTGTAGATGCAGCTGTAGGAGGAGCTCTATGGGCGAAGAGCTATGAGGATGCCTATAATCTCATTAAGACGATGGCAGCTAATGATTTCCAAAATCCTTCAGCAAGGATGCCACAGCCCAAAGTTGCAGGTTTGTTAGAAGTGGATGCTATCACTCAATTATCTGCACAGATGACATCCATGACCAAGAAGATTGACTCGTTGCCAGACACTAAGGTGAAGACAATTGCTTTTGTATGTGAGATATGTGCAGGGTCACATTCAACTGATCAATGTGCTATCAGTTCAGAGTCTGTACAATATGTGAGCAACTATAGGAAGGATCAAGGTCAATTTCAGAACACATACAGTGCCAACAACCGCAACCATCCAAATTTCAGTTGGTCAAATAACCAAGGCAATCAACAAAGTCAATTTCAACCACATAACCAATTTCAGTCACAGTCAGCTCAGCAACAGTGTGCACCAAGACAACCGTACCCACCTGGATTCTCTCAACAACATTATACACCACATGCACCTCTGCAAGTAAAGAAGTCAGAGATGGAGGAAATGATGATGAAATACATGGTAAATACGGAAGTGATGATTAAAAGCCAAGCATCGGCTATTAAAAATCTGGAAACTCAAATGGGTCAGATGGCGAGCATGCTTAATAATAGACCACAGGGTTCATTGCCAAGTACCACAGAGGAAAATTCAAGAAGGGAAGGGAAGGAACAATGTCAAGCGATTACACTTAGGTCTGGAAAATAGGTTGTAGAAACTCAGCATGGCGCACCCACGCCACTTTTACAAAGGGAAGACGTGCAGTCCAGAAATTTTATCTGAGGAGAAAATGAATAAGGAAGATTCTGGACAACAACAAGAAGAGAAGAATAAAGAAGGTTTATTTGAGAAGATTGCATAAGATTGCATAAGCAGAGGGAAGATAAGCAGTTTAGTAAGTTCTTGGAAGTATTCAAAAAGCTGCAGATTAACATACCTTTCGCTGAGGCATTGGAACAGATGCCTAGTTATGCAAAATTTATAAAGGGTATCTTGTCAAGAAAGAAGAGATTAGAAGAATTTGAAACAGTAGCCTTGACGGAGGAATGCAGTGCAGTGCTTCAACGTAAATTACCTCCAAAGCTGAAAGATCCGGGCAGTTTCACAATACCATGCACAATTGGAAAGGTGAGCTTCAGTAAATGTTTGTGTGATCTTGGAGCTAGTATCAATTTGATGCCCTTGTCAGTATTTAATCAGTTGGATTGTCGGCTCCAAGGCCGACAAATATTTCATTACAGTTAGCTGACAGGTCGGTCACTTATCCACGGGGAATTATTGAAGATGTTTTGGTAAAAGTGGATAAATTCATCTTTCTGGCTGATTTCATCATTCTAGATTATGAAGAAGATAGGAGTATACCAATTATACTTGGGAGACCATTCCTAGCAATAGGAAGAACCTTGATAGACATTCAGAAAGGGGAACTCACAATGTGTGTTCATGATCAAGAAGTCACTTTCAACGTATTCAAGGCAATGAAATTTCCGATAAAAGATGAGGAATGCTTCAGGGTTGATTTGGTAGAAAGGATTACAAATGATGAGGTAGAGAGCTTGGTGAATCAAGAACCAGTGAGAAGTGCTATTGCTAGAAATTCAGAATTAGATGATGAGGAATTTGAAGAACTTGTGCATTTCTTTGATATAACTCCGCAATTTAGAAAATTTAAGATTCCTGTTGAGCTATTAAAGAAAGCTGGAGAGTCATCAGTAAAATTGAAACCATCTCTTGAAACACCTCCAGAACTTGAATTGAAACCACTTCCTGATCATTTGAGGTATGCATTTTTAAATGAAAATTCAAAATTACCTGTGATTATTTCTTCTGCACTAACATCTTTTCAGGAAGAAAAATTGCTAAGAGTCCTTAGAGAGTTCAAGTCAGCTCTTGGATGGACTATAGCAGATATAAAAGGGATCAGCCCATCTTTTTGTATGCATAATATCCAGTTGGAAGATGATAGCAAGACTTCAGTGGAACATCAAAGAAGACTTAACCCGATCATGAAGGAAGTGGTAAAGAAGGAAGTGGTAAAGAAGGAAGTGTTGAAATGGCTAGATGAAGGTATTATATATCCAATTTCAGATAGTTCATGGGTGAGCCTGATACAGTGTGTACCGAAGAAAGGTGGTATGACCGTGATTTCTAATGAGAACAATGAGTTGATTCCGATAAGAACAGTGACGGGGTGGAGAGTCTGCATGGATTACCGCAGGCTTAACAAAGCTACAAGTAAAGATCACTTTCCACTTCCGTTTATTGATCAAATGTTGGACAGACTAGCGAGGCATGACTTTTATTGTCTTCTGGAAGGGTATTCAGGCTACAATCAGATTGTTATAGCTCTAGAGGACCAAGAAAAGACAACCTTTACATGTCCAAATGGTACTTTCGCTTTCAGGATGATATCTTTTGGTCTTTGTAATGCCCCAACCACTTTTTAGAGGTGTATGATGGCTATCATTTCAGATATGGTGGAGCAAAATGTGGAGGTGTTTATGGATTATTTTTCAGTATTTGGGGATTCCTTTGATCTATGTCTGGAAAATTTGGTCATGGTTTTGAGAAGATGTGTTGAGACAAATTTGGTATTAAATTGGGAAACGTGCCATTTTATGGTACAAGAAGGAATAATTCTAGGACACAAGGTTTCAAAGAAGGGACTTGAGGTGGACAGAGCTAAATTAGAAACTATTGAGAAATTGCCGCCACCAACTTCAGTAAAAGGTGTTCAAAGTTTTCTAGGACATGCAGGCTTTTACCGCAGGTTCATTAAAGACTTCTCCAAGATAACTAAACCACTTTGCAGTTTATTGGAGAAGGATGCACAGTTCAAGTTTGACGAGGATTGCGTGTCTGTATTTGAGCATTTGAAGCAGAGGTTAACTTCAACACCAGTAATTTCAACACCGAATTGGGACCTACCATTCTAATTGATGTGTGATGTCAGTGATTATGATGTGGGGGCTATTTTGGGTCAGTGGAAGGAAAAGATTTTTCATGTGATATACTATGCAAGCAAGACCCTTACTGATGCACAGTTGAACTACACCACCACAGAGAAGGAATTACTAGCAGTTGTGTATGCTTTTGACAAGTTTAGATCGTATCTGATTGGTATAAGGGTGATAGTGTACACGGATCACGCGGCAATTCGACACTTAGTAGCAAAGAAGGATGCAAAGCCTCATTTAATGAGATGGATACTACTATTGCAAGAATTTGATTTACAGATCAAGGACAGAAAGGGAACTGAGAACTAAGTGGTGGACCACTTATCTCGACTGGAGAATCCGGGAAGGGAAGCAGATGACAAGGTTGTGATTAATGAATCCTTTCCAGATGAGCAGTTGTTTGTGGTGAAAGGGGAAGTGCCATGGTTTGCAAATTATGCAAACTAATTGGTGAGTAAGATGGTACCTTCTGACTTGGTTGGTTATCAAAAGAAGAAATTCTTGCATGATGTGAAGTGGTTTATATGGGTTGAACCATATTTGTTCAAGCAATATGCTGATCAGATGATAAGGAGATGTATCCCATTTAGTGAGACTGGGGGGATTTTGTAGGATTATCATGCTTCTTTATATGGTGGTCATTATGATGGAGAGAAAACAGAGGCTAGAGTGTTACAAGCAGGATTTTACTGGCCGACAATTTTTAAGGATGCTTACAGTTTCGTCCAGAGATGTGACAGATGTCAAAGAGTCGGGAACATTTCAAAAAGGAATGAAATGCCATTACACACGATCCTTTAGGTGGAAATTTTTGATGTTTGGGGGATAGACTTCATGGGCCTTTTCGTTTCTTCATGTGGAAATCTATACATTTTGTTAGCAATTAATTATGTGTCAAAGTAGGTGGAAGCGGCAGCTCTTCCAACGAATGATGTCAAAGTGGTCCTAAGGTTTTACAAAGGAGTATTTTCACGAGGTTTGGGACTCCAAGGGCTATCATTAGTGATGAGGGTAGTCATTTTTGTAATAGGTAGTCACAGCTCTGTTGGCTTAGTATGGGGTGAATCATCGCATTGCTACAGCTTATCATCCTCAAACTAATGGCCAAGCCGAAGTTTCTAATCGAGAAGTCAAAAGAATTTTGGAGAAAGTTGTGAACCCCACAAGAAAGGATTGGTCCTTAAAACTTAATGACTCTGTTTAGGCATATAGAACTGCGTATAAAACTCCGTTGGGCATGTCACTTTTTCAGCTAGTTTATGGCAAAGCCTGTCACCTTCCTATGGAGCTTGAGCACAAGGCATATTGGGCAATTCGGAAGCTCAATTTTGATTTGAAGGCTGCAGGAGAAAAACGCCTACTCTAACTCAATGAGTTGGATGAATTCAGACTACATGCGTATGAAAACTCAAAGCTATACAAGGAAAAGGTGAAGAAATGACATGATCACAAGATCATAGAGAGAGTATTTGAGCTGGGACAAAGAGTTTTGCTGTTTAATTCCAGAGTTAAACTTTTTCCTAGGAAGCTCAAATCAAGGTGGTCAGGGCCATTCACAGTGAAAATAATTTTCCCACATGGGGCAGTAGAAGTGTTCGACAAGTTCCCGGACAAGCCGTTTAAAGTGAATGGACAACGGCTGAAGCATTATTTTGGTGGCGAGGTTGACAGACAAAAAGTAACCTCGATTCTTTCTTCAACATGAAAAGTCAGAGATAGTCAAGCTAATTGACTATAACTTAGCGCTTGATGGGAGGCAACCCATTGTTTCCATCCTTAACTCTTGTTTAATTCGATTTAGAGTATATTTAGTTTTATGTTCCTGTTAGTATTCATAGCATACTTTTTGTTAAATTAGTATTATGGGAGCTGACTGAGCGTATGATGAGACGTAGGAGTAGCAGAGAAAGTATTGTGTTAGGATAGTTATGTATGCATAATTATTAATTCATGTTTTGATTTTGGAGGCTTGATATCTAATAATGATAGTTGTTGATTGAATAGGTGTATTGAAGTGGATTCATCGTTGCTTTGATGTATTTAGGATGCAAGATTAATAGTGCAGAATACAGGTTCGCGCGGTCGCGCCATGAAAACCTTGAGAAACTGCGCGCCTGCGCTAAAAGTCTGTGCAGAAAGATTAATCGCGCGCCCGCGCCATTTCCCTATTCAGAAACCGCGCGGCCGCGCTCGACACCAGATTTGAAAATTTTTTTTTGGATTTAAAGACGTGTCTTGTCCCATATCTTCCATCATTTGAAATAACAGAGAGCGTATTTAATTGTTCTCCAAAACACGCACGACTTTTCCTTTCCAAACCGTTCCAAATTGAAGGTGTAACGTCTCATTTCCACTGCTTGATTATCGCATCAGTTATCCTACCTACGTTCAACATCTACACATGTAAGACCCCAAATTATTAATAATTAAAATTTAATTTCCTCTATTTATTATTTTGAAATAGTAAGGGTTGAATTGATTAATGAGGTTAGATATGGGTAAAATGCGCAAAAATTTTAAATAAGCAAGTGGTTATAAAATATTCATTATTGTCGGGGAATATTCGTTTGGTTGTGGAATATTCTTCCTGTCGGGGAATATTCGTACGACGGCGCAGCCTTATGTGGGCCCCATAACGGAAAGCGATTGGATGAAAAAAATGACAAGTATAAGTTGTTTATAAATAACGGCGTAGTTGTGACCGTTAATACTGTTGGAATACCCGGTGGTTAAAACACAGTAATACGCGTTGTTGCACAGTAGCACACGATATTGCACCAATTATTGATTCTTACGTAAGAAGGCACTACTCAATAATTGTTACAGTAATTACTGTTCAGTATTTTATTGATTCAATAATTGTTGCGTTGATATTTTATATTACTGTTGTTTCAATAATTGTCACTACACAGTATTTTCCATTATCAAAGCAATAATTCATATTATCTGAATAATATTATTAGATAACATTATTGACAATGTCTAGAAAGTTCTGTCTAAGGAGAGGTTTAGTCACCTAATTACGCGCCAGTAAGGAGAAATCCTTATTGGAAAGCCCCCTCGTTCCTGGGAACTTCTTGGTTGTTAGTATTGTGATTCGGTAATATTATTTGTGAATAATTAATTATTGATTTATATGATGGGAAAAATATTCATTTTATGTGGATATAGATGGAGAAAATTTTTAAAGTGACAATTGTTGAAAATTGATATTTTATCTTTTCTGATAAAATAATATTTTATTATATTATTATAATATAATAATGATGATATTTTTTTTACAATAAATGTGGGATATATGAGTATATGAGGAGCAAGAGTATTTTTATTGTAAAAGTTGTTTAAAACATGTTAAAGATGTCTATGGGCCCATTTCTTGACTGATATTTGATTATAGCTTGTAAAATCGCCCGTTTGTGGATTTCGGTCAGTTTCTGTTTGAAATTTGGAAAAATTTAAACTTACAAAGTTATAGAGAATGGAATTTCCTATGGAGAAGATATAAGGTTCGAGTTTTTCTGATAAAAGGTCTATTTATTATGAATTATTGAAGTTCCAAAGTTCCGAAATAATTGATTTTTGGAAGTTTTAATTATTATTTTTAAGAAAAATGATTTGTGAAAGTTTTGGGAGTTGGTGGGCTATGGTAAATGTGCTGAAATGAGAATTCAAATGGTGCGTATGATTATTTAATAAATATTAATATTTTATTAAATTTTCTGCTTTGGTGTTCTAAGCATTTTCCTATAAATACGGTGCTTAGGTTAGAATTAAAAATCACACCAGAAACTAAAATCTTTCTCTCTCTATATTATCGAACGTATTCTTGTTAGTATTTTAAGACTTTAAGTGTTGCTATATGGTGCAAATTTTCTTCAGCTCTATATCCAGTATTCCAGTCAGAAGTACTGTCTTTTCGAGGTAAAGGATGTTATATTTTTATAAATGATATTATTTCTTTCAATATCATTATGCCGAAATATTGATCTGAACCTTTTTATCAAATTTGGAACTTTTAGTGTCGGAGTTACTATTCACGTATACGACACTATTCACGTATACGACACTATTTAGGAATACGACACTATTCACCAAAAAATTAAATTTTCGTTTTTGTCCAAGATATCTATTATGAATACTAGCTTTGATTGTATCCATGTTTTGATCATTCTTGAATTTTACTCCACTATAATTATTTATGAAGTATTTTTGAACTCGGATTGTTTAAAGTACGAATCCTTAATATTTGTTCTTTTGTTTCACTGGATTCGTTTTCTTTAAAATATTTTTAATCATCCTCAGTCCTAAATTATGATATAACTGAATATCTTTGGCCTGTAGTTCAAAAATTAATGATTTTATGATGAATATCTTTGGCCCGTAGTGCAAAGATGAACAGGTGTTGAGATAAACATGACCAACTAATGAATATCTTTGGCCTGTAGTGCAATGATGAATATTTGATTCAAGATGTTTATTGATTGATGTTACATGGATAAAATATTGATGATGGACTTTTAAATTCATAGATGATATTCGATTTCATACTCTACTTAACTCTTCTAATGAATTATTATTTTCGCTGCGAATATTGATTTAAAATTTGTTGTCTATTGTATTCTATTAAATTTTTCCCTGTTGAGGACTAACGATAATTTGTTCTATATTATCTTAGTCATAATGTTCTTTACTGGGCTAGTTGAGCTCACCCTTTTTCCTTTCTGTTCCATTTTTCTTCTCAGGAGGCGAGAATGTAGCGAGTACTAGTCGGGGTATGGAATGATGGTTCTAGAAAGTTGTTTAGTAGTCCTCACTATTTTTGTAAAATAATGTATCAATAATTATAATTAGGACTTATTTAAGTGTGGATATTGTCTAGAAGATAATATTTGTATTTAAACTCACAGTTTTTATGTTGTATTAATAAAGTTGTAGTTGTTTCTGTACCATGTTATTGACGACTCAAAATGGGTGATGTATACCTATTTTGGGGGTGTCATAGTTGGTATCAGAACTTAGGGATATGATCTCTGGCGGAGATCGGGAAATAGAACTAGGAGGGGAGAGACGAGTAAATCCTTCGCTAGTGTGTTTTACCTAAGCTTATTTGTTGGTTGGTGTGTGATATATTAATTTCTTTAATTAACCCTTATTTTATGACAGTATTTGAGAATGACAACTGAGAATGTTAACAGTGGAGTAAACGAGACCGTGGAGACACCTTTATTCACCAACGAGGAGAACGTGCAACATGCTGGCAATGTTCCTCCTGTGAACAATACCATTGAGCAGATGATGAACGATGGGATGTTTAGAAGTTTTTTGCAGTTCATGCAAAATCAGACGAAGGAGATTCCTGTACAGGTAGAAACAATGGCAACGCACAGTTGGTCACAGCCAAGCAGTTCAAAGAGTTGGGACAACCAGAATTCTGGGAAAAGCCGGATCCGATTAAGGCGGAGACGTGGGTCAATCAAATTACCAAAATATTCGATGTCTTGGGATGCACGGAGGAACAGAAAGTTCCATTCGCCATTTTTATGTTCCGTAATGAGGCAGATTACTGGTGGAAATCTGTGAAGCGTACCCATCCAGCCGCGCTCAGCATGTCTTGGGAGACATTTCAGAAACTGTTCAATGACAAATACTTTCCTGAAAGTGTTAGTCATATAAAGGAGGTAGAGTTTATTAGATTGGAACAAAACAATATGACGGTGTCCCAGTACGAGGCAAAGTTCGCGGAGTTATCTAGGTTTGTACCTCATTTGGTGGAGAATGAGGAACGTATGACGCGGATGTTTCTGAGAGGTTTGAAACCCGGCATACGTCAATATCTCATTTCTCATAAATTTTCTCTCTATTCAGATGTTGTCAACAGGGCTCAATTATTAGAGCGAGATAACGAGTATGGTCAACCGAGGGACCACAACCAGGATTATACCAGTGATAGTAGTCATCAGAACAACGATAACCAGCGGAGAAAGAAAAATACGGACAAGAGCGGCAACCACTCTGGTGGTAATCGTGGCCATGAGAATAGAAGAAGCGAGTCAGGAGGAGATTTTAAAAAGAGGAGATTCAATAATGACAATACGAAGATATCAGCACCAGCAGCAACTGGTTCCAAGGGAGGAGAACGACCACCGGTCATATGCTATAAGTGCGGAAAAGAAGGACATATCAGCCCAAACTGCCCACAACAGTTTAAGGTGTGTTATAATTGTGGAAAGGAAGGACATATCACTCGAGATTGCACTGTAGCGAAACCAAGTCTAGCGGGGATGGTGACTCAAAAGGCTGTCCCAAAAAAGTCAAAGTCAGCGGTTCCTGAAAGAGTGTTTATCGTGACTGGTCGAAATGCGAGGAACCCAAATGAGGTGATCACGGGTAAGCTAATCATAAATTCTTGCAAAGTTTATACCTTACTAGATACCGGTGCTACCCATTCATTTATCTCTCTTGCTTGTGCTCAACATTTAAACTTGACTCCGGAGAAATTAGACTTTGATTTATCTGTGGAGACTTCGTTAGGAGAAACTTTCATCACATTCACTGTTTATAAATCTTGTTTGATCCAAGTTGACACCATCACCTTACCTGTTGACCTTATCTCTTTAAAGATACTTGCATTTGACGTGATTTTAAGAATTGATTGGTTAACTACTCATCATGTCAAAATTGATTGTTTTCGTAAGGTTGTTAGTTTTCATATTCCTAACCAACCTGTTGTGCGAATTTAAGCAACTAAGCCATTAAAATCAATCACTGTTATATCAAGTCATAAAGCTATTCGTTCATTAAAAAATTGATGTCAAGCTTTCTTAGCCCATGTTATGGATTTGAATAAAGACACGTCATATTTGAATAATATTCCTGTTGTTATTGACTTTTCTGACGTATTTCCTGAAGAACTTCCCGGTCTACCCCCAGAACGTGAAGTTGAATTCTTTATTGATCTTGAACCTGGTACAAAGCCCATTTCTAAAATCCCATATCGAATGACTCCTATTGAACTTCAGGAGTTAAAGGTCCAACTACAGGAGTTGTTGGACATCGGTTTCATTCGTCGTAGTACATCTTCTTGGGTTGCTCCTGTTTTATTCGTAAAGAAGAAAGACGGGAGTATGCGACTTTGTATTAACTACCGGGAATTAAACCATGTCACTATCAAGAATAGGTATCCGCTATCTCGTATTGATGACCTATTTGACCAGTTACAAGGAGCACAATTCTTTTCAAAAATTGATCTTCGTTCTGGATATCATCAGCTGAAGATTAGAACTGAGGATATTCCAAAGACTGCCTTTAGAACTCGGTACGGGTATTATGAATTCTTAGTCATGTCTTTTGGATTGACTAATGCTTTCATGGATATGATGAACCGAGTATTCAAGGAATATTTAGATCAGTTCGTTGTTGTTTTTATTGATGACATCCTCATATATTCAAAAAGTCGTGAAGATCATGAGCACCATTTGAAGCTGGTACTCCAAAGGCTTCGTGAAAACAAGTTATATGCCAAGTTGAAAAAATGCGAGTTCTAGCTTGAGGAAGTAGCATTCCTTGGGCACGTGGTGTCAAAACATGGAGTATCTGTTGACCCGACGAAGATTGAAGCAATACAAAGTTGGGAACAACCGAAGTCGGTGACCGAAGTACGTAGCTTTCTGGGCTTAGCAGGTTATTATCGGAGATTCGTGGAATGATTTTCTCGAATCGCTACTCCATTAACTCAGCTGACTCAGAAAGATATAAAATTCGTATGGAGCGAGGAATGCGAGAAGAGTTTCCAAGAGCTTAAGAGGAGACTCATTTTGGCGTCTGTTTTGACCATACCATCTGGTTCGGATGGATTTGTTATCTACAGCGATGATTCAGGCAAAGGGCTAGGATGTGTTCTCATGCAACGTGAAAAAGTTATAGCCTATGCCTCGCGACAACTTAAAGAGTATGAGAGGAATTATCCTACTCATGATCTAGAGTTGGCAGCAGTCGTTTTCGCGCTAAAGATCTGGAGGCACTATCTATATGGGGAGAAAGTAGAGATATATTTAGATCATAAAAGCCTCAAATATTTCTTCACTCAAAAAGAACTCAACATGCGGCAACGACGTTGGCTCGAGCTGTTGAAAGACTACGACTATACCATTCAATACCATCCTGGAAAAGCGAACATGGTAGCCGACGCATTGAGTAGAAGATCATACGCGGGAACGAGTGCGATGTTGTCAACGCAAAGGCCCATTTGGTGTGATTTACAAAAGATGAAGATAGGATTCAAGACTCCAGGGACCCATGCAATAATGCCAAGTATACGTATAAAACCAACTTTAATCGAAAAAATTAAAGTTGCTCAAGCCACATACCCGGAGCTGATGCGTATGAAGAAGAAAGTGCAAGAAGGTGCTATTCCAGAATCAAGAATCGATGAAGAAGAAATACTTCGAGTCTACTCCAGACTTTGTGTTCCTAACGATTCTGATTTGAAGTACAAGATCATGATGGAGGCATATAATACACCGTTTGTAATTCATCCTGGAAGTACCAAAATGTATCGTGATCTTCGACATACATTTTGGTGGAACAATATGAAGAGAGAGATTGCAAAGTTTATCTCGAGGTGTTTAACTTGTCAACGTGTAAAGGCGGAGCATCAAGTGCCAAAGGGTCCATTGCAACCACTTGAGATTCTTGAGATTCCGAAATGGAAGTGGGAACACATTACCATGGATTTCATTACGGGTCTTCCCACGGTTTCTCAAGGCATATATGCTATTTAGGTTATTGTTGATAGATTAACTAAGTATGCTCATTTCTTGGCGATACGGGAGACTTATTCCCTTGAACGTCTTGCTAGTATATACGTGAATGAGATTGTGAGGTTGCATGGCATGCCAGTATCCATAGTTTCAGATCGTGACCCAAGATTCACTTCAAGATTTTGGGTTAGTTTGCAAAAAGCTATGGGCACGGATTTACGATTAAGTTTGGCATATCATCCTCAAACGGACGGACAATCATAGAGGACTATTCAAACTCTTGAAGATCTATTAAGACTCTGTGTCTTAGACTTCAAAGGGAGTTGGGATAAGTATTTACCATCGGTAGAATTCTCTTACAACAATAGTTATCAGGCAAGTATAGGTGTGGCTCCATTCGAAGTATTATATGTACGAAAGTGTCGCTCTCCAATATGTTGGGATGAGGTGGGTGAAGCAACATTATTGGGACCAGAGTTGGTACGTATGACTACGGAAAAGATCCAAATGATTCGACAACATATACAAACAGCACAGGATCGACAAAAGAGTTATGCAGATCTTCATCGAAAGGACGTAGAATTTAGTATTGGGGATCATGTATTGTTGCGAGTTGCTCCATGGAAGGGAGTAACAAGATTTGGAAAGAGAGGAAAGCTCAATCCACGATTTATTGGTCCATTTCAGATTCTTGACCGAGTAGGAAATGTGGCCTATAGACTCGCGTTACCTCCAAGTATGTCTCATGTTCATAATATTTTTCACATATCTGTGCTACGTAAATATGTGAAAGACCCAAACCACGTTATTGAGTTAGAACCGGACGAGAAAGTTGAAGACTTAACGTACGAAGAGGTACCTGTCAAGATCTTGGATAGGAAAGAGCATGTCCTACGCACAAAGGTCATACCACAAGTTAAAGTTTTGTGGAGGAACCATGCTATTGAGGAAATGACCTGGGAGTTAGAAACGGAAATGAAAACGAGGTATCCTCATCTTTTCGAAATACCAGGTACGTACGTCAATTTCGAGGACGAAATTTCATAAGGAGGGGAGGTTGTAAGACCCCAAATTATTAATAAATGAAATTTAATTTTCTCTATTTATTATTTTGAAACAGTAAGGGTTGAATTGATTAATGAGGTTAGTTATGGGTAAAATGCATAAAAATTTTAAACAAGCAAGTGGTTATAAAATATTCATTGTTGTCGGAGAATATTCATTTGGTCGTGGAATATTCTTCCTGTCAGGGAATATTCGTACGACGGCGCAGCCTTGTGTGGGCCCTATAACGAAAAGCAATTGGATGAAGAAAACGACAAGTATAAGTTATTTATAAATAACGGCGTAGTTGTGATCGTTAATACTGTTGGAATACCCGGTGGTTAAAATACAGTAATACGCGTTGTTGCACAGTAGCACACGGTATTGTACCAATTATTGATTATTACGTAAGAAGACATTACTCAATAATTGTTACAGTAATTACTGTTCAGTATTTTATTGATTCAATAATTGTTACGTTGATATTTTATATTACTGTTGTTTCAATAATTGTCACTACACAGTATTTTTCATTATCAAAACAATAATTTATATTATCTGAATAATATTATTAGATAACATTATTGGCAATGTCTAGAAAGTTCTATCTAAGGAGAGGTTTGGTCACCTAATTGCGCTCCAGTAAGGAGAAATCCTTATTGAAAAGCCCCCTCTTTCCTGAGAACTACCTGGTTGTCAGTATTGTGATTCGGTAATATTATTTGTGAATAATTAATTATTGATTTATATGATGGGGAAAATATTCATTTTATGTGGATATAGATGGAGAAAATTTTTAAAGTGACAATTGTTGAAAATTGATATTTTATTTTTTCTGATAAAATAATATTTTATTATATTATTATAATATAATAATGATGATATTTTTGTTACAATAAATGTGGGATATATGAATATATAAGGAGGAAGAGTATTTTTGTTGTAAAAGTTGTTTAAAATATGTTAAATATGTCTATGGGCTCATTTCTTGACTGAAATTTGATTATAGCTTGTAAAATCGTCCGTTTGTGAATTTCAGTCAGTTTTTGTTTAGAATTTGGAAAAACTTAAACTTACAAAGTTGTAGAGAATGAAATTTCCTATGGAAAAGACATAAGGTTCGAATTTTTCTGATAAAAGGTCTATTTATTATGAATTATTGAAGTTCCGAAGTTCCGAAATAATTGATTTTTGAAAGTTTTAATTATTATTTTTAAGAAAAATGTTTTTTGAAAGTTTTGTGAGTTGGTGGGCTATGGTAAATGTGCTGAAATGAGAATTCAAATGGTGCATATGATTATTTAATAAATATTAATATTTTATTAAATTTTCTGCTTTGGTGTTCTAAGCATTTTCCTATAAATAGGGTGCTTAGGTTAGAATTGAAAATCATACCAGAAACTGAAATCTTTCTCTCTCTATATTATCGAGCGTATTCATGTGAGTATTTTAAGACTTTGAGTGTTGCTATACGGTGCAAGTTCCCTTCAGCTCTATATCCAGTATTCCAGTCAGAAGTACTGTTTTTTCGAGGCAAGGGATGTTATTTTTTTATAAATAATATTATTTCTTTCAATATCATTATGCCAAAATATTGATATGAACTTTTTATCAAATTTAAAACTTTTTGTGTCGGGATTACTATTCACGTATACGACACTATTCACGTATACGACATTATTTACGAATACGACACTATTCACCGAAAAATTAAATTTTTATTTTTGTCCAAGATATCTATTATAGATACTAGATTTGATTGTATCTATGTTTTGATCATTCTTGAATTTTACTCCACTATGATTATTTATGAAGTATTTTTGAACTCGGATTGTTTAAAGTACGAATCCTTAATATTTGTTCTTTTGTTTCACTGGATTCATTTTCTTTAAAATATTTTTCATCATCCTCAGTCCTAAATGATGATATAACTGAATATCTTTGGCCTGTAGTGCAAAGATCAATGATTTTATGATGAATATCTTTGGCCCGTAGTGCAAAGATGAACAGGTGTTGAGATGAACATGACCAATTGATGAATATCTTTGGCCTGTAGTGCAAAGATAAATATTTGATTCAAGATGTTTATTGATTGATGTTACAGGGATAAAATATTGATGATGGACTTTTAAATTCATAGATGATAGTAGATTTCATACTCTACTTAACTCTTCTAATGAATTATTATTTCCGCTGCGAATATTGATTTAAAATTTATTGTCTATTGTATTCTATTAAATTTTTCCCTGTTGAGGACTAACGACAATTTGTTCTATATTATCTTAGTCATAATGTTCTTTACTGAGCTACTTGAGCTCACCCTTTTTCCTTTCTGTTCCATTTTTCTTCTCAGGAGGCGAGAATGTAGCGAGTACTATTCGGCGTATGGAATGATGGTTCTAGAAAGTTGCTTAGTAGTCCTCTCCATTTTTGTAAAATAATGTATCAATAATTATAATGAGGACTTATTTGAGTGTGGATATTGTCTAGAAGACAATATTTATATTTAAACTCACAGTTTTTATGTTGTATTAATAAAGTTGTAGTTATTTCTGTACCATGTTATTAACGACTCAAAATGGTTGATGTATACCTATTTTAGGGGTGTCACAACACTGATAAAACTAGGGCTTTAGTGGGTTTGTGCAAAATAAGTTTGGGGGTTCTCTGTGCAGCGAATATATCACTCACGATTATATCAAGCAAGTTATCTTCTTCTTCATCAATTTCAAATGGGTCCTAAGCGTGCACGTTCTGTCACTCCATCATCATCATCTTCCTCCAGTAGTGAAGACGAGGATATTGAGGATCATACGAAATTTCTCAAGCTGGAGGCACAAATGGAGTACTATAGAATAGTGACAAAGACATTTATGAAGGAACGAGGCTTCAAGCCCGAGAAGCAGGATGGGCAACTGTGGGATATGATTCGAGAAAGAGGATGGGGAGGATTTACTGCAACCCCTATGCCTGCTCCCATGGGTATTGTTTGAGAATTTCATGCTAATGCCAAATATACTATAAGTGGGTTATCAATGGTTCGAGGAGTTCAAGTAGATTACCGACCTCAATTAATCAGGGCAGCTTTCAGAATACTCGACACTTCACCGACTGGGTATGATAATTGGGTCGAGGCTTCCCGTTTTGAGACGGATTTGGACGAAGTCATCACTGACTTGTGTATTCCAGGAACGCAGTGGACTTGTAGGGAAGGAACGAATCAGCCTCGCACTTTCCCAGGCTCATCCCTGAATCGCTATGTAAAGGCTTGAAAATTGTTCATATCTGCGAAGCTTGTACCTTCGACACATCAGCATGAAATCACAACTGAGAGGGCTATCATTTTGTGGGGAATAGTCACAGGCAAATACATCGATGTGGGCCATCTTATTAATCAGAAAATGTTACGTTACATGAGGGGGAGCACTGCGGGAAGTATCCCACATGCGTCTGTTATTACTAGTCTGTGTGCACAGCAAGGAGTCCGTTGGGGTGATGAACAGATGCAAAGTCCTAGCCAAGATATCACTCATACGACGATTACCAAATTTGAGGATTGCGCAGGAGGTGCTCCACACCCGAGGGGGAAAGGTTTCATCCTTCAACTCGCATCCTCGGTGCCTCCACCACAGTCTACACAGGAAACTGAGGCAGGAACGTCAACACAAGCCACTCAAGCCACTGCTATCCATGATGACCGTCATCTCTGAAGGTTGGAGTGGAAGGTCGATGCTATGTATGATAACTTTGCAGCATTTTCTATGGGGTTGGCGAGGTCGCTAGTAGAGGCGTTTGTGCAGCAGGGTACTACACTCGAGTGGCCACAATTTGGGACAGCCGTGCCATTTCCACCACCGGATTCACCACCCGAAGAGGGTGGTGCAGCTGATCAGTAGGGGAGTTCTTCTAACCCTATACCTTCATTCATTGGGACACTGAATATTTGAAGTTTGGGGGTATTGGGTAGTAGGTAGTTGCATGTAGTGTTTGCATGCTAGTTTAAATTTTAATTATGTTTAGTTTGCATTTTATGTTTTTTTAGTCATGATGATATGTGTTAGTATATGTTAGTTGCATTATATGTTTAGTTGCATGTCTCGCATTTCTAGCTATGTGGAATTTATGTCTAGCCAATGATGAATTTGAATATTGAAGGATTGTTGAGTTTAATGGATAACATAAGCTTAGATATAACGTTTTACATGATGTAATCCATAGTGCTGTTTAGATGATTTCAGTTTGCACTGACGTGTTCACAAATACTTGTAGGCATAAGGGTTATGTGTTTTATTATTGGATAGGAAATATGGTTTTAAAAATAGAATTGTGTAGAAAATGGACTTAAGCTATGAAAACATTGATAATCAAGCTTTGGGAACACATGGGTATGCTTATTATTATTATATTTGAAAAAAAATAAATAAAAATAAATAAAAATAAAACTACCATGGTTAGTCTTGTTTCGGGGCCTTTGTTACTTGAGCAAGTATGCCCGAGGGGATTATCTTTACACCTAGCGCTCTAAGGTCTTTTATGTTCTAGGAGTTGTTGGTTGAAAGCTCGCTAAGGGGTAACACTGTTAGCCTAATGGAATGAGGCATTGCACAGCCATGTGATATAAAAAAAATTAGCAATAAACACCGCGAGAAAGAGCGAAAATCGCCCTCGTGAGTAAAAATAAAGCAGTTTAAACCCATTGTTGAACCTTAGTTTGTGTTGATATGTTAGAGTAGTCTTTGTTGCATTAGTATACATGAATCTTGATTTAGACTGTAATTTTCTGTTGTGAGCAATTTGCTTGTGTATTCTTTGCTTTAATTAAGTTTTAGTGAACACACACACACACACACACACAACATCTTTATAGCATGTATGGGTTATTTGAGTGTATGATATTATGTCTATAGCTTAGTTTGAATTTTTATTCTTGAATCTGGATAATTCGCTAAGGCATATTGGACTGAAATTCTATTTTAGCTGGAAAAATATGGGACTCATTTGCATCGTAATCTAGTTGCATAGCATGTAGTTGCATTTTCAGTGTTTAATGTAGTATGGATTGCTTGAGGGCAAGCAATATTTCAAGTTTGGGGGTATTTTGTGACACACCCAAATCCAGGTACTTCAATTTTCACATGATTTGGTGTTCACTATTCAAACATCATGTCTATCTACCCATAATAAATGAAAACATAATTAGATAGAAATAAATCCTCTCCTTAAGGAGTTACATCATCTGAAAAAGTGCAAATATCCCATGTCATACTAACCTTAAATCTTAATTGCGGAACATAAACAATTAATCGTCTTACACAACATTAATATAAGTCTAAAATAGAAATACATCATCACATAAAACAACAAGTCTTCATCACTTGTTCATCTTGCCCTTGCCTTTACTAGTAGAAGGCTCGTCGGACTTTTCGTTCTTAACTGCAATGTTATTATCACGCAAGAGTGAGCATGATTGCCCACAAGTATAATAATGAAACAACAATATAATAACATGTGAGTAAATCAAATACTTCTGGAATAAAAACTCAACTTTTGAATCAAGAATGAATAACAAGAATCAAAAGATTTTTGAGGGTCATAAGACCTTGAACTATGTCCTAGGTTATCAAGGGTTATTTTTGACACCTTTAACAGCCATAAGACTATGGGCTCTTCTACTCGTACTTAGGGGGATCAGCCCTTAGTACCATACTGTGCACAATATCTTAACGCTAACGCATAAGTAATCCCTATACAGGGTTGTTCATCTCAGTTTGACATTAGAGTTCGCACCAAAGGAAGTTTGTTTTGAATAAATTAATAAGGGTTCTAAAATTTAGAACGTTCATCAACTATGGACTAGTCGAATCAATAAGGGTTCGCTAGTCTAACAAGGTTCAACAATAATTGATATTTAAATCGAATAACAATCTCAAAAGGTATACAATAGAATAAGTATTGTATAACAGAATCATACTTTGAAAAGATTAAAAATCTTTAATATAACAAATTGAACTTGATTAATAATAACAAGAATTTGCTCGATGTAAATTTATAAACTTGAATAACGATAACAAGTAGGGTTAGAAAACTTGCCTCGTGCGTAGATTACACGCTAATTATACACGTTCTTCGATTTAATCCTACACATCATTTCCATTTACAATTCTAGTTAATTATAATATAACTAGTCATCACAAGTTCATTCTTTTGTCTAAACTTTGGTTATGACTATACTTAGTCAAATTACCACACTTATTGTCACATAATATTACACTACACGAACAATAAGCTAACTATGCGTTCAATAATTCAAGTCACACTTAAATGCGTTATTGACATGTTAAGAATCTATTTTAACATCTCATTATACTTCTAACATATTTTTATGTTCATTAGATTAGGTTACTATCACATTCATGGACTTGAACACTTTAAAATTTTCATTTCTGGACAATCTGGAGAGTGGCGCTGCGGCGCCACTGATAGGCTTATCCTCGGCGCTGCAGCACGGTGGCGCTGCGACTTAAACTATGGCGCTGCAGCACGACACATAACGCATGGAGTTGGCGCCGCGGCGCGAAACTCCAGACTTCAATTTTTCAGTTCGCGAAGAACACAGAGTCAGGCCAGTTATTCTTACATAATCATTAAATACCTTAAATCAAACCTACCCATATACTAGAATTCGTACATAATCATTACCCAACCTTTATAGAGTGATTTTAATAAGTTAAAACACATAAATTACAGAATCAAAACATGTAATTTCACTATTCTTGATGTTCTTAAAAGTTTTGAAAACAAAACATGAAGATTGGCACTACGGGTTCATTAGAACAACAAATCTGTCCATTCGAAGTTTTGTCTCTTCGTTTTAATATACATAATCCTGTACAACTATAAATTTATGATATAACATATGATTGACGTATCAAATTTGGTATGTAAGGCCATATGGCCATACTTTTTTTATACTCTGTATTTTGAAGAAACAACGTATGACATAATTTTTTTATGAAATTGATGATATGGAAATATACAATATACAGTAAAACATGTTATAATAACATATTATCATAAACAAACACATGATTGCTAACCTTTCTAATTACGTAGACCTATAACAGAACTTTGAAAACCATTTTCATAAAATACAACCAACGTAATTTGAAATTGATTTAAAGAATTTACCCAGAGTATAGATTAGTGGAAAGTCCTTCTCAAATATTTCTTCAATCCCCCACTCACAATCTCCCTCAACAAATTCTCAAAATTCTCTTTGTAATTTGATTTTTCTTATTTCCAGACTTAGAGAATAAAGAAGGAAGAAGACGTATATAATAATTAAGAACTGACACAGTTGTGGAGGTCAGTTAACCCATCATAGGTTAACTGCTACTAACTTCCCTTAGGGCTTCGTTTGGCTGGCAATAATAGGCTCCAAAACCATTTAATTTAATGATTCTCTTATACTATAGTTTAAATCATGTCACATCCAATTATACAATAAATCAAATATCTTATTTAATTTAATTTGAATAAAATATGATAATTTCTCATTAATTCACATAATCACATAATTAATTTTCTCATTGATTAATTATGTCAAATTATTAAATCTATAATTAATTATTAAATTAATTAAAATGACATTGTGTTTATCAAATACTTCATTTAATTCAATAAGCTCACATACTTTGAATAATAAAAGTTCTCCATATTAATTTAATAATATAACACATATAATTAAATTAATCTACAACAATTTTATCAATTCATTATTCTAATATTTAAATCATTGAGAAATATTTATTTAATTCAATAAATATTAAAATTAAATTACAAAATATCGTTCGTCATATATTTGATAAGTAGGATTTATACTTACTTATTGGATATCAATTCAAGAGAATTATGCTCATCTCAAGTACATTTTAGTATGTTGTTAGTGCATTTTATATTATTTTGCAATATTCATAATTAGAACTCCTCTGGTATGGAAATGCGGGAAATGGCGTGATTTGACATTGGCAATGTGGTATGGGACTGACTAAGGCTTGGAAAATGGAATGTGTGTTGACAAGGAAATGAGTGTTGGTGAAGGACAAACAACAAGCAACAGCAGCAGATAGCAGTATGCAGCAGACAGAAGCAGCGCGACCGCGCTACTTGATAAAGTATTCCTCGCGCGCCCGCGCTATATGCAGGCAGAGGCTAAAAGAACACATCGCGCGCCCGCACGGCTAAACAAGCTAGATGACGCGCGCCCGCGCCCGTTTTGTACTGCAATCATGGGCGGTCACGTGCGTTATCTGAAGCTGTTATTTGACTTATGTTTTTGAATTTGAAATTTGAGCGTGGTCTTATCTAAAACAATTCTGGTTGGAACCAGACGTAAATGAAGTATGTTTTTATCAGTTTTTCATATTGGTAACTAGGGTTATAAGCATTGAACTAATCCTAGAGAGGATTTGAGCATAAACTTAAGATTTTCTACATCTTCTCTTGAATTCAGTTATTATATAAATATTCATTTCATTTTGCTGGAAATTATTGGAGATTTGGATAGAATTTTGGAACGAATTCTACAATTGGGTTTGATCAATTCTATCTTCTCTCTTAATTGTGATATTTATTCTCAATGTGTTACTATAATCCCATAATGGTTTTAGGTTCAGAAATGAACTAAATTCCATTATGGGATTCTAACGGATTTTGATATGTAGTCTACAATTAATTGACTGATTACTTGATTGTTCGTCTATCATTGGAAATTCTGTCATGATTGATTGGATTGCATGAATGTTTGATCACCATTCATTTTATATGCTTATATGGAATTGAAAAATGATATGTGAGCATGGTTGTAATCATGATAGCATGCGTTTATGAGGCTGAAATGTTTAGCTTTATATTTCGTGAACCAGATAGAAATATACTGTTTCACCGTGTGTAATAATATAAGAGCTTGTGCTTCAATTCAATATTGCTGCAATTTCACATAGGAATATAGTGATTTTGACATTATTGATGATTATATGATTTCTATCGCAATGTGGATGTTATGTAAACATGTCATAATTTATTGAAAAATGATTATGTCTACATTTGTGCTCTTAGCTAATTTTCCATGATAAATATATAATTGTGCATGATGGTAATATTTAGATGAAATATGAAATGAAGTTAGAATCCCATTATTTCCAAATTTGATTTCATTAAATTAGTCTTGTGTTTTATTCATTAATTGAATATAGATTAAGCATAAATGTGAATTATTTGTTTAAACATATAAAAATAGTGATACAATTGGTGTATGAGAGTTTAACTTTAAAACTTTTCTCCGTGGATCGATACTATTCTTACTCTGTACTACTTGTTGACCCATGTATGCTTTGCATAAGTTAGAGTCCTTTTGTTAAGACTAAAAAGGAGGCAACAATACATTGGCATCATTCGATTGTAACCAAACTCTTAAATAGTTATTGATCCCTATTTAATTCAACCAATATTTGGTTGATGAGCATTATAAAGATCTAGAATTCCTTTGAAGTTAATTCCAAACAAAATTTTCCTTTGGTACAGAACCTGATGATCTAAACTGAGATGAATAACCCTATATGAGGGGATTATTTTAGAGCTACGCAATAATGTTAAAATGTTTGCGCAGTACATAGTACAAAGGGTTGATCACCTGGAGTACGAGATGATGATCCATATAGTTGTTTAGACTGTTAAAGGTTACAGTAGAAACGCTTGTTAACCTAGGACATAGATGATGATTATGGTCTTTTAGACCATTAAATGTTAAAGTAGAAATACTTGACAACCTATAGCATAGTTCGTGGTCTTGTGACCCTCAGTGTACTCCTTTAATATTGATATCTGTTATTTGATTTTAAAGTTCGTTATTCCTCGAACTCACAATATTCAAACTAGAACTTATTGTTTCCGGTAAAAATAGTTTACCATTGAAAGCTCAGTTAATTTTCATTCATAGAATGTTATTGTATACTATCCTTCTTGTGGGCAATTGTTTGCTCACTCTTGCACAAAATAATGCAGATGAAGTTAATAAGTTTGAAGAGCTTTTTACAAGCAAGGGCAAGGGCAAAGTGCTTGATTAGACGACATTTAATTTGCCTTCTATTTATGAAGCTTATGTAATAGACTTGATTATGATTATGTTTTAATAATATTCCGCTGATAATTGTAATAATAAAGGTTAGATGACCTGGGATTTATCTTGAGATTATGTAACCCTTTAATGGGAGATTTATTGTTTAAACTTTTGAGTTTAATTATATCCTTTGTTTATGGATAGTTAGTTATGATTTCATTATACAATGAACACCAAATCTGTGGGATTGAAGTACCCGAATTTGGGGGTGTCACAAGTTGGTATCAAAGCTTTAGGTTATGAAACTTAGGTGGGGAAACCTTAGGCTATAACCTTATAAGAGATCGAAAATATAGTGGTGACAAACTCTCATCGAGTTCTAAGGAATGAATTAAGGAAATTTATTGAAGATAAAATGATAACAGACTTTATGTGTTTATGTGATAACAAACCTATATGCTCGTGTGTATTATGCATAATGAGTGGTATGAGTAGTAAATAAAACTTTGTTGTCCGAATGATTGATGAAGGAGGATAGGGATTAGGAGCCCTGAGAAGTTCGTACAGTCTGAGTATGGTTGGTATTGGGAAAGCCATACCCGTTGATTTCTGTTGTAGAACTTGGGTATGAGCTTGAGTTTGATCGTGAAAATGAATTTTAGAAGGTAAAGATGAAGCATGAGTAAGAAGAGTTCGGAAAGCTATAGAGCGCTAAGCCACACTAGCGCAAAAAGATGTCGCAACTCAAGACTTTACCGCACGACTTGAAGATGTAGAGCATAGATTATCTCAGTTAGAGTATTAAAGAGGATAGTTATTAAAAAAATTGCACAGGAATGACTTGGGAAAGTAGTCAACAAAGCGGGCGAGAGCTGAAGACGCATGGGTGAAGGCTTCTAAACGCATAGATTGTGTTGAAGACAAGTCAAAGAGTGCCGAAAGAATGATGGACCTTAGAATTTATTCTTCCATTTTCTTGTGTAAGTTGAGGTTTATCTTTGGTATGTGATGGATTGCAAAACGATGATTCGTATCATGGAACATGAGCGCAATGAAGCTGTACAACATGGAATGTTCTTGTAGACTGCGAGAAAAATAATAAGATGATATATAAATTATGATGAAAATTAATAAGATGTAAATCCTGACTTTTGAAATAAATAGTGGGACATGATGAAGTAATACTGGAATTTTATTATTATAGGATAAATGATATATATAGCAGTGAGGCTATTTTGTTATGTAGTGAAGTAATAAATGAATAAAAATACCATTGTTTATTAATATATGTCATGTGTTGTCTAAAAGTGGTTGAGATAAGCTTAAAAGTTTTAATATGTGAATGCATGATGATCTAATAGTTCAAATTTTAAATAGTAAGATGCCTCCTAGAAGAAGACAACAGCATCAACAGACCCCCGAGGAATATGCATACAATAATGAAGCTGACGCAAATCCAGTGCCACAATTGGTGAATTTACTGGTCGGAGCACTTGCAAATCAACTGAATTCCTAACTGTATAGTTAAATCTCGATGTTTCAACCGAATTCGTTTACAACAGGGCTGGAAAAGATGATTGTCACATACGGGGAAGGTAATACGCTGACATACAATCAAGAGCAGAGGGAAAAGAAAGGTGAAAAGGGAGATAAGGTAGGAGGTATCTGTAGGGGTAATGTTCAGAAAAGAAAGTGGAACGAAAATGTCACCGCTAGAAATCAGCAAGGGAATGAGAAGAAGAAAGTGGTGGCGTGTAGCAACTGTGGAAAGAGACACGTGGGTGTTTGTTTGAAAGGAAAGAGAGCGTGCTTTAATTGTGGCTTTAAGGGCCACATTGCACCAAAATGTTCAAGCCCGAGGAAGGGAGCTTGTTTCACATGTGGATCGAAGAAGCACGAGACTATCCAAAAAAAGTGGCTAGAAAAGCAAGCAGAAGCAAGAGGGGCAATAACAATGGAAAGCTGGTTATTGTAGAATCATCTCCGCCAAGTCGACCAACCGAACATTCATCCAACATGACGATGCAAGACACAATGTAAGGTATGGTTCTGATCAGTTATCTAAATGACTGCATGTTATTTCATTCAAGTGCCACTTGTTATTTTATGTACGACCAATTTGATAGAAAATTATATTCGCTTCAGGAAGAGTTAGACTATTCCCTAAATATAGAAAGTGTGAATAATGATTTCTTTTAAGTTGTTGCGTAGAATTGTCGTATGGGTATTAAAGGCCATGTGTTGTCAATGGATTTTTTTCAAATTTGATTTGGGAAACTCTGAGGTTGTTGAACCATGTGGGGATAAGTGATTGCAAAAGAAAGTATGTAAACCTTATAACTCCGAGGAAGTCAAAGGTAATATTTTATTTTTCTAGTTGTAGGTCGCCTGTACGGTAGAGTTATCTATCAATGTTGTAAGTCAAGAAGTTGTTAAGAAAATAGTGTGTGGGATACGCGAAGTTCAAGATAGCCACTTCGTTAGCTAACTTGACGAGGAAATCGGTGGAATTTATATGGGCAGGAAATTATGAAGCGAATTTTCAAGAATTGAAGAAGAACTTTAGTATGCTACATGTGTTGTCTTTACCAGATAATACATGAAATTTTGTGATGTATAGTGACGCATTGTACAATGGACTAGGCTGTGTGTTTAGGCAGAACGACAGAGTCATTGTATACACATTGCGTCAGTTAATTTTTTTTAGAAAGGAAATCCGACTCATGATCCAGAGTTAGCGGTAGTAGTGGTTGCCCTGAGGATTTGGAGGTGTTATTTTTGGGAAGTAGTGTGAGATATAAATAGACCATAAGTGTCAAAAGTATATCCTCGCATAGAGATATTTAAACATGTGTCAGAAGTGATAGTTGAAATTGATCAAGGATTATGAGTGCAAAATCCTAAATAAATATGGTTGCCGACGTCTTAAACAAAAATGTAGAAGTTTTTTTTGTTAACTGCGCAAGATGGGTTCATAATAGAAATGGTTAAGTTGTGGTGAGAGGTAAGATATCTGAAGAAGTCAGAGAGGAAGCTCTTTAGATAGAAAACCATACAACTTTGCTGGACAGAGTAAAGGAAGAGTAACTCTAAGATGAAGGTGTCAAATTTAAGATCGTTACTGAAGGACGGTTGAAAGTTGAAGGAAGAAACTAGGTTTCGCTAGTATCGGGAATTAAAGATGAAGTTTTGCATAAAATTATATGTTGAATCAACTAAGGAGCACGAATATATATAACGCCTTAGACAATACTTTTGGTGGTATGATATGGTGATAGATTTCATGGTATGTCAAAGTTAGTATATTTCCTAACGATCAGTGAGCAAAGTTTTATGACAAAAAGAATTGTTTCAAGGCACGATGTAACGGTATTAATCGTGTATGACAGAGATCCACGATTAACATCAAATTTCCAAAAAAGTTATACGAACGCATGGGGATGCAGTTGTGAATGAGTGCGTTGTAACATTTGCAAACTGATGGCCAGAATGAAAAGACAAGCCAAACATTGGAAGACATTTATTTTAGTTTAGTTTGTCTACAATAAAATCTATCACGCAAAACATGGGTATGTTACCGTAAGAAGCGTTGTATGGAAGAGCAAGGTTGGTAGCTATAACAATCCAGAATTTTAAATTGTAATTTTTAAATATTTATTGAATTATATAAATATTTAAAGGATGTGTTTATTGTTGAATAAATATTTGTTTAATTTGATTTGATTTGGTTAATTATTTGTTAAATAAATAATTAATGAGTTAAGGAAATTAATTATTATAAGATAATATTCTAATTTAATTTAATAATTAAATTAGAGAGTTGATAGTGATTAAATGAATTATTATAATGTTTTTAATTTAATTTTGTAATAAAAGTGTGACAAATAACTATGCTATAAATGGATAATTAAAATAAATTAAAGGAGTTTAATTTAATTTTTACCAAACAAGGATTAAAGATATTAAGTCTTTAATTTTAAGAATTTTTGTCAAACAAAGCCTTATGTCTTTTGAATTTTAATAAATAATATAAATAAAATATAAATAATATATATTAAATTATGGTAACTGATAATTTAATAGGGACATTAGTAAGACGTCGATTTTAGACGTTTGAAAGTGTGTGCGTTGACTTGAGTTTATTTTACGTAAAATGTATTTGGTCTAAAGCCTGAGCCTAAGAAGAAAGGGAAGTTGTTAGAAAAGATTACAGAGAATTGAGAGAGACTAGAGAGAGTTGAAAGGAGAGAAAGGTGCTGTGAATTACAAGTCTTCTAACAAGGGTTAACCAAGTAAGAGATGGTATGTTTCTTAATGTTTTGAGTAAGTCAAGTCAATTCAATTTGTAATTTGTAATCAGTTTGTATATTTGTAAAAAGTTTTATTTTCGATCAATAAAATTATATGTTTTAGTAATTAAACTGTTATACTATCTGCATCTCTGATTCTTATTTACTCATCTGCATTTGCTTCCGCCCAAAATGGTATCAGAGCTTTTTATACTTGTTTCTTCAATTCTATCAAGCTGTCTTCCAACAGTTGCTAGATATTGATTACTAAAATTTAATTGTTCAATAATTTTCTTATCATCTTTATTGCCATCTGAAATCTTAAAGGGACTGGCAACAACAGATGTGTTTTTAACTGGGATAAGGATTGTTTCTAACGGAGGATGACTAGAACAGACCTTAGACTTATCTTCCTTTACCCATTTACTTTTTGTTATAACATTACACTTACTTTGGTATTGATCATACCAGTCATAAAAGGTAATGTTTATCTTTTCATTTTTTATGAATCGTTTCCATCTATTAATTATTTTATCACGCTCCTTTTCTGTTGGATGATTTGAACGAAATAAATGTCTTTTATCTTTATTATTTTTGGAATTAAAATCTTTTACAAGATTATCCCAATCAAGAATAAAATCTTTTTTTAAGAACTCTTAACTGATTGTTAATCGGAATTTCAAAATCAGACTGAGTGGGAAGCTCAGAAGGAGTAGGAGAGGAAGAACTATCTTCTTCTACTAGATCCTTTTGAGTATAACATGAGTGACTAGCTTGACCTTGATTTAAAATACCTTTTAATTTAAGATCTCTTAAAGATGGGTTATTAAGAATTTCATTGTCTCTTCTTGAAGATGCTATAGTACTAGCAGAGTCTTCAATAATAATCGGTCTTTTACTACGTTCAAAACTTATTTTTACGGTTCCATCTGAAAATTGTCTAACATTTTTAAGGTTTATTAGATTGTTAACTACATGTTGTTCAGGAATTTCACTAGGTAGAGTCCATTGACTAGGGAGAGTAATATCTTTCCAGAGAATGGTTCTCGGGATCTGAATATTAGCATCACTAGTTGAACTTTGAATTAAGACAGTTTGATCTTTCGGACTTTTATTGAGAGCATGAACGTTTAGGTTAGTTTTCATGGTTTTATAATAAATCCGATAAATCAAAGCTATCGGCTGAGAACCCTCAATCATTTGAGTAATTTCTCCAGCAATTTTAATATTTAATGTTAAGGCTTTTAATAAATTTTTATCACTTAGGCTCAAGGTGAAATCAGGAAAGCAATTGAAATGGATAGGTCCATTATGCAGACTAGATTCCATTGCGCCGATCATGCTAGGATAGTAATTCAAGAATCGAGCATCTCTTAAGCAGAGATAAATACTTGAATTAATTCCTTTAATATTTAAAGGTTTAACTGCTACTTGAACTAATCCGATGTGAATAAAATTGTAACCTTTCTTTTTATGTTTTTGATGACTTCTGGATCTAACATACTACAATTTTCGTATTCTTTATTAATGGCATAAACCTTTTCAACGGTTTTGACATTATAATCTGTTTTAAAATTGTCCAAAAATGTTGACTGATAAATTTTCTTAGGGAAGACCCTAGGTATATTCCAATTGTGTAAAGCTTGACTGATATTTTCATAACTGTGGATTTCCTGGTTAACTATGTCTGGAACTGGAGGCAAAGTTGACCCGTTACTAGTTGAGGAGTTAGATCTAAACAATCTATTCATTTTTACCAAGTTCAAAATAAATTTTTATTCATTATTCTTCCATTCATATCCTATTACCTTAAGCAGACTCATACCTATGTTCAAGAACCAACACTGCTCACCTAAGAGACTTACAAAGGTTTGACACGAACAAGGTTTACTACAGTAAATCAGGTGACTTCTGAACAAGAATAAAAGAGAAATTTTGAAAACGGTTGTAGATGAATAGTTGTAAATATCTTACTAGCAACTAGAACAGAAACAACATGGTTTTGATACCATTCTGGGCGGAATTTGGGGTTAACTTTTGCTTGAGAATACCTCCGAAAACAATATCAGAGGCGTCAGTTTCAACAATTTTAAATGCAGAATTGTTGGAAATACCAAGGCAGGGCAATACCTTGACGTACTTTTTAACTTGTTGGACGATAGAAGTATGAATATCAGTCCAGGGAGGAGGATTGTCTTGCAAACGCTGAAAGAGAGGTTTGCAAATTTTCCTGAGGTTTTTATAGAACTTGCCAATATAATTGAGCGAGCCCAGAAACCTCTGCAGTTGGGTTTTATGGGTAATTTTATCTGAGAATCTATCGGCGAATTGAATAGCTCTATCAATTGGCCGTATGAGTCCGCGATATATAATTAATCGAAGAAACCGAACTTTAGCTTGAAACAAGCTGCATTTGGAAAGTGAAAGAACAAGTCCATTGTCTTTGACCGTTTTGAAAAACGATTTCAAATGTTTGACATGTTCTTCAATGGAATTGAGAATATCATCGATATACACAACAATAAAATGACCAAAAGGATTCAAAATGTCATTGAGGATATTTTAAAATTCAATGGGAGCATTTTTTAAGCCAAATGCTTGGACTTTCCATTCGTAATGACCGAATGGAGTGGTGAATGCGGTTTTGTATCTGTCATATGGGTGAATAGCAATTTGCCAAAAACCAGATTTGAGATCGAATTTACTAAAGATGGTGGCATTACTTAGTCAGTTAATGAGGTCATCCTTATTAGGTAGAGGATACCTAATCCATTCTAGGACTTTGTTTAATGGCTTGTAATTGATTACTAACCTGGGAACACCTCTTTCCTTTTTTGCTTCATTGTTGACATAAAAGGCAGGACATGACCATGGGGATTTACTGGGTCTAATTAATTTTTTACTAAGGAGATCATTAATTTCCTTTTTACATAACTCCATTTGTTCGTGATTCATTTGAATAGGCCTGGCCTTAGTAGGAATCAAATGTTCTTTGAATTCTTTAGCGTAAGGGAGCCTTACAACATGTTTTTTTCGATGCCAAAAGGCATTAGGAGAATCAGAACAAAGGTTGTCCTTTAAATAAGTTTTTAACTCTTCAATTTTTTCAAGAACATCTTTATTTTGAAGTTGTTCTTCAATTCTTTTGTATTTAACTTCTTCTTTTAAGAAATTTAAATGGGTGGATTTACAATTTAATAAATTTAATGATTTAGAAATGGACTCTTCTTGAATAAATTTTAAATCTCTTTCTTTTGGTTTAATAAGAAATTTAAATGTTATTTTTTTACCTAAATGTTTACAGCTTAATCCTTCATTACTGGTAGTAAATGGATATAATAAATATATAAATGGTAACCCTAAAATGATTTTATCAGTAAGATTGCGGATTAAAACAAATGATGTTTTAAAACACATATCATCTTGACAGATATGCACTTTAGGTAGTTTATATTTTATTTCCATCTGACTACCATTAGCTGAATTTAATTTTTCATTAGTCTTCTTATAGTATTTGGTTGGAATAAGACCTTCTTGGATACAATTTAAATCCGCACCAATATCAACTAAGGCGGGAAGTCGTATTGAAAAGGTTTTATCAACAACCAAATTAATGGAGATATACCATTTTTGAATGGTAATATCTTTGACTCTTTTAAGAGAAAGACCTTGAACGAATAGATCTGGTTCTTCTTTGATTCCTGAAGATTCAGGCTCATCGTGATCTTCATCACTAGAGGAGGAATCATGAACTTGAAGATCATATTTCTAGCTCTCTAAGTCTTTTATTAAATTGGAGACTTCAATTTTTAAATTAGAGATTTCTTTTTTAAGTTTATTAACTTCTTGATTTAACTCAGGAAGGGTAACTTCTTTAACTGGGGTTTTAAATCTTTCTAGAGTTTTATTAAGGCTGAATATCGGTTTATCTTTGGCTTTAAAAATCTTGTCTTCAACTCTAGTATCTTTGGTTAATAAATCTTTTAATTGCTTAGTATATTGAACTTTAAGTTCAGGGTCAGAAATTTTACTAATTAAGTCGATTAACAAAGAGCTTTCTTCATCCTCTTTGGTAATTACACTTAATCTTTTAGTGCAATAATTTTCATTACAGTTATTAGCACAAATAGTGACTTCTTCTTCGTTACTATCAGATTCATTGTTACTGGTATTGCTTTTAGAAGAATAAGGGAGGTCAGATCTTTCATCATTATCTGTATTATTTTCTATTCTCATTAACTCTAACAATTGCTCAGTATCTTCATTAGATATATTTAACTGAGATAACTTTTGTTTTACCTTACATTCATTTTTGTAATGGCCTTTTTGCCCACAATTGTGGCAAACAATTTTACTCTTATCATATTTTTTAGGCCTTTTATTATATTTTTTATTAACTGGTTTGGGTTTATTATAATAATCGTTTTGATTGTTATTATCTTTTTTTATGACTATGTTTACGTTTGTGACGTTTATGTGTTTTAGGATGATCAATATGTCTGTGTTTATGCTTTCTTCTAGAGGGAGCAATAGGAGGCAGACCATATTGTTCACAAAATGTTCCTAACTCATATTTTGCTTTCTTCTTATCTTTACTAGCTTGTTTAGCTAATTTAAAATCAATGCACATTTTTAAACCTATTTTTTGAATATAACTGATTATGTCACCATAAGGGAGATTATCATAGTCAATATATCCTAAGTTTTTACTCAACTCTTCTCTAACTTTATGAGCGAACAATGAAGGCAAACCATTTACAAACTTTTCTTTCCAAAAAGGCTTGTTGCTATCATTTCGCAGCATAACTCTAGAGGTAAACACATCTTTGTACCACCTGAAGTCACTAAGAGTGGGACAGGTGAGATTACTGAGTTGATCATGAATCCTTTCTGTTATGTTACTAGGATTTCCTACAAAATGTTTTATTATGGTAAAAATTAAAGTATTAACTCCATCTGGCGGACCAACACCAACATCTTCATCAAAGATGGGGTTGCCGTCATCGTCTAACTGGATAGCATGAATAATTGATAATCTAGTATCTTCTATGAGATGTCTTTCCCACCAAGATCTTAGAATACCCGTGAATCCACTAGCTATTAACTCAACAATTTCTGGTTGTGACAGATTGTTGAATTTAGTGATATAGCTATTTGCTACCATAGACATGTGATTCAGTTTGTTTAAAATTTCTTGTTCACTAAGACCATCAATGTTCCATTCATAAATTTTATTGGCTGAGGCAGAGAATTGTTTATCTAGGTTTCTCTCTTCGAATTGCAGATCCGGAGGAGTTGGTCTAGAATACCAATTCCTGGTTAAACTAGTGTTTTTGACTGTTCACTTATTCAATTGATCATTAAAATCTGGGATTGAAGTAGAATCAGAATAGTCATCTTGACTATCACTTTCAACTTCAGTTTCAACTTGATCCAAAGTAGAGACAGTACCACTTGGACCAGGTTCAGTTTTTAGTTTTTTAAATAACTTGTCTACAGATTTAATTAGGCTGCTATCATCATTAGGTAAACCTAATTTACTTCTATTTTTTGGTAGGTTAATCAAAGGATGTTCAATTTTTGCATCAGGGTTTTTTATACTTGTTTCTTCAAATTTTTCTTCAATTCTATCAAGCTGTCTTCCAACAGTTGCTAGATATTGATTACTAAAATTTAATTGTTCAATAATTTTCTTATCATCTTTATTGCCATCTGAAATCTTAAAGGGACTGGCAACAACAGATGTGTTTTTAACTGGGATAAGAATTGTTTCTAACGGAGGATGACTAGAACAGACCTTAGACTTATCTTCCTTTACCCATTGACTTTTTGTTATAACATTACACTTACTTTGGTATTGATCATACTAGTCATAAAAGGTAATGTTTGTCTTTTTATTTTTTATGAATCGTTTCCATCTATTAACTATTTTATCACGCTCCTTTTCTGTTGGATGATTTGAACGAAATAAATGTCTTTTATCTTTATTATTTTTGGAATTAAAATCTTTTACAAGATTATCCCAATCAAGAATAAAATCTTTTTTAATAACTCTTAACTGATTGTTAATCGGAATTTCAAAATCAGACTGAGTGGGAAGCTCAGAAGGAGTAGGAGAGGAAGAACTATCTTCTTCTACTAGATCCTTTTGAGTATAACATGGGTGACTAGCTTGACCTTGATTTAAAATACCTTTTAATTTAAGATCTCTTAATGATGGGTTATTAAGAATTTCATTGTCTCTTCTTGAAGATGCTATAGTACTAGCAGAGTCTTCAATAATAATCGGTCTTTTACTGCGTTCAAAACTTATTTTTACGGTTCCATCTGAAAATTGTCTAACATTTTCAAGGTTTATTAGATTGTTAACTACAGGTTGTTCAGGAATTTCACTAGGTAGAGTCCATTGACTAGGGAGAGTAATATCTTTCCAGAGAATGGTTCTCGGGATCTGAATATTAGCATCACTAGTTGAACTTTGAATTAAGACAGTTTGATCTTTCGGACTTTTATTGAGAGCATGAACGTTTAGTTTAGTTTTCATGGTCGTATAATAAATCCAATAAATCAAAGTTATCGGCTGAGAACCCTCAATCATTTGGATAATTTCTCCAGCAGTTTTAATATTTAATGTTAAGGCTTTTAATAAATTTTTATCACTTAGGCTCAAGGTGAAATCAGGAAAGCAATTGAAATGGATAGGTCCATTATGCAGACTAGATTCCATTGCGCCGATCATGCTAGGATAGTAATTCAAGAATCGAGCATCTCTTAAGCAGAGATAAATACTTGAATTAATTCCTTTAATATTTAAAGGTTTAACTGCTACTTGAACTAATCCGATGTGAATAAAATTGTAACCTTTCTTTTTATGTTTTTGATGACTTCTGGATCTAACATACTACAATTTTCGTATTCTTTATTAATGGCATAAACCTTTTCAACGGTTTTGACATTATAATCTGTTTTAAAATTGTCCAAAAATGTTGACTGATAAATTTCCTTAGGGGAGACCCTAGGTATATTACAATTGTGTAAAGCTTGACTGATATTTTCATAACTGTGGATTTCCTGGTTAACTATATCTGGAACTGGAGGCAAAGTTGACCGGTTACTAGTTGAGGAGTTAGATCTAAACAATCTATTCATTTTTACCATGTTCAAAATAAATTTTTATTCATTATTCTTCCATTCATACCCTATTACCTTAAGCAGACTCATACCTATGTTCAAGAACCAACACTGCTCACCCAAGAGACTTACAAAGGTTTGACACGAACAAGGTGGACTACAGTAAATCAGGTGACTTCTGAACAAGAATAAAAGAGAAATTTTGAAAACGGTTGTAGATGAATAGTTGTAAATATCTTACTGGCAACTAGAACAGAAACAACATGGCTTTGATACCATTTTGGGCGGAAGCAAATGTAGATGAGTAAATAAGAATCAGAGATGCAGATAGTATAACAGTTTAATTACTAAAACATATAATTTTATTGATCGAAAATAAAACTGTTTACAAATATACAAACTGATTACAAATTATAAATTGAATTGACTTGACTTACTCAAAACATTAAGAAATGTTGAATAGTAGAAGGAGGGGCTAAGAAAGGCTTAACAGCGGTAGAGGCTAAAGATTCATCTGAGAAGGAACTCTGAGTCTTTCGAAGTCTGCCTCAATAACTAAGTTCGGTTTCCTTTTATAGAATAAGGAAAGAACTATTACAAAGTTACTATTACAAAATTTTTATCAACAACCAAATTAATGGAGATATACCGTTTTTGAATGGTAATATCTTTGACTCTTTTAAGAGAAATACCTTGAACAAATAGATCTGGTTCTTCTTTGATTCCTGAAGATTCAAGCTCATCGTGATCTTCATCACTAGAGGAGGAATAATGAACTTGAAGATCAGATTTTTGGCTCTCTCTCTCTCTCTCTATATATATATATATATATGATTGTATGCTGAACATATATATATGCGATTGTATGCTGAATTACGTCTAAAAGAAAGAAAATGGTTTTATAGTGAATATATGTATGAACATGGCTTGTAGGAGTACCAAAATTAATATTTGATTGTGAGCTAATTGTGAAATTGAACCTTGAATATGTTAATTTGTGAAGAAATAAAGAGAACGTAGTTCGAATGAATTAATTTGGTGCATAATTGTGGTTACAGTGTTAACTTTGTCAAACAATGTCAAAAATAAAGTTTTGGTTTAAAACATGGCATTCAAGGATTTAATTTTTCTAAAGTTGTTGTTTAGTTGTTTTAAATCAGTATATATATGATGGGTAACGTTTATGTGTAATTTATGTAAGTTATACATGATAAATTGGTGTTAGAAATTAAGATACAGCAAAAAAAATAGCTTTGTTTTGTTCTTCGTGCTCGGTTCTGTAATTCGGCGCCTCAATGCCAAAATCAGCGCCGCAACTCCAAACCTCATGCCGTAGCACCACTGCCTGGCTTAGGCATCGCGCTACAGCGCCAACACCGCGCCGCAGCGCCATCCACATTGTAAACTGTGGCGCCACAATGCCGGTTAGCAGAATGGCCTGAAAGTTATTCTTCTTTACACGAAGTCTGTAAATGTTGATATGATGCAATATTATGACTGTTAAAAATGTAATTTTTGTTATTGTGGTATTATAGTGCTAAGAATGAGCTTATTATTAATAATTAATGAGTTTTATTACTAATGTAACTTGACTATGTGGTTAAAAATCAAACCATACATGAAATAGATACTTATTTATATATAGAGTATTTGTAATGACTAATTATGTCATGATGATATGTGTATATGATATTGTGAATCGAATTATTACGGGTTAGCTTACACGAAAGGCAAGTTTTCTAACTCTAAACTTTCGTTGAGCAAGTTTCTTAACTCTAATTATATTGTGCAACCTCCTAAACATTACCTCTTGATATTGAGCAAGTTTTTCTAATCCTAAACCTGTTATTTAGCATGCAAGTTTCTAAATTCTGATACACTAACGTTGAACAAGTTTTATCGTTCAATTTACTATTTCTTATGCATGCTCAATACTCAATCCTAAATAAGATTTTAACCTTAGCTTAATATTGTTCAAGCAATGTATGTTATGTTATTCAATACTTATGCTATTAGATTATTTCTAAAGCATGACCTTAATATACAATGTCGATTCATTTATGATTTATTCCATAGCGTAATGTTATTACATTTTTATTCAACTAATCCTTAGTTGATGTTCGTTAAACTCTAAATTACCTTGAAACTTATCCAAACCAAACTTACTTTGGTGCGGACTCGTATTTTAAATGCTGAGTTGAACAACCCTATTATAGGGGATAATTTATGTATAGCGTTGAAATGTTTGTGCCCAATACATTGTATATAACGCCCCAAAAAAATCGGATTTTATGAGGATTAATTTTTTTTATTTTTTTATTTAATTATGTGGATTAAATGAATTTAATTAATTATTTATGAGAGTTAGCTAATTGAAGGTCGTTCTATGACCTAAACATGTCAGAACGTCGTAGTATCTTGGCTACGTGATAGAATTAAAGTGTTTGAATTTTCAAGAAAAAAATAAAAGCTTACCGAGAATTTTTTTGGAAAACACTATTCACACATTTCTGCTCGGGAATTATTTTTGAACTTTCGAGAAATACGTAAGGATAGAATATCGAGGTGGGATAGAATATCCAATAATATTTCAGTTATGAAAAATGCAGTTTTTTGCCTACGGACTTAAAACCTAACTGGTTGGGGAAAGTGATTTTCGAGAAGGAATTTAAATGTGTATAATGAATTAAAGTGATGATCGTATAATATGTAGGTATTGTATGAGGTAATGAATACGAGTATGATACGAGGTATTATACGAGTATGTATGGATAATGATATATCGTATATTATGAATTAGTATACGAGTTAGAATACGAGATTAATACGTAGATTATACGTTATAAGACTTTAAGCCATATGTAATGGATTTGTTGAATTGTGTAGGAAATGGTCTTGTCTAATGTGAATTATGATAAGGCCCAAATATAGGAATGGTTAAGTCCAATGTAAATTAATGAACAAGCCCAAGTGTTTGTTTAATTACAAGCACAATGTATAAGTTAAATTAATTAAACTAAAAGCCCAAAATAAGAACCAATGGGTTATGGGATGGTTTAAATCCATGGGGAAACCCATGATCACATGGATGACCCAAAGTGGTGGCCAAGTAAAGTACTTGGTGGCTAAGTAAAAGTGATGAACAAGCAAACTTAATGGCTAAGTGTTGTGATGGCCAAGTATATGTGGTGAGCAAGTAAGGAATAGTAAGGAGGTGATTAAGGAAGTGGGTTGGATTAATGACCCTTATGCCCTAACTTTAGCAATCCTATAAATAGCAAGCTTGAATTTCATTTGTTGGTTGTTATTTCATCCAACACTTTATAACTTATAAGTTGAGAGCTTATTTGCTTGAGAGAAAAAGTTAGAAAGTTAGACTTTGTTAATTCAAGAAGCAAGAAGGAAGAACAAGGATTAAACAAGTGGTATTCAAGGGTAAGCAATCCTAAACCATAATTCTCTTTGTCTTCCGTTGTTAGAGAAGTGAGTAGTAGTAGAACATATATACTAAGAAGGAGTAGAAATGATAAATCAAAGGGCCTAAGTCTTAATAAGCCGTAATTAAGTCATGTTGTAGAGACTGTAAGGACTCAAAGAGAAAAGTAAATTTACTGTAGCAGACACTGAAGGCAAGTTTTTCTTAACGCTTGTCTAACCTTCGTGTTAGCCAAGTTTTCAATGATTCATGTTATGAGATGCATGAATGGTTTTAAAGAAGAGTCGATGCCAGTTTTAACTCGGCTAGACTAATCTTAAAGATTGATTGATTTATTTGTAAGTCTTTCAATATAGAACTGTTAACGCTATCCTATGCCAAGTATTTGGTACGGATTTAAAGGTAAGTTTGTCTGTGAACAAACAAATGTATTTTCATTGATTATTCGATGGGCACGTGAGGTTGCCACAAATTAAACGTACATACGTTTAATGAATGTAGTGTTGATCAACATAGAGTACTATAGGCTGATCACCTAGAAGTGCTCGTAAGCTATGCCAGACTTACGGACTTAGTGCCGGGTTGCCCTTTTCAAAAAATTATGAAACGCTCATGGTCTTGGGCCAGAATTGATGTTTTACTGAATATTATCATTGTAAAACGTTTTGAAGAAAAAGAAGTGCTATTTTGAATTATCAATAGTACTTCGTAACTATTATCCAGTTATTGAAGATATACGATTCCTATGTTTCAAGCATGTTGTTTAAATGAAATTATTATACTTACTGAGATTATTATGCTCACTCTTGTTTGAACCATATGAATGCAGCTAAGGACAAGAGAATCGAGGTTTCCAGTAGAGATAAAGGAAAGGCGAAGATGAATGATTAGTTTATCTTGTAATAGACTAGTAAGTATATGTATTATATTATGATGAACAAAGAATGTAATGGTTTAAGAACCTGGGAACGAGATTTATTATTATTAATGTAATAAGAATGTCATTGGAACACATATTTTGATGTCATTTTAATAGAATGAATGTACAGTTATGAGTACCGTGTAGCACCAATTTTTGGGTTGCAAGATACCCGGATTTGGGGGCGTCAGATTGTACGAAGGGCTGATCCCCCTAAGTACGCGGAGTCCCTATAGTCTTATGACTGTTAAAGTTTAAGTTGAAAGAATACTTATAACTATGGACATAGTTCATGGTCTTTTGACCCTCAGTTATACATTTTAAATTTAGTTCTTGATTATTATTGATGAAGCACATTATTCAGTTCTATGGAACCTATTCATTTGGTAGTTGATATGATGTTAATTCATTATCATTTCAAGTGAGCACTGTTTGCTCACTCTTGCTTATATACATATTACAGCTAAAGTTGAGAAGGTTGATGAACCTACAACTAGTAAAGGGAAAGGGAAGATAAGCAAGTATTGAAGACTTATAAACCTGTTGACTTTCGTACTGTCAGACTTTATTTTAAATTTTATGATGTCATTATTTAATTTTTCGCATATGATGTTTGTATTTAAAGGTTAGATAACCTGGGAGATTTTATTAAACTAATTAATGTAATCCTTTAATGGGAAGGTTTATTATTAAATTTTATTATGATTGGGTAGTTAGACATGAATGTTTTTATCAAGTGAACACCAAATTTGGTGGAAATGAAGTACCCGGATTTGGAGGTGTCACAAGTTGGTATCAAAGCCTTAGGTTATGAACCTTAGGTGGGAAAAAGCCTTAGGAAGTAACCTTTGTAAAGATAGTGGTGATGAACTCTTATCGAGTTTTAAGGAAGAAATAATAAAATACTTATGCGCTTATGTAATTACAACTTATGTGCTCATGAGTGTCGAGTAGTAATGATTAGTAATTAAAACTTAAAAATTTTGTTGTCAGGATTATTAATGTAGGTGAATCCAGTCAGGCTAGGGAGGAAGGACCCCAGATGCCTAGAGAGGAGGAGCCTCGAGATATTCAGGTGATTTGGGAACAACTACTGTGACACCCCCAAAATAGGTATACATCACCCATTCTGAGTAGCCAAATATATGGTACAAAAATAAATACAACTTCATTACTACAATTGTCGTGCAAAATACGATAACACATAAACTGTGAGTTTAAATACAAATATTGTCTAATAGACAGTATTAAAACTCAAAAGGAGTCCTCATTACAATTATTGATACACTATTTTACAAAAATAGTAAGGACTGCTAAAATAACTTTCTAGAACCATCACTCCATACCCCGGCTAGTTCCTGCTATATTCTTACCTCCTGAGAAGAAAAATAGAACAAAAAGGAAAAGGGTGAGCTCAACTAGCCCAGTAAAGAATATTATGACTAAGATAATATACAACAAATTATCAATAGTCTTTAACAGGGAAAAATCTGATAGAATATAATAGACAACAAGTTTTAGATCAACAACTGCAGCAGAAACAATAATTCATTAGAAGAGTTAAGTAGAGAATGAAATCTACTATCATATATAAATTTAAAAGTCCATCATCAATATTTTTTCCTTGTAACATCAATCAATATACATCTTGAATCAAATATTCATCTTTGTACTATGGGCCAAAGATATTCATTTGTATCACCAGTTGGTCATGTTCATCTCAACACCTGTTCATCTTTGCACTACGAGCCAAAGATATTTATCAAATAATCATTCATCTTTGCACTATAGGCCAAAGATATTCATCAAGTATCACCATTAAAGACTGAGGATGATGAAAAATATTTTAAAGAACGAATCACGTACTATAAAAGGACAAAGTTTAGAGATTCGTACTATAGATAATTCATGTTTAAAAATACTCCATAATAAAACATATTGGAGAAAATTTAAGAATGACGATTAAAACATGGATACAATCAAAGATAGTAACCATAATAGACATCTGGGACAAAGAATAGAAATTTTCATTTTTCGGTGAATAGTGTCGTATTCGTGAATAGTGCCGTATACGTGAATAGTAACCCCGACACAAAAAGTTCTAAATTTGATAAAAAATTCAGACCAAAATTTTGACATAATGATATTGAAAGAAATAATATCATTTAAGAAAAAATAACATCCCTTACCTCAAAGAAACAATACTTCAGAATGAAATGTCGGATATGATGCTGAATGAAATTTGTACTGAATAGCAACTCTCAAAATATCTAAAGACTCACAAAATTCGCTCGATAATATAGAGAGAGAAAGAGAGAAAGCTTATGTTTTTGGTGTGATTTTCAATTCTAACTCAGCACCCTATTTATAGGAAAATGCTAGCACGCCGAAGCAGACCTGACCTGTAACCTGATGGCTTTACCTGCTACTATTGCCACCCACCACATTTAAAACAAAATTTGAGCACATTTCTGTGACACCCCTAAATCTCGATACTTCATTACCTCAAGATTTGGTGTTCACGTAATCAAAACATTCATTTATAACTACCCAATCATAAATAAAATTGGATAATAAACCTGCCCATACAGGAATTACATAAAATAATATCTCACAGGTTATCTAACCTTTACATACAATCATTCATGCGAAAAATGTAAATAAACTTCATTACATTCTTTAAACCAAAGTCTGATAATAAAACTATCAAAACTATTACAAGTCTTCAGTACTTGTTCGTCTTTCCCTTTCCTTTACTGGTGCTAGGTACGTCACCCTTTCCATCTTTAGCTGTAAGGATTTTACAGGCAAGAGTGAGCAAACAAGGCTCACTTGAAATAATAATGAACAACTTTTACATTCTCTGCCCATTCAGGGGCTCAATAGAACTGAATAATAAGTTCTATTAACATCTTAAACATTCCTTGCCCATTCAGGGGCTCAATAGAACTGAACAATAAGTTCTAATAATACTTTAAACATTCACTGAGGGTCTAATGACCACGAACCTTGTCCACAGTTATAAGTAATCTTTCAACTTAAACTTTTACGGTCATACGACCATAATGACTTTAAGGTACTTAGGGGGATCAACCCTTCGTACATGTATTGTATACAAACATTTCAGTGCAAAGTACAAAACTAAGCGTAACCCCTATAAATAGGGTTGTTCATCTCAGTATTTTGAGTACAAGTCCGTCCCAAAGATAGTTTGGTTTGGATACACTTCAAGATAATCTGGAGTTCAACGGACATCAACTAAGGATTAGTTGAATAAAAGATAATAACACTATGTTATTGAATAATCATAACTGAATAAGTATTTCGTTCTAAGTTCATGTTTTAGGGATAATCTAATAGCATAACTATTGAATAACACATCATACCTTGCTTTGAATAACATTAAGCTAAGGTTACATCTTAGAATTTAATGTCAAGCATGCACACCAAATAATAGCTTGAACGATAAACTAAAGGTACTTGCATGCTAATATAACAAGTTTAGAGTTAAGAAAACTTGCATAATCATAATAATTATCTCAACGAAAGTGCAGAGATGAGAAACTTGTATCATCATGAATAACTGGATACAATGAAGTTACTTAATGGAAATACTTTACTCAATAAAGTATAACATATGAATTTTGCATAACGAAGTGTTAGAATTAGAAAACTTGCTTAAGTATAACATAACAGTGAAAAGCAACCTTGCTGAATAATAAAGTAGCAAAGGTTAGGGAACTTGCCTCGTGCGTAGATTAAACAATTACTATTCCCCCAAGTCCTACACATACCATATGTATTGACAATATACATTAGTTACACTAACATTACCTTTATGAGTTACTTATTACTCTTAGTATAGCTACTAACTAAGTTTAAGTCTAAACAACATCACATCTTTTCATGAACATTACTTTTTAGCTTTATTACAACTACTTAAGTGATCATGTCATTGCACTATATTTACATTAACAACTTGATACAACATTCTATTACATGTCCAACATGTTATCACTAAGCTATACTAATACCCAAAGGGTTGCACTTGCATTCGTGCATCCCGACGCCCTCCGATTGGCTCCAAATACATAACAGTCCTAAAAATGGCCATTTTGACTACTGTTACAGACCTCAAATTAAAAAACTTAAAGCATGAAAGTTGTAGGTCTACTCGTCCTCTTTTCGAATCATCTTGAATTACCTCAATCGGAGTTCGTATGAAAATGTTATGGCCGTTTTACTACAGGAGATCAAAACTGCCCAACTCGGACACTTTTTCGACGCCGGGGCGCGGATCAGTGGCGCCGGGGCTCGAGTACCAGCGCTGGGGCGTGAGCTACAGCACTGGGACGTGAGCTTTGGCCCATTTTTGGCGCTGGGGAGCGAACTTTGGCGCTGGGGCGCGAAATTTGGCGCTAGGGCGTGAATTTTGACGTTGAGGCGTGAATTTTGACGCTGGGGCGCCAAAACTCACAGAACCAACCTAGAAAGACAGAGCAAAGCTACTGTCTAACTTATGTTTAACAGTCAATGACATTCAACAACATGTATAACTTCATGAAAATTACACATAAAAGTTATGAAGCATTTGTGTACGAATTTTACACAACTAAACAACAATATCAGAGAACTAATTATTTGAAAACACTGTTTTCCTTTAAAACCAAACCTTTAAAAATCAAAACTCTATTGTTGATATATAAAGTACAGTGAACGAAATTTTCACTGTTATCAACCAAATTTGATTCCTTTGAAATATAAGTATACCAACATCTAACAAATTAACATGTATAGTTCAATTAACATATACAAGGTTCAATTCTCGTATTAGTTCACAATTTTTATATAATCACATACCAATTTTGTGATTTTGCAAAACATACGTTCAAACATGTTTTTAACTGTAAAACCAAGTTTCTCTTTCTTTAACACGAAATTAGCATACAATCATATATATATACACATGCTAGTGATAACAATTAAAATTACACATATTATCACAATTCTCTAACTAATTATACAAGCATGTTTTTTCAAGAGATTTTTGGTAACATTCTGATACACCGTGATTTTTAAGAAAATCGAGACCTACAATTTCACAGAGACTATATACTATAAAACATATATGATAAGGTTTATAGAACATACCTTAGGTTTGTTCAAACGACACTTGTAAATCATTGACAAAAGTTGAAGAATCCGAAGACCTATCTTTCTCTTGTTTCTCTCTTTCAGACTCTCCCTTTTCTTACTTAGGCTTATGTTTAGACAAATTGCGTAAACTAAAAAAAATCAACTGATAAACTATGCGTACTCTAAAACTGATAAAACAACGTAAATAAAAGAAACGCATGTGGTCATTATAATACTACTAAATACTATCAGTTACCAAAAACATATAACTTATATAACGTATAACTTATAAATATAAATATATTTTATTTATATATTTGTTTTATATTATTAATAATTTTAATTCAAAAGAAATTCAAAAGCCATAAGGCTTCGTTTGGTAACCCATTTAAAAATTAAAGATTAATACTTAAGCCTTGTTTGGCAAAGAACTAAATTAAACTACTTTAATTTAATTTAATAACTCTTTATAACATAGTTATTTGTCACTCTTTATGAAATAAACTTAATCACATAACTCAATCCACATAACACATTAACTATTTAACAAATAAATAATTAACTAATCACATTAATTATTTAGCAAATAAATAATTAACTAAATCAACTCAATCAATTTGAACAATTACTTATTCAATAATAAACACATCCAATAAATATTTATATAAATCAATAAATATTTATAACTTACATTTAAAAATATTGAATGTTACATCATTCCCCTCTTAAAAGGATTCTGTCCCCAGAATCACAACTCAAACAACACTTTCGTTACATTCTTCCCTACTTATAAAGATTATGTCCCCAGAATTGAAGACACAGATTAAACAAATAACTTAGGGTACTCTTTCATCATTTTCTCTTCGAGTTCCCACGTTACTTCTTCAGCATTGTGGTTTCTCCATATCACCTTCACAGAAGGTATCACTTTATTCCTGAGCGCTTGTTCTTTCTTGTCGACTATCTGGATAGGAACCTTTTCATAAGACAAATCTTTCTCGAACTGCAACGGTTCGTACTCGATCACGCGATTGTAATCGGGTTTATATGGTCGTAACACCGAAATATGAAAAACATTATGAATGTTTTCCAACTCTGGAGGTATAGCTACCTCGTAAGCTACCTCTCCAAATTTTCGCAGCACTTCAAAGGGTCCAATAAACCTCGGGCTTAGTTTTCTCTTCTTACCGAAACGAATTTTCCCCTTCCAAGGAAAAACTTTTAGGAATACATAGCTTCCTACGTCAAATGCACGATCTTGCCTGTGTTGATCAGCATACTTCTTCTGTCGGTCTTGAGCTGCTACCAATCTTATCCTGATGAGTTTGATAACCTCAGCAGTTTGTTGCACTAATTCTGGTCCTAGTAGTTGACGTTCACCAACTTCATCCCAGCACAGTGGAGTTCTGCACTTTCTGCCGTATAACACTTCGTAAGGCGGCATGCCGATGCTCGCGTGATAACTATTATTGTAGGTGAATTCCACCAACGGTAATTGCTCTTCCCAGCTTCCTTTGAAATCCATGACGCATGCTCTCAGCATATCTTCCAATGTCTGGATTGTTCGTTCGCTTTGGCCATCTATTTGTGGATGATAAGCCGTACTCATTCGTAATTGAGTTCCCATGCATTCTTGTAGTCTCTTCCAGAAGATTGATGTGAATCGCGGGTCTTTATCAGACACAATTGACACTGACACTCCATGTCTCGAAACGATCTCTTTGATGTACAATCTTGCCAACTGATCAAGATTGAACCTAATCTTTATTGGTAAAAAGTGCGCTGATTTTGTCAGTCTGTCCACTATCACCCAAATTGCATCGCATCCTCTCTGAGTAGCTGGAAGACCCACCACAAAATCCATCGTGATATGCTCCCATTTCCATTCCGGTATTTCCAACGGTTGAAGTAATCTGCTGGGTCTTTGATGTTCGGCTTTTACTCTTTGACATGTCAAACATTTAGCCACGCATTCTGTAATATCCCTTTTCATATTCGGCCACCAAAAACGTCGGCGTAAATCTTGATACATCTTCGTGCTTCCTGGATGAATCGAATATCTTGAGCTATGAGCTTCGGTCAAGATATCGTTTTTCAGTTCTGGTGTTGCTGGAACCCATATTCTTCCCTCGTACCGTAGTAATCCTTTGGTATCGACCTTGTATTTCGTATTGCTACTATCAACCATATTCTCTTTTATCTTTCCGCATTCTTCATCTTGTAACTGAGCGTTTTTCACCTTGTCCAGTAAAGTTGGATCTGCTTCTAGCTGAAATAGTCGTTCGTCGGATTCCAGTGGAAATTTAATTTCCAGTTCTAACTTTGTCATTGCTGATATGAGCTCCTCCTGAGTTGTTATCAGCATTAATTTCTCCCGACCTTTCCTACTTAAAGCATCTGCAACCACATTCACTTTGCCCGGATGATAAAAGATCTCACAATTGTAATCCTTTATCAATTCCATCCATCTCCTCTGACGCATGTTCAGGTCCTTCTGATTGAAAATATACTTCAGACTTTTGTGGTCTGTGTAGATCTCACATTTCTCTCCATACAGATAATGTCTCCATATCTTGAGAGCAAATACCACTGCAGCCAATTCTAAATCATGAGTCGGATAACCTTTCTCATAATCCTTCAGTTGTCTTGATGCATGGGCAATTACTTTGCCATTTTGCATAAGAACACAACCCAATCCTTTGTGTGAGGCATCACTATACACCATAAAATTTCCTGTATTATTCGGCAGGGTTAACACAGGTGCCATACTTAGCATCTTCTTCAAATCTTGGAAGCTCTCTTCACACTTTTCCGTCCAAACGAAATTCACAGCTTTCCGTGTCAAATTTGTTAACGGAGTGGCTATCTTGGAAAAATCTTGTATAAATCTTCTATAATAACCAGCCAGTCCCAAGAAACTCCTCACCTCCGAAGGTGTCCTTGGTTGTTCCAGTTGATTACAGCTTTCACTTTCGATGGATCTACTGAAATCCCATTTTTGTCAATCACATGACCCAAAAATTGTACACGATTGAGCCAAAATTCACACTTAGAGAATTTTGCGTACAACTTTTTCTTTCTTAGTGTCTCCAATGTCAGGCGTAAATGTTCCACGTGTTCTTCTTGAGTTTTGGAATACACCAGAATGTCGTCGATAAACATCACTACGAACTTGTCTAAGAATGGTTTAAATACCCTGTTCATCAAATCCATGAACGCGGCAGAGGCATTTGTTAAACCAAAAGACATCACCAGAAACTCGTAATGTCCGTACCGAGTTCTGAATGCCATTCTAGGTATATCCTCCTTTCTTACCTTCAATTGGTGATACCCACTTCTCAAATCTATTTTCGAGAAGTATTTAGCACCCTTCAACTGATCAAACAAGTCATCTATTCTAGGTAACGGATACCTATTCTTAATAATGACTTTGTTTAACTCCCTATAATCAATGCAAAGACGCATTGATCCGTCCTTCTTCTTCACAAATAATACCGGCGCTCCCCACGGTGACACGCTTGGTTGAATATACTTCTTGTCCAGCAGTTCTTGCAGTTGCACCATCAGTTCCTTCATTTCTACCGGAGCCATTCTGTACGGGGCCTTTGATATCGGTGCAGTTCCTGGCACTAAATCGCTTACGAACTCAATTTCTCTATCAGGCGGAAGTCCTGGCAAATCCTCCGAAAATACATCTACGAATTCTCTAACCATTGGTATCTCCTCCAGTTTTACACCCTTCTTTTGAGTATCGACTATGTAAGCCAAATAACCCACACAACCTTGACTCAACAAATTTTTGGCCTGCATAATCATCAAACATTTCATTTGTTTAGGTGATTTGCTACCACGGAAAACTATCTTTGACGGAGTCATAAGGTTTACACACTTCTTGTGACAATCAATTACTGCTCCATATTTGAACAGCCAATCCATTCCCAAAATTACATCAAATTCCCCGAGTCTAATCGAAATTAAATCTACCATCAGGATATTCCCTTTAATGTTCACTCTACAGTTCTTGTATATAAACTTAACAGGAATCACCTCCCTATTCACAATTTCTATGTTTAAAGGTAAATTCAGTTCTTTTCTAGGCAATTCTAACCTCTTAGCAAATTCATCAGATATAAACGAACAAGTAGCACCCGAATCAAATAATACATAAGCATTAATATCGTTGATTAGGATAATACCTGACACCACATCTTTTAATTGCACAACATCTTGCACAATCATGTTGAAAGTTCTGGCTGTGGGTTTGTTTGACGCTGTAGGTCCAACAATGGCCCAAGTACCTCCACTGTTGTCTCCCTTACTTTTTATTGTTTCTCCGACCTTCTTCTGAGGGAATTCACGAGCAAAATGATCCTTGGATCCACATGTGAAAAAGACATTCTTCTTGGGTTGGGTGCAATTTGAGGCGATGTGACCCTCCTGGCCACAGTTGTAACATGCAAGTTTCCCCATCAAGCACACACCCTTATGAAACCTCCTGCATGTAGCACAGGCTTCAAACTTCCTAAACTGTTGGTTACTCTGCCGGTTTCCAGTACCCCCGTTTCCGTTCCACTTCCTCTTCAAGTTGTTGTTATTATTGCCACTTCCATTTCCTCCGCTACCATTCTTCCCCTCCACCTCATTCTTCTTTTTCTTCTGCTCTTGATTGAATTTTGTCACTGCCTCGCCTCCACCTTCAGCGAGTATAGCCTTCTCCATCACTGCTGCAAATGTCTTCAACTGGAACAGGGAAACCCTACTATACAGCCAGGGCTTCAGTCCATGTTCGAACCTCTTTGCCTTACGCTCGTCCGTGCTGACTTGATATGGCGTAAACTTCGCCAATTCGTTAAATTTCACAGCATACTCAGACACCGTCATCGCTCCCTGCTTCAGTTCCAAAAACTGAACCTCTAACTGACGCTTAGAACTCTCTAGAAAGCAGGTCTCGAAATAACACCTTAAACCTATCCCAAGTCATCACTCCTGGTCCTTCCCGAGTTTTATTGGCCTGCCACCAATAACTAGCTTCTGCTTTCAACATGAATGTTGCAATAGCAGTCTTCTGTTCATCCCCTACCCTAGCGACTTCAAATATCTTCTCAATCTCCATAATCCAGGTCTGTGCCTCGACCGGATTCATTGACCCACAAAGTTCAGGTGGTCCGACCGCCTTAAACACCTTAAACGTTGTGCCTTGGTTTTGAGGTTGATTCTGCAATGCTCCTGCTAGTAATGTCACTAGTTGTTGGACGGGATTATCCTCAACATCGTTATTGTTAGTTCTCGCATTGGTTCTCTGACGGGGTGGTTCACGTCTGGGAGGCATTTTTTGTTAGAAAAAAAACATCTATTAGACTATTACCCAACTTCTTTAAGTATTTTCTAATTAACTTGTCTCCAAAAAAAAAATAACCACATAACACTTTTGAATAAAATAATAGCTTTTTATTTATTCATCATAACTTCGAAAAACATAACAATAATAACATCACTGCCATTTACATTCCTTTCCTGAACTACAAAATTTACAGGACATCATCATCATTCTAATATCCCATGGTTACTTAACACCCGGGATTTACACATTATTTAACACTTATTACTTGCAAAACAGATAGATTTCCTACGATGATCTATTAAGATAATCTGTAGCCTTTTGACGCTCTTCTTCCATAACACGGAACATGGTTCGGCGATCTAACACGTATGATGGCAGAGTCTCAAACTGAATTGGATAACCCATGACCCGATCTTGAGCTCGATTGATCACGGTATTGAATACTTTATCCATCTCTTCCATCTTCATCCTCTTTGCTTGTGCGTCCCTTACTGCTCTTCCAGTTCGTTGATAAGTTTTCTCGTATGCGTCTTCAGCTCTCGCCCTCTTGGTAGCTTCTTCATTCAGCTTTTTCTTCAGTTCCACGACCATCTCGATCAGTTGTTCCTTCTCTCCTTCAGTCTGCATCAACTTCTCTTCAGCATTAGTTAGATGTTCATCTCGATCCTGGATATCGTCGTCCTTCTGTGTTATTGCAGTCTGTTGTTCAGCTACTATCTTCTGTAACTCCTCAAATGTGTCCTGAAGTTCCACGTTACGGTCGTAGACCTCATTATACATACGAGCAGCCATCGAGGTTAGTGGAGTATCCTCCTCCTCGTCCTCGTTATCTTCATCCTCCTGTGACAACTCCACGGGATCCTCCTCATTCGTCTCCACATCATCATCCTCATCTTCAACCACTGTGACCAACGGGGCTGACTCCCGTGGCAGTAGTTGTTCCCAAACTACCTGAATGTCGCAAGGCTCCTCCTCTATCATTTGAGGTCCCTCCTCCCTAGCCTGACTGGATTCTCCGACATTAGTCATCCTGACAACAAAATTTTAAATTTTTAGTTATTAATCATTCTACTCGACACTCGCGAGCACATAAGTTATAAACACATAAGCACATAAGTGTTTTATTACCTCTTCCTTAAAAAACTCGATAAGAGTTTAAGTCCTACACATACCATATGTATTGAATAAGTAATTGTTCAAATTGATTGAGTTGATTTAGTTAATTATTTATTTGCTAAATAATTAATGTGATTAGTTAATTATTTATTTGTTAAATAGTTAATGTGTTATGTGGATTGAGTTATGTGATTAAGTAATTTATTTAATAAATTGTTATTTCATAAAGAGTGACAAATAACTATGTCATAAAGAGTTATTAAATTAAATTAAAGTTGTTTAATTTAGTTCTTTGCCAAACAAGGCTTAAGTATTAATCTTTAATTTTTAAATGGGTTACCAAACGAAGCCTTATGGCTTTTGAATTTCTTTTGAATTAAAATTATTAATAAAATAAAACAAATATATAAATAAAATATATTTATATTTATAAGTTATACGTTATATAAGTTATATGTTTTTGGTAACTGATAGTATTTAGTAGTATTATAATGACCACATGCGTTTCTTTTATTTACGTTGGCTTATCAGTTTTAGAGTACGCATAGTTTATCAGTTGATTTTTTTTAGTTTACACATTTATCTAAACCTAAGCCTAAGTAAGAAAAGGGAGAGTCTGAAAGAGAGAAACAAGAGAAAGATAGGTCTTTGGATTCTTCAACTTTTGTCAGTGATTTACAAGTGTCGTTTGAACAAACTAAAGGTATGTTCTATAAACCTTATCATATATGTTTTACAGTATACAGTCTCTGTGAAATTGTAGGTCTCGGTTTTCTTAAAAATCACGGTGTATCAAAATGTTACAAAAAATCTCTTGAAAAACCATGCTTGTATAATTAGTTAGAGAATTGTGATAATATGTGTAATTTTAATTGTTATCACTAGCATGTGTATATATATATGATTGTATGCTAATTACGTGTTAAAGAAAGAGGAACTTGGTTTTACAGTTAAAAACATGTTTGAACGTATGTTTTGCAAAATAACAAACTTGGTATGTGATTATATAAAAATTGTGAACTAATACGTGAATTGAACCTTGTATATGTTAATTGAACTATACATGTTAATTTGTTAGATGTTGGTATACTTGTATTTCAAAGGAATCAAATTTGGTTGATAACAGTGAAAATTTCGTTCAGTGTGCTTTAGATATCAACAATGGAGTTTTGATTTTTAAAGGTTTGGTTTTAAAGGGAAACAGTGTTTTCAAATAATTAGTTCTCTGATATTGTTGTTTAGTTGTGTAAATTTCGTACACAAATGCTTCATAACTTTTATGTGTAATTTTCATGAAGTTATACATGTTGTTGGATGTCATTGACTGTTAAAAATAAGTTAGACAGTTGCTTTGCTCTGTCTTTCTGGATTGGTTGTGAGTTTCGGCGCCCCAGCGTCAAAATTCACGCCCCAGCGTCAAAATTCACGCCCCAGCACCAAAGTTCGTGCCCTAGCGCCAAAAATGGGCCAAAGCTCGCGCCCCAGCGCTGGTACTCGAGCCCCGGTGCCACTGATCCGCGCCCCGGCGCCGGAAAAGTGTCCGAGTTAGGCAGTTTTGACCTCCTGTAGTAAAATGGCCATTACTTTTTCATACGAACTCCAATTGAGGTAATTCAAGATGATTCGGAAAGAGGACGAGTAGACCTACAACTTTCTTGTTTTAAGTTTTTTTATTTGAGGTCTGTAACAGTAGTTAAAATGGCCATCTTTAGGACTATTATGTATTTGGAGCCAATCGAAGGGCGTCGGGATGCACGAATGCAAGTGCAACCCTTTGGGTATTAGTATAACTTAATGATAACATGTTGGACATGTAATAGAATATTTTATTAAGTTGTTAATGTGCATATGGTGCAATGACATGATCACTTAAGTAGTTGTAATAAAGCTAAAAAGTAATGTTCATGAAAAGATATGATGTTGTTTAGACTTAAACTTAGTTAGTAGCTATATTAAGAGTAATAAAGTAACTTATAAAGGTAATGTTAGTGTAACTAATGTGTATTGTCAATACATATGGTATGTGTAGGACTTGGGGGAATTGTAATTGTTTAACCTACGCACGAGGCAAGTTCCCTAACCTTTGCTACTTTATTATTCAGCAAGGTTGCTTTTCACTGTTATGTTATACTCAAGCAAGTTTTCTAATTCTAACGCTTCGTTATGCAAAATTCATATGCTATACTTTATTTAGTAAAGTATTTCCATTAAGCAACTTTATTGTATCCAGTTATTCATGATGATACAAGTTTCTCATCTCTGCACTTTTGTTGAGATAGTTATTATGATTATGCAAGTTTTCTTAACTCTAAACTTGTTATATTAGCATGCAAGTACCTTTAGTTTATCGTTCAAGCTATTATTTGTTGTGCATGCTTGACATTAAATTCTAAGATGTAACCTTAGCTTAATGTTATTCAAAGCAAGGTATGATGTGTTATTCAATAGTTATGCTATTAGATTATCCCTAAAGCATGAACTTAGAACGAAATACTTATTCAGTTATGATTATTCAATAACATAGTGTTATTATATTTTATTCAACTAATCCTTAGTTGATATCCGTTGAACTCCAAATTATCTTGAAGTGAATCCAAACCAAACTATCTTTGGGACGGACTTGTACTCAAAATACTGAGATGAACAACCCTATTTATAGGGGTTACGCTTAGTTTTGTACTTTGCGCTGAAATGTTTGTATACAATACGTGTACGAAGGGTTGATCCCCCTAAATACCTTAAAGTCATTATGGTCGTATGACCGTAAAAGTTTAAGTTGAAAGATTACTTATAACTGTGGACAAGGTTCGTGGTCATTAGACCCTCAGTGAATGTTTAAAGTATTATTAGAACTTATTGTTCAGTTCTATTGAGCCCCTGAATGGGCAAGGAATGTTTAAGATGTTAGTAGAACTTATTATTCAGTTCTATTGAGCCCCTGAATGGGCAGAGAATGTAAAAGTTATTCATTGTTATTTCAAGTGAGCCTTGTTTGCTCACTCTTGCCTATAAAATCCTTACAACTAAAGATGGAAAGGGTGACGTACCTAGCACCAGTAAAGGAAAGGGAAAGACGAACAAGAACTGAAGACTTGTAATAATTTTGATAGTTTTATTATCAGACTTTGGTTTAAAGAATGTAATGAATTTTATTTAAATTTTCCGCATGAATGATTGTATGTAAAGGTTAGATAACCTGGGAGATATTATTTTATGTAATTCCTGTATGGGCAGGTTTATTATCCAATTTTATTTATGATTGGGTAGTTATAAATGAATGTTTTGATTACGTGAACACCAAATCTTGAGGTAATGAAGTACCGAGATTTGGGGGTGTCACAGTTTCTCACCAACCAAAAGTGGGGCCCACCAATTCTGGAATTTTCCACCAAAATGATAAATTTAGAAATTTCAACAATTTCTGAATCAGTCACCTCTTAAAATTCATAACAAATCATGCGTTAAATTTTAACGGTTCAAAATTTATGGACATATACTCAACTTATATATGTATAATATGTCCAAAAATCACAACGATCCAACGGTCGGATTAAAATTATATCTCACGCAATAGAGCTTTAAGAACACTGTTTTGATTTTTAAAACCTCCCCTCAACACTAATTCCTTCATTTATAACCACATAAATAAATCTATCATTTATATCCACATCAAATAAATATTTTCTTATCATATAAATTAATAATTAATTATTCATAAATAATATTACAGAATTATAATTATGACAACCATGCCGTTCCTAGGAAAGATGGGACTTTCCATTAAGGATTTCTCCTTACTGGCGCGCAATTAGGTGACCAAACCTCTCCTTAGACAGAACTTTCTAGACATTGCCAATAATGCTATCTAATAATATTATTCAAATAATATGAATTATTAATCTGATAATAGGAAATACTGTGCAGTGACAATTATTCGAACAACAATAATATAAAATATCAACGCAGCAATTATTAAATCAATAAAATAAAATATTGAACAGTAATTACTGTAATAATTATTCAGCTTCTTACGTAAGGATCAATAATTCAACAATACTATGCAATATCGTGTGCTACTGTGCACCCACGTGTATTACTGTATTTTAACCACCGGGTATTTCAACAGTGTTAACGGTAACTACTACGACGTTATTTATAAAAACTCAAACTTGTCATTTTCTTCATCCGATAGTTATTCTGTTATGGGGCCCATAAATGACTGCGCTGTCGTACGGATATTCTCGACAAAAAGAATATTCCACGACCAAACGAATATTCCCCGATAACAATGATTATTTTATAACCACTTGCTTATTTTGTAAAATTTGCACATTTCACCCATAACCAAAGCATTATATCAAATTATCACCTTATTATTTCAAGATAATAAATAGAGAAATTTAATTTTATTTATAATAATTTGGGGTCTTACAACTTCCCCTCCTTATAAAATTTCATCCTCGAAATTGACGTACGTACCTGGTGTTTCAAAAAGGTGAGGGTACCTCATTTTCATTTCCGATTCCAACTCCCAGGTCATTTCTTCAATAGCATGATTCCTCCACAAAACCTTGACTTGTGGTATAACTTTTGTTCGTAAGACATGCTCTTTCCTATCCAATATCTTGACAGGTACCTTCTCATACGTTAAATCTTCCGTTATCTCGTCTGGTTCTAATGAAATAATGTGGTTTAGGTCTTTCACATATTTACGAAGCATAGATATATAAAAAATATTAAGAACACGAGACATGCTTGGAGGTAATGCAAGTCTATAGGCCACATTTTCTATTCGGTCAAGAATCTCAAATGGACCAAAAAATCATGGATTGAGCTTTTCTCCCTCTCCAAATCTTGTAACTCCCTTCCATGGAGCAATACGTAACAGTACATGATCTCCAATATTAAATTCTACGTCCTTTTGATGAAGATCAGTATAACTCTTTTGTCGATCGTGTGCCGTTTGTATACGTTGTCAAATCGTTTGGATCTTTTTCGTAGTCATACGTACTAACTCTGGTCCCAACAATGTTGCTTCACCCACCTTATCCCAACATACTGGAGAGCGACACTTTCGTCCATATAATGCTTCGAATGGAGCCACACCTATACTTGCCTGATAACTGTTGTTGTAGGAGAATTCCACCAGTGGTAAGTACTTATCCCAACTTCCTTTGAAATCTAGGATATAGAGTCTTAATAGATCTTCAAGAGTTTGAATAGTCCTTTCTGATTGCCCGTCCGTTTGAGGATGGTATGCCGAACTGAACCGTAAATCCGTGCCCATAGCTTTCTGCAAGCTAACCCAAAATAGTGAAGTAAGTCTTGGGTCACGATCTGAAACTATGGATACTGGCATGCCATGCAATTGCACAATCTTATTTACATACATATGAGCAAGACATTCAAGAGAATAAGTCTCACGTATAGGCAATAAATGAGCAGACTTGGTTAATCTATTAACAATAACCTAAATTGCATCTATGTCATGAGAAACTTTGGGAAGACCCGTAACGAAATCCATGGTAATATGTTCCCACTTCCATTTCGGAATCTCAAGTGGTTGCAATGGACCCTTTGGCACTTGATGCTCCACCTTTACTCGTTGACAAGTTAAACACCTCGAGATAAACTCCGCGATCCCTCTCTTCATATTGCTCCACCAAAATGTATGTCGAAGATCATGATACATTTTGGTACTCCCAAGATGGATTACAAACGGTGTGTTATGCACCTCCATCATGATTCTATGCTTCAAGTCAGAATCGTTAGGAACACAAAGTCTGGAGTGGACTCGAAGTATTCTTTCTTCATCGATTCTTGCTTCTGGAATAGCACCTTCTTACACTTTCTTCTTCATACGCATCAGCTCCAGGTCCGTAGATTGAGCATCTTTAACTTTATCGATTAAAGTCGATTCTATTCGTATATTTGATATCATCACGTGGGTACTTGGAGCCTTTACCTCTAACTCCATCCTTTGCAAGTCATACAAAATGGGTCTTTGCATTAACCACATTGCACTTATACCTGCATATGATCTTCTACTTAGTGCGTCAGCTACAACGTTTGCTTTTCTAAGATGATATTGAATGCTATGGTCGTAATCTTTCGAAAGCTCGAGCCAACGTCATTGCCGCATGTTAAGTTCCTTTTGGGTGAAGAAATATTTGAGGCTTTTATGATCCGTATAAATCTCCACTTTCTCCCCATACAGGTAGTGTCTCTAGATTTTTAATGCGAAAACGACTGCTTCCAACTCCAGATCATGAGTAGGATAATTCCTCTCATATTCTTTGAGTTATCGCGAGTTATAGGCTATGAATTTTCCATGTTACATGAGAACACATCCTAATCCTTTGCCTGAAGCATCGCTTTAGATAACAAATCCATCCGAACCAGATGGTATTGTCAGAACAGGTGCCGAAATAAGTCTCCTCTTGAGCTCTTGGAAACTCTTCTCGCATTCTTCGCTCCATACAAATTTTGTATCTTTCCAAGTCAGTTGAGTTAACGGAGTAGCGATTCGAGAAAATCCTTCCACAAATCTCCGATAATAACCAGCTAAGCCCAAAAAACTACGTACTTCGGTCACCGACTTCGGTTGCTCCCAACTTTGTATGGCTTTAATCTTCGTCGGGTCAGCAGATACTCCATGTTTTGACATCACGTGCCCAAGGAATGCTACTTCCTCAAGCCAGAACTCACATTTCTTCAGCTTGGTATATAGCTTGTTATCGCGAAGCCTTTGGAGTACCAGCTTCAAATGGTGCTCATGATCTTTACGGCTTTTGGAATAGATGAGGATGTCATCAATAAAGATAACAACGAACTGATCCAAATATTCCTTGAATACACGGTTCATCATATCCATGAAAGACGCAGGAGCATTAGTCAATCCAAAAGACATGACTAGGAATTCATAATGCCCGTACCGAATTCTGAAGGCAATCTTTGGAATATCCTCAGTTTTAATCTTCAGCTGATAATATCCAGAACAAAGATCGATCTTTGAAAAGAATTGTGTTCCTTGCAACTGGTCAAACAGGTCATCAATGCGAGGTAGTGGATACCTATTCTTGATGGTGACGTGGTTCAATTCCCGATAGTCGATACATAGTCGTATACTCCTATTTTTCTTCTTTACGAATAAAACAGGAGCACCCCAAGGAGATGTACTGGGACGAATGAAACCGATATCTAACAATTCCTGTAGTTGGACTTTTAACTCCTGAAGTTCAATAGGAGTCATTCGATATGGGGTTTTAGAAATGGGCTTTGTACCAGGTTCAAGGTCAATAAAGAATTTAACTTCACGTTATGGGGGTAGACCAGGATGTTCTTCAGGAAATACGTCAGGAAATTCACTAACAACATTAATATTATTCAAATCTGACATATTTTTGTTCAAGTCCATAATATGGGCTAAGAAAGCTTGACATCCGTTTTTTATAAACGAATAGCTTTATGGCTTGATATGACAGTGACTGATTTTAGTGGTTTAGTTGCTTGAATTCGTATAATAGGTTGGTTAGGAATATGAAAACTAACAACCTTACGAAAACAATCAATTTTGGTATGATGAGTGGTTAACCAATCAATTCCTAAAATCACATCAAAAGCAAGTATCTTTAAAGAGATAAGATCAATATGTAATGTGATAGTGCTAACTTGGATCAAACAAGATTTGTAAACAGTGGATGTAACAAAAGTTTCTCCTAATGGAGTCTCCACAGATAAGTCAAAGTCCAATTTTTCTTGAGCCAAGTTTAAACGTTGAGCACAAGCAGGAGAGATAAAAGAATGGGTAGAATCGGTATCTAGTAAGGTATAAACTTCGCAAGAGTTCAAGATTAGCTTACCCGTGATCACCTCGTTCGGGTTTCTCGCATTTTGGCCAGTCACGACAAACGCCCTCCTTTGTACCACCGACTTTATTTTGTCCGTAGTCGCCTTTGGTGCCGCCGTCCCAGTTCGACTTGACTTTGCTACCAGACAAAATTGGGCTATATGACCGTCTTTTCCACAATTGAAACACACCTTGGAAGGCTGTGAACAGTTTGGACTTATGTGTCCCTCCTCTCCGCATCTGTAGCATCTAACTGGCAGTCGTTCTCCTCCCCTAGAATTTGTTGTTGGTGTTGGTGCTGCTGCTGATGTCTTCCCATCATTGTTGAATCTCCTCTTTTTGAAATTTCCACTTGACTCACCTCTCCTGTTATCATGGCCACGATTACCACCCGAGTGGTTACCGCTTTTGTCCGTATTTTTCCCTCCGCGCTGGTTATCATCGCTCCGATGACTGCTGTCACCGGTATGACCCTGGTTATGGTCCCTTGGTTGAACATACTCATTATCTCGCTCTAATAATTGAGCCCTGTTTACAACATCTGAATATAAAGAAAATTTATGAGAGATAAGATATTGCTGAATCTCGGGTTTCAGACCTCTCAGAAACATCCGTGTCATTCGTTCCTCATTCTCTACTAAATGAGGTGCAAACCTGGATAACTCTGCGAACTTTTCCTCGTACTGAGACACGGTCATGTTATTTTATTCTAGTTTGATAAACTCTACCTTCTTCATATGATGAATACTTTCAAGAAAGTACTTATCATTGAACAGCTTCTGAAATGTTTCCCAAGACATGCTGAGTGTGGCAGGCTGGGTACGCTTCACAGATTTCCACCAGTAATCTACCTTACCATGGAACATAAAGGTGGTGAATGGAACCTTTTGTTCCTCCGTGTAGTCCAAGACATCAAATATCTTGGTAATTTACTCGACCCACGTTTCCGCCTTAATCGGATCCGGCTTTCCCCAGAATTCTGGTGGTCCCAACTCTTTAAACTGCTTGGCTGTGACAAATCGCGCGTTGCTATCATTTCCACCCATATTTTGTACACGAGTCTCCCTCGTTTGATTTTGTACGAACTGCAAAAAGCTTCTAAACATTCCATCATTCATCGTTTGTTCGGTCGTGTTATTTACAGGAGGAATATTGCCTTCCTGTTGCACGTTCTCCTGGTTAGTGATTGAAGGTTGTTCCACAGTCTCATACACTCCATTGTTAACATTCTCAGCTACCATTCTTAAAAACTGCCATAAAACAAGGGTTAATTAAACAAATTAACATGCCACATAATATCCCTATATTATGACTGACCAACAAATAAACTTAGGTAGGACATACTAGCGAAGGATTTACTCATCTCTCCCTTCCTAGTTCTATATCCCGATCTCCGCCAGAGACCATATCCCTAAGCTCTGATACCAACTGTGACGCCCCCAAAATATGTATACATCACTCATTCTGAGTCGCCAAATACATGGTACAAAAACAAATATAACTTCATTACTACAATTGTCGTGCAAAATACGACAACACATAAACTGTGAGTTTAAATGTAAATATTGTCTAATAGACAGTATTAAAACTCAAAAGGAGTCCTCATTACAATTATTGATACACTATTTTACAAAAATAGTGAGGACTGTAAAACAACTTTTTAGAACCATCACTCCATACCCCGGCTAGTTCTTGCTATATTCTCACCTCCTGAGAAGAAAAATGGAACAAAAAGGAAAAGGGTGAGCTCAACTAGCCCAGTAAAGAATATTATGACTAAGATAATATACAACAAATTATCAATAGTCTTCAACAGGGAAAAATCTGATAGAATATAATACACAACAAGTTTTAGATCAACAACTGCATCGGAAACAATAATTCATTAGAAGAGTTAACTAGAGAATGAAATCTACTATCATCTATGAATTTAAAAGTCCATCATTAATATTTTATCCTTGTAACATAAATCAATATACATCTTGAATCAAATATTCATCTTTGCACTACGAGCCAAAGATATTCATTTGTATCACCAGTTGGTCATGTTCATCTTAACACCTGCTCATCTTTTCACTACGGGCCAAAGATATTCATCAGGTAATCATTCATCTTTGCACTACATGCCAAAGATATTCATCAAATATCACCATTAAGGACTGAGGATGATGAAAAATATTTTAAAGAACGAATCCCGTACGATAAAAGGACAAAGTTTAGAGATTCGTACTTTAGATAATTCAAGTTTAAAAATACTCCATAATAAAACATAATGAAGAAAATTCAAGAATGACGATTAAAACATGAGTACAATCAAAGATAGTAACCATAATAGACATCTGGGACAAAGAAGAGAAAATTTTATTTTTCAGTGAATAGTGTCGTATTCGTGAATAGTGCCGTATACGTGAATAGTAACCCTGACACAAAAAGTTTCAAATTTGATAAAAAGTTCAGACCAAAATTTTGGCATAATGATATTGAAAGAAATAATATCATTTACGAAAAAATAACATCCCTTTCCTCAAATAAACAGTACTTCGGAATGAAATATCGGATATGATGCTGAATGAAACTTGTACTGAATAGCAACTCTCGAAGTATCTAAATACTCATAAAATACGCTCGATAATATAGAGAGAGAAAGAGAGAAAGCTTATGTTTCTGGTGTGATTTTCAATTCTGACTCAGCCCCCTATTTATAGGAAAATGCTAGCACGCTGAAGCAGACCTGACCTGTAACCTGATGGCTTTACCTGCTACTATTTCCACCCATCACATTTGAAATAAAATTTGAGCACATTTCTCACCAACCAAAAGTGGGGCTCACCAATTCTAGAATTTTCCACCAAAATGATAAATTTAGAAACTTCAACAATTTCTGAATCAGTTACCCCTTAAAATTCATAACAAATCATGCGTTAAATTTTAACGGTTCAAAATTTATGAATATATACTCAACTTACATATGTATAACATATCCAAAAATCACAACGATCCAACGGTCAGATTAAAATTATAACTCACGCAATAGAGCTTTAAGAACACTGTTTTGATTTTTAAAACCTCCATTCCGACAAAATACTGATAAAACCCCTCAACACTAATTCCTTCATTTATAACCACATAAATAAATCTATCATTTATATCCACATCAAATAAATATTTCCTTATCATATAAATTAATAATTAATTATTCACAAATAATATTACAGAATCATAATTATGACAATCAGGCCGTTCCCAGGAAAGAGGGGGCTTTTTAATAAGGATTTCTCCTTACTGACGCGCAATTAGGTGACCAAACCTCTCCTTAGACAGAACTTTTTAGACATTGCCAATAATGCTATCTAATAATATTATTCAAATAATATGGATTATTGATCTGATAATAGGAAATACTGTGCAGTGACAATTATTGGGACAATAATAATATAAAATATCAACGCAGCAATTATTGAATCAATAAAATAAAATATTGAACAGTAATTACTGTAATAATTATTGAGCTTCTTGCGTAAGGATCAATAATTCAACAATACTATGCAATACCGTGTGCTACTGTGCACCCACGCGTATTACTGTATTTTAACCACCGGGTATTCAAACAGTATTAACAGTAACTACTACACCATTATTTATAAAAACTCAAACTTGTCGTTTTCTTCATCTGACAGTTATTCTGTTATGGGGCCTACAAATGACTGCGCCGTCGTACAGATATTCTCGACAAAAAGAATATTCCACGACCAAACGAATATTCCCCGACAATAATGATTATTTTATAACCACTTGCTTATTTTGCAAAATTTTCACATTTCACTCATAACTAAAGCATTATATCAAATTATCACCTTATTATTTCAAGATAATAAATAGAGAAATTTAATTTTATTTATAATAAGTTGGGGTCTTACAACTATTGCCACGTGTATTGTCTCCGTTGGTCACAGTGGTTGAGCAGGAGGGGTTACTTGATGGGATGATGAGATAGAGACGGACGAGGAAGACCCTGAGGAGCTGCCATAGTTGAATGAGGATGAGGAGGACGAGGAAGAAGAGATTCCACTTAACTCGATCGTTGTCGTATGTACGATGAAGTATACGACCGTAATGTGGAACTTCAGGATAGCGTCAAGGAATTGAGAGAGATAGTAGCTGAACAACAGACCTCAATAGAGCAGAAGAACAACGAGATCTAGGATCTAGAGGAACGTCTGAGTAATGTCGAAGGGAAGCTGGTCCACACTGAAGGAGGAAACGAGCAACTGACAGAGGAGATCGCAGAACTGAAGAACAAGCTGAAGGAAGAATCTACTAAGAGGGCAAGAGCTAAAGACGCGTATGAAGAAGCTTAAAAAAGAGCCAGGGTAGCAGAGAGAGATGTACAAGTAAAGAAGATCAAGATGGAAGAGATGGATAGTGTTTTCAACACTATGATCAATTGAGCTCAAGATCGGGTCATGGGTTATCCAATTTAGTTCGAGACGCTGCCATCGTACATATTAGATCGCCGAATAATGTTCCGTATTATGGAATAAGAGCATCTTAAAGCTATACAGTATTTTAGTAGGTCGTCATAAATGTACTTGATATGTGATTAATGATATGATAAATAATATGTAAATTTCAAGTGTTATGTAACCTATGGGATATGATGATGATGTTATCCTGGAACTTTAGTAGTTCAGGAAAGTAATGTAAATAGCAGTGATGCTATTGTTCTTATGTTTTCTAAAAGATTATGAATGAATAAAAGTTATTATTTTATTCAAGGTGTTATTTGTTACGTGATAATCTTTTATGTTGTACAAATTAAGTAGTAAATGCTTAAAGGAATTGAGTAACAATCTAATGGGTGTATTTTAACAGAAAATACCTCCAAGAAGACGTCAGCCTCGATAAAGAACCCCTGAGGGATCTACTAACAATAACAACGCCAAAGCTAACTCCATTCAGCAGTTAGTGACGTTACTGACGGGTGCATTACAGAATCAACCGCAGAATCAAGCTGTGACATTTAAGGACTTCAAGGCGGTTGGACCACCATAATTCTGTGGGTCCATAAATCCGGTTGAGGCACAGACTTGGATTATGGAGATAGAGAAAGTATTTGATGTAACTAGAGTAGGTGAGAATCAGAAGACTGCTTTTGCAACATTCATGTTAAAAGAAGAGGCTGGTTATTGGTGGCAAGCCAATAAAACTCGAGGAGGACAAGGGGTGATAACTTGGAATAGGTTTAAGGAGATATTGTTCAAGACTTATTTCCTGGAGAGTTAAAGAATCAGAGACGGTATCGGAGTATGCCACAAAATTTAACAAATTGGCGAGGTTTACGCCATATCAAGTCAACACAGATGAGCGCAAGGCTAGGAGGTTTGAGTAGGGACTGAAACCCTGGTTGTACAATAGGGTCTCCCTGTTCCAGCTGAAGACATTCGTAGTGGTGCTTGAGAAGGCAATTCTCGCTGAGGGTGGATGCGAGGCTGTGACAAAGTTTAATCAAGAATAAAGAAAGAAGAAGAATGAAGGCGAGGTTAAGAATGGTGGTGGAAGTGGTGGAAATGGTAATAATAACTTGAAAAGAAAATGGAATGGAAATGTGGGTGCTGGAAACTAGTAGGGTAACCAGCAGAATAGGAAGTTCAAAGCATGTGGTACATACGGGAAGTTTCACATGGGTATGTGCTTAAGAGGGAAACGTGTATGTTTTAACTGTGGCCATGAAGGTCACATTGCCCCAAATTGCAATCAACCCAAGAAGAATGTTTGCTACACGTGCGGGTCAAAAGATCATTTTGCTCGTGAGTGCCCTAAGAAGAGAGCTAGAGACACAACGAGAAGCAAGGGAGGTTGCAGTGGAGGTACATTGACCATTGTTGGACCAACGCCATCAAATAGACCCACAATCAGAACCTTCAACATGACTGTACAAGATGCAATACAATCAAAAGATGTTGTGTCAAGTATTATCCCAATCAATGATATTGATGCTTATGTATTATTTGATTCGGGTGCTACTTGCTCATTTATATTTGATGAATTTGCTAAGAGGTTAGGATTACCTAGTGAAGAATTGAATTTTCCTTTAAATATAAAAATTGCGAATAGGGAAGTGATTCCTATTAGGTTCGTATACAAGAATTGTAGGGTGAACATTAAGGGAAATGTCATGATGGTAGATTTGATTCCGATAAAACTTGGAGAGTTTGATGTTATTTTGGAAATGGATTGGCTATTTAATTATGGAGCGATAATTGATTGCCAAAAAAAATGTGTAAACCTCATGACTACGTCAAAGGTAGTTTTCTATGGTAACAAATCGCCTAGACATGCGAGATGTCTGACGATTATGCAAGCCAAGAAGTTGTTGAGTCAAGGCTGTATGGGTTATTTATCTTACATAGTCAATACTCAGAGGAAGGGGGTGAAACTAGAAGAGATATCAGTGGTTAAGAAATTTGTAGATGTGTTTCTGGAGGATTTGCCAGGACTTCCGCCTGACCGAGAGATTGAGTTCATAATCGACTTAGCGCCAGGAACCGCTCCGATATCGAAGGCCCCGTACAGGATGGCTCCGGTAGAAATGAAGGAACTGATGGTATAATTATAGGAGCTGTTAGACAAGAAGTACATTCAGCCGAGTGTGTCACCGTGGGGAGCATCGGTGTTATTCATGAAGAAGAAGGATGGGTCAATGCGTCTTTGCATTGATGATAGGGAATTAAACAAAGTCATTGTTAAGAATAAATATCCATTGCCAAGAATAGATGACTTGTTTGATCAATTGAAGGGTGCTAGATATTTCTCAAAAATAGATTTGAGAAGTCGGTATCACCAATTGAAAGTAAGAAAGGAGGATGTATCAAAGACAACATTCAGAACTCGGTATGGACATTACGAGTTTTTGGTGATGTCTTTAGGATTAACCAATGCCCCTGCTGCATTCATGGATTTGATGAACAGGGTGTTTAAAACATTTTTAGACAAGTTTGTAGTGGTATTAATCGATGACATCCTGGTGTACTCCAAATCTCAAGAAGAACACGTGGAACATTTACGTTTGACGTTGGAGACATTAAGAAAGGAAAAGTTGTACGTGAAATTCTCTAAGTGCGAATTTTGGCTAGATCGTGTACAATTTTTGGGACATGTGATTGACAAAGACAGGATTTCTGTGTATCCATCAAAAGTTATAGCCGTAATCAATTGGGAACAACCAAGGAAACCATCAGAGGTGAGGAGTTTCTTGGGACTGGCCGGCTATTATAGACAGTTTATTCAAGATTTTTCTAAGATAGCCACTCCATTAACAAATTTGACAAGGAAAGCTATAAAATTTGTTTGGACGAACAAATGTGAAGAAAGTTTTCAAGACTTGAAAAAGAAATTATGTGTGGCACCTGTGTTGTCATTACCAGATAATACAGAAAACTTTGTGGTGTATAGTGATGCCTCACATAAAAGATTAGGTTATGTTCTTATGCAAAATGATAAAGTTATTGCATATGCATCAAGACAACAGAAGGACTATGAGAAAGGATATCTGACTCATGATTTAGAGTTGGCTGCGGTGGTATATGCTCTAAAGATATGGAGACACTATCTCTATGGAGAAAAATGTGAGATCTACGTAGACCATAAGAGTCTGAAGTATATTTTCACTCAGAAGGACCTGAACATGCGTCAAAGAAGATGGATGGAATTGATAAAAGATTACGATCGTAAGATCTTTTATCATCCAGGAAAAACGAATGTGGTTGCAGATGCTTTAAGCAAGAAAGGTCGGGAAAGGTTGATGTTGATAACCACTCAGGAGGAGCTTATTTCAGCAATGACAAAGCTAGAGTTGGAAATAAAATTTCCAAAGGAAGTTGATGAACAACTATTCCAAATAGAAGCTAGTCCAACTTTGGTGGACAAGGTAAGGAATGCTCAACTACAAGATGAAGAATGTGGAAAAATCAAAGAGAAAGTGGTGAAGTAAAATACAAGATCGATATCGGAGGGTTAATAAGATTCGAGGGAAGAATCTGGGTTCCAGCCGTACCAGATATTAAAGAAGAAATCTTGATCGAAGCCCATAACTCAAGATATTCGATACACCCAGGAAGTACGAAGATGTATCAAGATTTACGACGACACTTTTGGTGGCCAAACATGAAAAGAGATGTCGCAGAATGTGTTACAAAATGCTTGACATGTCAAAGAGTCAAGGCCGAGCATCAAAGGCCAAGCGGATTACTTCAACATTTGGAAATACCAGAATAGAAGTGGGAACATATCACAACGGATTTTGTGGTGGATCTTCCAAATACTCAAAGAGGATACGATGCAATTTGGGTGATAGTGGACAGACTAACAAAATCAACACACTTTTTGCCGATAAAGATTAGATTCAATCTTGATCAGTTGGCAAAGTTGTAAGTTAAAGAAATCATTTCGAGACATGGAGTTCCAGTGTCAATTGTATCAAATAGAGATCCGCAATTCACATCGAACTTCTGGAAGAGACTACAAGAATGCATGGGAAAACAGTTGAGAATGAGTACGACATATTATCCGCAAACAGATGGCCAAAGCAAATGAACAATCTAGACGTTGGAAGATATGCTTAGAGCATGCATCATGGATTTCAAAGGGAGCTGGGATGAACATTTACCATTAGTGTAATTTGCCTATAACAACAGTTACCACGCAAGCATCGATATGTCGCCTTATGAAGCATTATACGACAGGAAGTGCAGAACTTCACTGCGTTGGGATGAAGTCGGTAAACGCTAACTGTTAGGACCAGAACTGGTACAACAAACTACTGAGGTTGTTAAACTCATCAAGACAAGATTGGTAGCTGCTCAAGACAGACATAAAATGTATACTGATCAACACAGACAAGATCGTGAATTCGACGTAAGAAATTTCGTGTTCTTAAAAGTTTCTCCTTGGAAGGGGAATTCGTTTCAGTAAAAAGAGAAAGATAAACCTGAGGTTTATTGGACCCTTTGAAGTGCTGTGAAGAGTAGGAGAAGTGACTTATTGATAAGTGGGTTTTATACCCACAAAGAGATGCCTAATCCAAGCTTAATCGGTGTTAAATCCTTACTTTTATGATTCATTTTTACTTATTTCTTATTATTTTGTGTGTAGGATGGTTGGTGTGGTAAATAAGTGAAAAAGAAGGCATTTGGAGCATTATTTTAGCAAGTTTGGAGTTTGGCCAAAGTCAGTTTGCAGAAGGCTAGCCCGCCGGGGTACGCCCATTTTAGCTTTACACCTTCGCCGGGGCGGGTGGTCTTCAATCCTGGAGTCAGTAGCCTAGCCCGCCGAGGTGGGCCTGTTACGTGTAAATACCCCCGCCGGGGCGGGGGGTGCCAAATCCTGTCTATCCTAGTTTGCTTCAAACTCTGCTGGAACATGGATGTTAAGTGATGGCATGGCGTATGGACTCTAAAAGAGATGAGATTTCGACCAAAACTCAGGTGTTGGATATATATCGAGCAACGAACAAAAAGAAGACACACAAGAGGTGAATTAGCAGAGATTACTTACAAATTTTCATATCAAGCTTGGAGTGAAGATTTTGAAGGGACGTTCGTATCAATTGCGAATTAAGGCTAAAGTGAAGGTGTTCTGCATTATTCTTTTACTTTAGTTTTATATTTGTAATTGAAGGATGATATCTTTAGTTTATTCAGTTGTTATTTCATTTATGATGGACTAATTTCTTTTTAGGCTTAAGACGAATCTGTCAAGGCCCCAAATCCGGGTCCCAAATCACCACGGATCCGGTATAATCATTCTATCACTATTTATAAAAGATATAAACATAAATTATTTATACATTAAATGTACACTTTATTTCCCCAAAATCGAATAACCTTAACTTATACACAATTCATAAACTATCAGACATATAACATATTTATTAAACTATTCTATTACAAATTTGTTGCACACTTTATCCCAAGCTGAACTTGGCTTTAACCATTTTTCCTGTATCTAACGTTTTTGCCTTAATCTACAATATGAAATCATGATATGGCAAGGGTGAGCATAATGTTGCCCAGTAAGTTTAAATCTATTTAAAGATATATCATGATTGAAAGAATCTGAATAATAAGTTGGCTATAATTCAACAATATAATTGTGAATTAGTATGAACAAATTTATGACTGAACAAGTATTATACATGAACAAAAATATCTGGACCAACTGGTAGTGAAGGTGATCAGCCTTTCATACCTGACTTATACATACAATATGTACAAAGTACAATTCATGGCAACCAGCAATGATTAACCATAAGCTTATCCGAATGAAATAACTCTTAGTAGAGTTAAGTAAAAATAAACTTGCCTGAATCGTTGATTACCGCTACGTAATTTATATCGCTTTATTCGAAGACCTAATATTAGTAATATAGATATCTAAAATTAGAATAATATCATCACAATATAATATTATTATTATATATATATACACACAGAATAACCTAAACACATAACACATAACTCTATCAGTCTACAACACACAAAGGACTCGGTATCAAGACAAACTATTGCAGTCTGAGTTGAACCCGACACAAATCTGACATCCCGACGGTCTAGTCGGACAAAATTTTGAGTTTAAGTTCAATTAAACTCTGGTGAAACATTTAACCATTAACTTAAATAATTTTATTATCAGTTAAAATATTTTTCTAAGTCTCATAAAATTTTCACATAATTATTATCATTTATCGCGAATTTTCAATCATTAAAAACGTATTTAAATGAATTAAATACCACATAATTCTTTTATCATTAATATTTATTTAATATCAAATATTAATAAAAATCATCACATAATATTATAATATATTTATAATATCACAAAGTATTTTTAATACTTTAAAATCACCTTTATATAATTTTTAAACAATTAAATTCATTATTCGATAATTGTTATTAATATTAAAATATTAATATTTTCATGACAAAATATCAAAAGTTATATTTTATAACTTAAAATATTTTTATAACACTTAAATCATTTTTATATAATTTTTAAATTATTAATTCTATTTTTCCATAATTTATTTAATATATTTATTAAATAAACTAATTACCAATAATAATAATTTATTAATAAATTTCATCATAAATATCAAAAGTTAATAAAAATAACTTAAAATATTTTCTTATACCATAATATGATTTTTCATGAATTAAAACTATTTTTAAATAATTTATTTAATATTATAATTAAATAAATAAATACCTTTTATATTCCAAAAATATTAAATATTTTTGAAATATACTCAAAATAATTAAAACTATTTTTCAGGCTTTAAAATAATTTTTCATAATTTATTATGTATTTTTAGTAATTAAAAACTATTTTTCTCTAATTATTTAATAAAATAATTCAATTTTCGAAATTAAGTGTCACTAAAGGGCCCTATAGCGACAGAACCGTCGCTATAGGTGTTCTTGAGTGCTCTTGAGCTTGCCCAGAAAACCATGTCAGTGCACAAGGTGGGTAGTTTGACCGGTTCTAGATTCTAGGTTATCAAGCTTCTGAGTTTGTAATTTTGTTAGAATTGTAGTGTTCATGCAACACTACAATCAAGATTCAATTCCATGCCCAAACAACAACAAATCTATGAGATAAAGGCCTTACAAAATCATGTCAGAGCTGTTCTTCATTTCTGGGTTTTTCAGAAATGAAGAACAGTTCGTACTGCCTTCTTTGAAGCTTCATAAGTTGGATTACATGCTTATTCAGTGTAATCTAAAGGTTTGATCTTGAAGACCACATGGAATGGTACAACAACATGTCATCAGATCCGACTAACAACAACACGAAATGAAGATTTGATCCAGTCAAACTACATGTCAAGGACTTGTTCTTAAAGATTCTAGGTTTTCCAGAATCTTCATCAAGGCAGATTGGTCAAGCTAGTTTGACCAAGATTAAATCCCATTCTGGTCACGGTCTGAGTAATATAAAAACATGGATATGTAGAACTCATGTCAGGCTACAAATATCAAGCAACAACTTGGCTTAAATATGAACATACAGCCAGATCCGAAGCTCAGAACATGTTTGTCAGATTTTTTTGGAAATTTCTGAGCTGCAAAGAAAGCAACTTCGTGATCGGTCAACTAGGTTTGACTATTCATAACTTCCAATTTAAACATGATCTGAACCTGATTTCTATTCCAGATCCTAGTCCACATGTCATACTACAGATCTATAACATAAAACACACAAAACCACAAACAGATAAAGATCTAGAGGCCCTGACATATGACTGTCTGGCCATTTTTTTCTCTAGATTTCTAGATTTCTAAAAACTCAAATTTCGAGCACTTTGATGTTATGGATCTGGGATTTAACAACCCAGATCACTAAATGACATCTTATTACATAACTTTAAACAATCAATTACAACATCTAACATCTAATCATAGGATTTCAAAGTTTAGGGTTTTTTTTATACCTTTCTAATGCTTGATCTTAAATCTGATCATTGATTTCTGACCTTGGAATGCTAACACATGATCTTGACTTTGATTCTCACTCTCCCTCACTCTAAGTCCAGAATTTGAAGAGAGAGAATGTGTTTGGAGAAATAATAAACTAAAGTTAGATATTTCTTACTTTTAATCTTCTAATTTTTGATTCAATGTATACAAACTATGCAAAATGACAAGAATCAGATTATTGGAAGGATTTAATGGCACATGATTCACAAGATTTGCAAATCTAATTACTTAATAACTAAGTAAAGAGTATTTTGGACATTTTGTGTTTATATTTGTCATTTACCCTAACCCTTAGGGTTCAGAGTTTAACCCTTAGGGTTTAACCCTTAAAATTTTATTTTATTATTTTTTTTAAAAAAATCAACATTACTTAATTATAATTAGAATTCTCTAATTATATTAAAATTTTCTGATCATAATTCATGCTTGCTAATTAGAATTAATATTTCCTAATTAAGATTTCTAATTTAGCAATTTGGTTCGTTAGGGTTTCAAACAGAATAATTAGGGTTTCAAACTTATAAATTAGGGTTTTTAAATTATTAGAAAATCTAATTAATCATTAGGGTTATCCCTAATTAGGTTTGTAATTAAAATACAAAAACCTTATACATAACATTTAAATTCCCAAATTAGGATTTTAATATCCGGATTAGGGTTTTAAATTCCCGGAACTGAAGTTAGGTTTTCCAGAACCGATTGCTAGGGTTTCTTATATTTCGTAAGAATTTTTTAACTGAACATTGGCGTTCTAAATATATACTTAGGGTTTGACACCGACATAAGTTATATGATCAACCCTTGACCCTTAACCACATACTGTACTCATATAATACCATATTCAAAGATCATATTCACTTAAATCCTTTACAGAATTTTGAAATCCTCAAATTTTTTTTCAAAAATATCAAACGCATACACTTATTTTATGTCTAGGTTCTACTATTGAACCTTAAATTAATTAATTAAAATTTTAGAAGTTTTCTAAATTCTCGGGTTGTCACAAAATCTTTAAGTGGAACGATGATTATGTAATCTTTGATTTTCAGTTTAATAAGCTATTATCCAGTTTATCTATATTAATTTGAGCTTGAATTTATGAATTGCCTGATCAACGATTCTTTGTGGACTAGTATGAACTCGAGAGATGAAATACGAGTCTAGACATAGTTAATATAGTATGTGTTCTTGAATTTTGTGAATGAACAGAATCTTGATTAATGTTAAAGTAGAGATATGCTTGACATCGCATGTAATCGGATAAAGAACTTGAACTTAAACCTTCTTTAATTGTAATTCACGTAGAGATATTGTGAGTTAGTTGATTAAGGTGTTTAACATGATTCTATCTTAATTGTGGATTGAAGTTAATACGATATTAGTACATCGAGAGGTGGCTAGTTCTACATACGTGTTCTTGATTAATAAACTGGGATAGTGAGTTAAACTGGAATAAAGGTGTAATAATCAGAGTGATGCTTAGAGTGAAGTCGGAAGCCTAATTTTCCAATATTTGTTTGAAAATTCAGTTTTTAGCATTTGTTGATTGTTTGGTGATTTTAATATTTTTAATGTTTTTAGTTACAAGTTGGAAATTGATTAGTTTAAAAAATATAGGATTAATAGGAGATTGGTAATTGTGAGGGTTAATTTCTTATTAAAGTCTCTGTAGGAATGATACTCTACTTACTATTATATTACTTGTTGACCACGTTTACTTGCGTGCTGTGCGTAATTAGATTTTACCCAACAAGTTTTTGGCGCCGTTGCCGGGGACTTTAGTATAGATTTTAATATTTTGCGATATCAGTTTAATTAGTCTAGTTTTACTTAAACATTTTTTATTTTTATTCTGTTCGCCGTGTTTCAGGTTTTTGAAGTTAGTTTATGCAAACTCGATCGAAAAATCCAGACTTGCTTCCATTTGAGGACGACATTGAAAGACGCTTTCAAAGGCTAAGTAAGTGGATTAAGGAAACAAGAGACGACTTCGAAAATTATGAAAAGAAGAAGCAATGGCTGCCGAAGATCAGAAAGCATTGAGGGACATCGCTACACCCAAAGTGACTGAGATGCTGTCAAGTATCTCCAGGCTTGCTATAGCTGCGAATACATTCAAGATTAAGCCTGGGACTATTCAGATGATCCAGAACTCGGTTCAATTTGGGGGACTTAAAAATGTTGATCCTAACGAGCATCTGATCGGCTTTCTGGAAATATGTGACACGTTCAAGTACAATGGGGTGTCGGAACACGCGGTAAGACTTCGCTTGTTCCTATTTACTTTGTGGGACAAGGTGAAGAGTTGGTTACGTTCTCTACTGCCTGGATCGTTAACTACATGGGAAGACCTCGCTCAGAAATTTCTTGCAAAATTTTTGCCACCAGTGAAAATTGCAAAAATGAGGAATGAGATAACTATGTTCGAACAACATCACGGGGAATCACTGTACCAGGCATGGGAGAGATACAAGGAATTTCTTAGAAAGTGCCTACATCACGGATTGCCTAAGTGGTTGCAGATGAACACATTTTACAACGGACTACATGGGAATCTCAGGACAAGTATTGATGCAACGTCGGGGGGAGCTTTTATGGAAAAGAATTATGAGGAGGCGTATCAGTTAATAGAGACAATGGCAGCGAACAACTATCAGTGGCCAACGACACGAATGACACAACCGACGATAGCTGGAGTGTTAGAGATAGATGGATTGACGGCAATAACAGCGCAGATTTCAGCACTCTCTAAGAAGTTTGATGTTTGGTCAGGGGTGCAGACACAACAAGTTGCAGTTATTTGTGAATTGTGCGCGGGTGAACATCCTACAGATCAATGTGTAATCAACCCAGAATTAGTACAATTTTTGAGTAGCTACAACAGAATTCCACAAAATATGTACCAAAATGCATATAATCAGGGGAATAGGAATCATCTGAATTTGTCGTGGAATAATAATCAGAATTAGCAAGCTCCACAACCATCGTATCGCCCAGGATTTCAGAATCAACAACAACTAGCTCAACATCAAGAGAGGAAATCATATTTAGAGGAGTTGTTATCGAAGTATATAACAAGCAACGCGGTAGCTATGAAAAATAATGCAACCGCCATCAAGAATTTAGAGAATCAGATGGGACAGATAGCTTTGGCATTGAACAACAGGCCTCAAGGAACGTTGCCGAGCGATACGGAAAAGAATCCAAAGGGAAATCACGAGCAGTGTAATGCTATTACGTTGAGGAGCGGTAAGGAGTTGGTTTCTAACTTCTATAAGAAAGCCAATACAGGAGATGAATGTGAGGATGAAGGGAAGGAATTAGAAAAGAAATATACGGAGAAAGTGGTGGAAAAAGCAAAGGAAAATAAAAAAATAAAAGTTACACCACCTGCACCCTTTCCTCAAAGGCTAGAAAATAACAAGTTAAAGAACCAGTTTTCGAGGTTTATGGATATATTCAAACAATTACACATTAATATTCCATTTGCCGAAGCACTTGAGCAGATGTCGCGTTACATTAAGTTTATGAAAGACATACTGTCGAAGAAACGCAAGCTCCAAGACTTCAAAACAGTGGCGTTGACCGAGGATTGCAGTGCAATATTGCAGAAAAAGCTTCCTCCTAAATTGAAAGATCCGGAAAGTTTTACAATTCCGTGTGCAATTGGAAATCAAGATGTGGGGAGAGCTCTGTGCGATCTAGGAGCAAGTATAAATCTTATGCCACTGTCCATTTACCGAAAGCTAGGGTTAAAGGAAGCAAAACCAACCAACATTAGTCTACAGCTTGCAGATAGATCATTAACATACCCATTAGGTATAGTTGAAGACGTATTGGTTAAGGATGATTCTTTAATCTTTCCAGCGGATTTTGTGGTACTAGATTTTGAAGAAGAGAAGAACATCCCTATTGTCTTGGGACAACCATTCCTGGAGACTGGACGAACACTGATTGACGTGCCTAACGGAGAACTGATTATGAAAGTGTTTGATCAAGTGGTAAAGGTGAAGGTGTTCAAGGAAATCCCAATCCAGACTGACAAGGAAGAGTGCGAGTTGCTCGAGAAATCTACACGTGTCAAGTTCAGGGTTTGCTTAGAGGATAATGGTCTTAAGGCGTTAATTGAGGATAGAAAGTCAAATTCATCGTCTAACATACAAGTGAACGGACACACAATACAAAAGTGTTGGTGTTAAGCAATAAATAAACATCATGTCGCGGATAGCCCAACCGATCGGGGATGAAACAGGAAGTAGTCAGGTTGAACGACTTAAAATCAAGCGCTAATTGGGAGGCAACCCAATTGTCTTTTTATTTTTTATATGTTTTAGTCATGCTAGTTAGATTATAGTTTAGATTGATTAGGATATAATAATTTCATTGAGTAGTCACTAAGTTGTATTGTTCTTGATAATTGCTTTACCATGTTTAAAATGCTCAATCTTTACTCATAGCTATGTTTCATGGTTTGTAGGACTTAAATTGATAATGGTTTGGAGTAGCAATGAAGAAAAAAGGAGAACAAAGTCAATTGAGAAAGTACACCCCCGCCAGGGAGGGCCCTTACAAGCCTAATACCCCCGCCGGGGTGGGGGTCTCTTCAGTCCGAAGTCAGGGAGCATGCCCGTCGGGGCGGGCTTCATAAGCTTTATACCCCCCACCGGGCGGGGGTCCTGAATGTGAACCAGCAGATTCGGCAGTTGTAGTCCTTATACTTCCCCACTACTTCTCTTTACTCCTCCATTACAACTCCAACTCCCACCCATTATAACCATTCTCAACCCACGATTTGAGTAATGTACAAACCATCATCCCATTACTCTTCACCACAACCATACACCATCTCTATATAAACACACCCTCATAACCCAAGTTCATCTCATACATTCAATTCAAACTCAAAAAGCTAGGAATTAGGGTTCTCATTGAGGTTAGTCTATAATAATTGAGAGTGAGCACCTTATTTTCTCTTTCCTCCCTTCCTAGCACCATAGTTGAAGCAAATATAATCAAGTTTGGGGGATAAAAAGAGTGCACGCTAAGTGTTCGACGGTTCGTGTGAGAGAAGTTTGGGGGAAAATTCATTGATAAAGCTCACTGTTCTCAATTTAATGGCGTATCAACCCACATCAAAACGAAATAGGGGAGAAATTTCAAGGCCAGCACAACCGACACGGACCTTTGATCGCCGTAAATTCAAAAGTACCGCCGCCGACCGTTATGACTACATGGTGACCAAAGCACTTACACCAGAGCGGGGGTTGGCACCAGATCATGTGGATGGGGAGATGATGCAACAAATATATTAGAAAGGGTGGAAAAAGTTTATGGAGGAACCCATGGCCGCCGTTGTCAATGTGGTCAAGGAATTTTATGCAAACACCAAGGACAAGGCCCCTTTCAACGCGTTTGTCCGGGGTAGATTGGTACCATTCAGTGTCGATGAAATCAACACTTATTATCAGTTACGAGTGCCGAGACATTGTCAGTATGCTCACTTACGTGACAACGATCCGAATTTTGAGGCTATTCTGAAGCACATGAGTAAGCCAGGCACAATATGGATCAAGGGTCGGAAAGGAGGCACAGTTCTTCACAGCAAGGATCTCAGCAGGTATGGGAAGATATGGTATGCTTTCTTATGTGCCAAGTTATTTCCATCCACACACACATCAGACGTGACCAAAGAAAATGCATTACTTTTATATGCAATTGTGAAAGATTTCATCATCGACATCGGGGCCATAATCAATTTTTCCATTCGCCGATGCATACGAGGAAATTTTTCGGGCGGCTTACCACACCCATCACTCATTTGTGGGTTGTTTCGCCAAGTGGGTCTTAGATGGTCCGATGATGAACCCACTCAGATGCCGCTGCAGCTACTAGATTCCAGAATGATCGTACGATATTCGGTGTGGGCCGGAGGTGAGTCACATCCAAGAGGACTAGGCTTTATATTTCCCTCAACTTCGGAGGACAAAGCTGACGCTGAAGACACCTCAGATGATGCCGAGTTTCAAGAGGATTTGACGATGGGAGAGCAAGAAATAGAGGCGACACCACAACTTGATGCCATATCTAGCTCTCAGTTTCTTACATTTCAACGCCAAGTAGATGAGCACAACAAGGAAGCACACCGAGAGATGCTGTAACGACCCCAAAATTCATACAATTTAATTCTCGACTTCGGTCGTTAATAATATATTCAACCTCTAATTTTACATCATTAAACGATAATACATCCATTGAAATTTGCGGAATAATTAAAATTTTCTATTACAAACTATTCTCGTTCCCAAAACTTTCAACCTTTACATCTAACTGTCTCATAATCATTTTAATACTACAAGAGTTTACACCTCAAAACGATATTACAATTCAACATTTATACATTCGAAACCTTAAATATGGTTCAAATATTAATAACTCAGCCAAAATATATAAATCTTCAAGTATCACATCTGATTCATATATTTCAAGTAGCACATAACTTTACCTTAAATCTTTAACCTGTAAAAGTGGTTATTTGCAAGGTTGAGCTCGACAGCCTAGCAAAATCTAACAGTTTTCATGCATCACATAACACATAATAACATGCTCGATATACATCTCATAAACATTGGACTAACATAACATACATACTGTAGTTCATATAACAAGTATAAAGATTGAGTTTCTTACCCAATCAACATTCATTACTTAATTAACATAGTCATAAATTGACTTTAACATTTCATACTTTCAACATTAATATAACACACCATGCTATTTGAAATAAAGATTTCAAACAGTTCATCAAATAGGAACTGAAAGACTTGCCTTGATCGTTGTTTACCAATAACAGTCTAACAGCTTATAGTTATCAGCATTTCACATGCCCAACACAATTATATAATAATGCACATCAACTATTAGTCACATAACAACACATAGTAGTTGTAATGTAAACTTTACTCTATATCTCATAAGTCCGATGACATCCAACTTTGGATATGCTAGAAACATCATATTAACCTATTTTTAAAAGTTATTGGACACCCATTTCGGATAAGATAAACAGTCCAAAACAGTGTTCAAAAAGGGGCGTTCAAAACTATTTTTTATTCTTTCCCAGCTTTACCTTCTCTCGCTAAAATAGTCATAACTTTTCCGTTGCAAAACATTTTTGAGCGATTCTTGAGTCCACATGAAGCTAACTTTCGGAAAAACAACTTTTATTCTTTGACCATTTCCAAATTCTAAACACAAAATTCGATAAAATTAGTTCAAGGTGACTGCCCCGAGTTGGTTAGACGGTTTTGACGCGACTAATTTGAATGGTCATAACTCTTTGCTCCGAAGTCAAAATTAGTCCGTTCTGGGGTCTATGGAAAGCTTATTCATTGTACTATAACATACCAAAAGCCCAGAATTTTATAAACAATCTAGCTAACCCCAAATTTTCATTTTTGGATCAGCAGTCCACTAGTTTTTCGAACTTCTCGTTTTGACATCCAGAACTCGCCTCGACTCGTTCCAACCCAACTTTCTTTATAAATAAGTTTTATTTAACATAATTAGACTCTTCTAAGGTCTCGACTTCATATCTCTAATTACCATCATTAGAACTAATTTACATAATCAATTCCAAGCCAAAATAAACATAGTAAACTAACTAGTTTACTAACAAAACTAACTAAACTTCCAAAATTCAAACTTTTACTAACAAACTAAATACAATATTTAAAATAATAACATTACCAAAAATTAAATAAGAAACATACCCAAAAATACTAGTTCTACAAACTAACTACGCACTTCCACGCCAAAATTTAATTAAGGAGGTCTTTATAAAAAGTCCTCCCACAACAAAGCCTTTCTCAAAATTGGAGGCCTTGTTGTTGATGAATGAAACAAAGGGCCAAACCCTTCTATTTATAGGTTTAGAAAAGTGGTAAAGTTCTCAATTTAGTCGATATGAGACTTGGTTTATACTAATTCTAATTGGTTTATACTAATTTTTCATATTTTTAACATGCTAAGTGTATTCATTCATCACGAATTCGTTTCTTAACCAATTTGATCTGTTCAAGTTGCGTTGTTTTCATTTTATAGAGAACAACAATCATCCATCAATTTAAAGTTTCAATTACGAATTCATCATCGATTTTAGTCTCAAAGTACACCAAAATACACATTACCACATGAATTTGATTTCTGAAAAATCGTTTTTAGATGGCTATTATGAAATTATAAAATCTAATAACATATATAACATCATAACCCACAAATTCATTAACTAAAACCCCAATTTTAAAAGAAACTCAAGAACACATAAACTAGAAATATAAACTAGATAATGTACCTTTAATTCCTTGAGAAATAAAATTAACCTTATCAGTAAAATTATAATTTCTATTCAACCATTATAATCATAACATTATTTAACAAATTCTCACTCTTCTAATTTAATTATTTAATTAAATTAGAATATCACCATTATACTCGTGTAATAAAATAAGTATAAATCCCATCGATCTTATCATACTTAAATAAACTATCCCATAACAATTTTCATCAAATATTTATTTAATACCATAAATTTTCATTTTATTCCATAAAGTTTCCAACTAAAATATTTAATGTACTTAATAAATATTTTACTCGCATTATACTAACATTTACATTTTCATGCAATATATTACCTTCTCACTTTATTAAATCAATTATACTTGTACTAATTCACTATTTTAATTAAGTGAATTATTCACACTATTTATGAAACTTAACTCTTAATAATTTCTATTGCCCACAAGGCATAACAATTAAAATTATATTATCTCATAATATTATTTCAACTTAATTAAATTAACTAATATTATTTAATTTCTTTAATAGTTTAATTAACTATTACATCTTATTTTCTCCAACATATGAATATATAATTCTCTTCACACCAAATCACATAATTCAAAATATATACACCTCATAATAAAAATTTTAATTATTAAATTCTCATTTTAATAACTTATGAAAATTCGGGTTGTCACAGATGCGCCGACTCGCAGTGAGGCAAGACCATATGTTTGAAGCGATGAGTACGTCTTTCGCTTCATTGAATGCGACGCTCCAGAGCTTCAATCCAACTGCCCACTTCCCATACCAGCAACCCATGTGTCGACGTCAGGATTTTTATTTGTCCCTTTTCGTTCCCTGTTTTTTTGTATTTTTATATTAGGTGAGATTTGTTTGAAAAAATAAGTGAAAAAGGTCCGACATGTATAATGTCGACGATGGACTGTTAAGAGTTGCCAATTGGTTTTTATCTGGTTGTACCAACAAAACCGAGAAAAAGTTTGCACATTGACCCAGTGATGTGACACTGCTAAACGAGTCTATGAAACCGAGATTCATTAGGGTCCGGGGATTTACGTATGCGGAGGGAATGTGTTAGGCACCCCCCGACATCCGTGTTGCCACGGTGACCGCCACTTTTTAAGAAACTGTTATATGAATGTGTGTGTGTGTGTGTGTGTGGGTCAATGTGCTGTTATTTGGAAGTAGTGCTATGCCTCGTTTGCACCTATATATAAAGGATTTGAATTTATGTAAAAATTCAGTTTTAAACAAGATATAGCAGTGATGTTTTATAAAAGAGGTTTTTTCAAACTCTTGTGCTCAATAGTAATTGAGGCCTTTAATACTTCCATTTTATTATAAAATGTTTGGCTTGATTGCTTTTATTTTCGAGATGCGAAGCATCTTCGAGAAAATAATATACATAGCAATGCCGAATTCCTTATGGGTATGAAAACCATCTGAGGAAATCCAACACCGTGAATAAATTTACAAACTGCTTACAGTTGAAAATGTCCATCACGGGAACCGAATCGAGATTCAGTAAACTGAATCTGTGATCACATGATTCCTAGGCTCACATGATACCACAGTTTATATGAAAGCAGTAAGTAGTTATATATATAAAAGGTGTAAATATATATATACAGACATGATCAACCACCACGAAGCAACTCCATGAGGGATCAGAAATGTAAATAAAGTTGTGAAAGCGATCAACTGCCACGAAGGAAACTCCTGGCAGGACGAAATGTACAGAAAGCTGTAAAAATGGTCAACCGCCACGAAGTAAACTCCAGGCGGGATGAAATGTATATATATATATATATATATATATATATATATATATATATATATATATATATATACGAAAGCAATTAAACGCTCCGGACGTGAGTCCAAGCTCAATCGAGGCATAACTCGATAATGTTAGTCCATATATATATATATATATATATATATATATATATATATATATATATATATATATATATATATATATAATATACAAAAGAAATAAAAGTCACGGACCGAAGTCTGGGCAAACACACACAACACGACTCTCAATGTGAAGAACAGTGTGTGCATTGATGAAGAAAAAGGCTTGAAAATGTGTAAGAAGGCTTACAGTGGGCTGCCAAAGAAGACTTCAATAACTTGAAATGGATGAACACTCGGCTCCCACTGATAAAAAGTAGCTGTATATGAGCTTACAAGTGTTTAAAATGAGAAATCACTCAGTTTGGGGTGTGTACAGAGCAAATTGGATAGGGCTTCCTCACCTTTTTCTCTTACAAAATGGCCACCCCAAGCCCTCTATTTATAGAGGGGGGAGCCGCATGTGTACCTGCAGCTAGGCCATAGGTGTACCTGCCACTGCCCGGTGTGCCCCGGGCTTCGCGGGTCCCATCGTCTCGAAGTACGTGCACGCGTGCAACGTGATGTCCACTAAAAATTTTAGAATTATAATTTGGGCATCCGACTGAGGTATGTAAGACCTGTTTCGGACCGTCATTGTCTAGAGTTACGCAATGATATGGGATTAGAGGTTGTACAAAGTCAGGAAGATGGGACCATGCCCTCCGGTCTTCATGCTTTAAAATCTATTCGTTACCATATGTAATAGTCACTCGGGATTGGACTTCCCTGGTTCTTATGAGACATTGCTGTGTTGAACTGTATGTCTGAAATGTTGAGACGGTGTGATGTGGCGTCAAGGTGGCAAGATGATGACTTTGCCCCTCACCGGGGTTATCTCCAGTTTGGGCTGATAAAGTAGATATTGCTCAGGGTTATCTCTGAGATTGGACTGCTGCAAGTGTTAAAGGTCCTCAGTGTTATCTCTGAGGTGTGCCTGTCTTTCTGGTATTATTGCCAGGTCTTGTACTGAGTGCCTCGGTGTAAGCACCGAGGTTAAAGCTGATTGTATGCATTTGAAATAAGCATTTTTGGGGTTATCTCTAGAACTGCAACTGCCTTCCTTGAGTTTATTTCCAAGGTTGGAATCTGCCACTCCCAGTGTTGGGACTGAGACTGAATATCTCGGGGTTATCTCCGGGATGAACCGGTCTTCTCCGGTGGAATTTTTTGTATTGAAACTGCAGGCCTCGGGGTTATCACCGAGGTTCCCGGTGTGTGTTCCGGGGTTGAGACTGAACTTCCGGTAGTATCCGAACTGGATGTGAGCTGTCTTCTAGGGTTATGTCTGAAAGATGAATATGCCCTCCTGCAATGTCAGTAACAGGTGTGTAGAAAATTTCGAGTGTCTACAGATGCCCCTCTTTATCATATTCATGCAATGCAATGGCATGGATAGGATAAAGAATCCTAGACACTTGAAATGCAACAGATAAACATGATGGTTTATGGAGCAATATGATGCAAATGTATGATGCATATGGATTGCTTTCCCACATGCTGGGGATGATTGCCGGCTCCCTGTTGCTTCTACCGGTGATGGTAATGACGGCAAACTTGGATGTACGATCCAAACCTATTAGGATGTTGACGTTGGGGCTATCACCAAAGTCCTTAATCCTGGATACAGACTTTACTCCAAAGATGTGCCTTTCGTGTACAAGAGATCTGTGGGGATAAAAATTTGTCTGTTTGAGGATGTACATAACATATTCCATCATCGATCCTCCCCGATGATGTTGATCCTCCCTGGTTTGTATCACCAGGACATATCAATGTTCTGTTGGATTTACTGCCATTAATATGTGCTGTCAAGGCCGTCTGACCTTCGTTAACGTGTGAACCAACAGTTGACCATGCATTGTAACCCCCGCCGGGGATCCATATGATCCTCTGCTGGCGTGTATATCAATGGATGAACTCCCTGCTGGGGATGAATGCCAAGGCTTCTTGACCTTTGTTGATGTGTATATCAACTGATGAACTCATCGGATGGTTTCTGATGCGACGTTGGGTTTATCTGCCAACGGCTGAACTGACATCAAGGTTGCTTGACCTTCGTTGACATGTGCATCAATGGAAAATATGCGTTGTAACCCCCACCGGGGATCTATTTAATCCTCACTGATGTGTGTGTCAACGGATAATATACGTTGTAACCCCCATTGGGGATCTATTTGTGGACAGATGACCATGCATTATAACCCCCGTCGGGGATCTGTTTGTGGACAGATGACCATGCGTTGTAACCCATGCCGGGGAAAGCTTGGAAAGATTAGGGTGACGACCCTAATTGATGGCATTGGACCTTTGTGCGGTATTACCGAATGTGATCTGCAATGACTTGGATCATCAATATAGTATACCCTGTGTTCGGGCGAATACCAATGAATGATATGAAAGCCATAGTCGGGCCCAAAAAAACCAGGATTTTAGGTTATTCCGCTCAATCGCGTAGCGTTTTTATCCCTGATTTAGCCTTTTCAGCTTGTGAGAACTCCTTTACAACTCAAACTGAGCCGGAGGGGTGGGACCCACATTGGGGTGCCGTAGGTACACCTATAGTAGCTACAGGTGGACCTGCGGCCAACCGTGAATGGCTATTAATGCTGCAGTTTTTTTTCTCAAGTCATTTTATGTTGCGCCGCGAAGGAAATCTGAGAGCTCTTCTTCAGATCTACTGGGTTCGGACGTCTTTCTGCAAATTCTGTCACCGTACAAGTGTTCTACACTGTCCTGGTAACGTATGTATGTACTCTTTTTCAGTTTTTATCCTTTGGAAAATGACTTATCACATAAAATGCATCTAAGCACATAGTAGTGATTATGTATGCTCAAATGACTTGATAAAAAATATCAAACATAGTAAATGTTAGTATTAAACCATGTTGAACATAATGATGTAAAAAAATTTAACTTTTGAAACAGTCGAATTGGCACCTTTTTTCTGCTATTTCTTATCCTATATGAGGACAAATGAGCAAAGGCGAAAAAGCAAAGTAATCCTGGTAATTAGGCTACCCTTATGGTTTGATGACTTTGAATTTTTAATGAAATAGTATTTATGTGACTGTGGGCAGGTGTGCTACTGAATGGCCACCTAGTCATGCCTATGTGCATGCGGATAGTCCTATTTATAGAGGAAAATATGGCAAAATTTTCCAAAATATAGGCATTGAGTAGTCATGCATTTTTAACTTTACTGTAGACATACGTTAAAATAATGCATGCATGCATGTAGTCATTAAATGCATTTTAAAAAGCTCCAGGTTAGAAAATACCACACCCCTTTTGAGGTGATTTGGAGACTTGTTGTCCAGATATTATGGATCCGGATCAGCCGAGTAGTTCCCGCTGGACCACTTCTGGTGTACGGAGGAGGGCTTCTGAAGTGCCTCGACCCCATTCCGTTAGACAACCTCGTCGGTTGGTGGAGGCGGTGATACGTCCAGTCTGGGTTGATGTACCGGACGTCGAGGACGAGGAGGAGGATGTTCCAATTACGGACCCTGCTCCTACTACGCATGTTCCCCGTAGGGACCTCCCGAGTATTAAAGTGGCAAACCCATAGCTTCTGGGTGATTTAAGTAGACATCCCTCAATGTATTTTCACGCCAACGAGGTATAAAGTTTAGATCTTAATCTTCCTTCTTTCCTATTGATGAGGAGTAAAGGATTTTGATGTCGATTTGTATTTTGCAGGTTCCTGACTTTACACAGCCTCGAGGGTACTGGTTTAGCATTCACTCCATATACCAGGCTCTGCATCTTGACTATAGAGCAATTGTGCATGACTGGGGATTTGGAGCATTCTTTTCCATCCTTCCCCGCTGTTGTCCCTGGGTTACCTCAGGGCATTGTCTGAGCGCTGGTTTCACCAGACTCAGTCTCTCCATTTACTGGACTGTGAGGTGATGATGACACCGATGGATTGGCCGTTTATCACAGGTATAGAGTTTGGAGGGGTGCCAATGCCTTGCACGACTGATATTACCCCGACTACCGTCAGATCTTTGTTAAGAGTTCCGGCAGAGGCGCTCAAGGGTAGGAATGTCTGTACGGGTCCTTTGAGTGTAGATGCTATAAGTGGGCTATTGAGTGAGCCCATACCAGCGGATGTCAGAGTCAGGGATCGCATTCTTCGGCGATTGTTCCTAATGATCATTAGGGGCTGCTTCATAGCAGATAAATCTTCTACGGTGTCATTCGCTTTGATCAGCGCCACGCGACATGTGGACCGTATAGGAGAGTATGATTGGGGCTCCTACACCTTTGCCTATTTCCTCAGGGGCATGCGTATGCGTTCGCAGGGCTTGACCGAGGCTTGGTTAGGATTTTACCCATTTTACTGGTAAGTATTTCTCTTGTCATTTACCATGTACAGGTTAAGAGTGTTAACTGACAGCAGATGTTTGCCTTTGTGTTGGCAGTTTGTGGCCTATGAGCCATGTTTACGTCCTGTAAGTGTATTAGGGTTGGATACCTACCCACGAGGACGGCGATGGCATCATTCCATACTAGCGGAGGTCCCCGTAGCTGAGGGTTTCACTCATTGTCATCACATGGATTCCATATTCTGGGGAGCATTTGGCCATTGGATTTAAGGATGGATACCTGACTGGTGTCGAGTACATGATTTCCACCCGTAGGGTTCCTCTCTTCACAGATGGAGGATGGGAGCTCTATTAAGGAGAGCGTGTTGTTAGGAGCACTATAGGAGAGATCCGTGTACCGATCTTGCCTCCTGCTAGGTGTTATTGGCATGTATCGCGGTCACCCGTCATTGATATCCCATTGTTGGGTGTTGACGATTTTGCATTGTCAGAGGGTCTTTGCACTCAGGATGTATTCCAGCATTGGTGGATCCCTCGTACCATTGGAGCCCAGACCCACGCCACTCAGTTCTTCGGGGATATGGTTCCAGGATCTATGATGATGACGGATTGGCTAGCCTGTGTCTGAGAACCAACTCGTGTGACACAGATTGACAGCCTGACCCAGCGACTGGACCGAGCACATTTCTTTATCCGACATTTGGGCAGAGATCCGACAGAGGCAAATTTATTTAATCCTTCCAGCGCAGAAGCTGACCCCTTAGATGACCGATTTGGCTTTGCCAGCCCAGATCCTCCTTTATATAGGCCTGATATCCCTGTTGATAGAGATCCAGTGACTCAAGAGGAGTTACATCGGGTGGACATGATTGATGATGTAGATATTGACGCCATTGTCTTCTTCTGATGTGTATTCTCGTTATCTCTTTTGATAGGCCTCTGTTAGCTATTGGGTGGCTGTGCCTCATTCTCGCTATATCTTTTGATAGGCCTCTGTTAGTAGTAGGGCGTCTGTGCCCCATTTCCCTGTATTTTTAGTTGTACAAAGATGATGTATATAGATGATGATGTATTTAGGAATGTATGTACCATCTTCTATTCCCTGCATCATATTTCCATCTATTATCTGTTATGCATGTATCATGTTATGCATATGAATGTATGTCCAGAGATATTCAGCATTGACCCCTGGATGGTATTATGATACGACCCACACAGATGTCTTCTTTGACAGTCAGTCGCATAGATCACACTCCACCATTATTGGTGGCATCCCGTTTGAGATATTGGTATGATAGTATGTCACCCCCAGATAGGGTGACCGTAGATCAGCTGTTGTAGCATAGCATGACCCTTTTGATGTTTCAGGTTCTAGCAGGATTTATGGAGGGTATGCTGGAGCACTAGGTACCGAAGAGATAGGTTTTCCGATTTGGGACCCAGGAGTTGACTCTTACTTTGGAGGAGTATGCACGTTTGACGATACTGCCACTTGATAGACCTTGCGTGCATATGACCATTGGTGACATGAGCCGTCAGTTTATGACTCTCACCGGGTTAAGGCATAGAGTTGTGCAGGATGCAATAACATCTGGCTATTTGATATCCCAGCATTTTTTAATTGACAGATTTGGCTATGAGGACAGCTATGCTCGGTATTCTGGGGATTTTACCATACCAGAGGACCAGTGGCATTTGCCCAGGGTGGATGCTGTGTGCATTATCATATGTGTACATGCCACGATACATGGATGCGTTGGACATCGATGCTATTATGGCAGTGAGAGCTCTCAGGGAGGGTCACACCATTATTTTGATGATCATGGCAGAGACACTGAGGTTGGCCACGTTTTGCAGTACTTACCCTGTAGGGGTATTCACAGGCAGTTCGGTCATGCTATACGTGTGGTTTATGTCACACTTGAGGCCGATTAGGACCTTCCGCCGACACGGGTATTGTTTCACCCATGAGATAGTTATGTCGTATTCCTTCTAGCCTACGGAGTGTACAGATCCTCCATCTTGGTCCGCTTTCCTAGCTGATATTATAGATCTGTTTGTTATCTTGTCGTGTTCAGGGCTCAGTTCGCCATACAGTTTCATCACTCATGCTTCGGGCATGGATTATCCCCCTTTGGCTGGTTTGAGGGGCATGCCTACATACCACCCACTGGCCATGATGTCGCAGTTTGACCAGTTCTAGGACTTTCATCCTTTTGATGGGGCGTTAGGTCAGCACTTAACTTCTCTCCATCTATCAGCAGAGGACCAATTCCGTATGTATGCTTATTGGGATCAGCGTGAGATAGCTGCTTTTTCTGTTAGCCATCCAGGTTATTCGCTAGAGTTTTCTGCGTGGATGGAGAAATAGACTTCATCGGCTGCGGTAGCATCCACAGTGCCGAGCATTGCTTCAGATGGTGGAGAGCCTATGGAGGACATTGATTCTCACACCGAGAAGGAGCCATTTACTGGGTTACCAGAAGTTCTTTTAGATTCTCCTAGTACTAGCACTGTCGTGATTCAGCATTCAGCACAGTACTTTGAGCAGAGTCTTTATCTGATGACCTTTGAGAGAGATCAGGCTAGAGCCCTAATTTTGACAGCTCTTGATGGGAGAGACGCATCTCTATTAGAGAGGGATGAGGCATTAGCTCGCAAAGATGCCGCTGTTATTGAGTGGGATGAGGCTAGATCAGCCAGAGATACAGTGATAGTTGAGCGGGATAGAGCCATATTTGCCCAGGATGTAGCCGTCACAGATAATACTACAGTGAGGTCCCTTACCACTGTCATGCTTACTAAGATGAGTGTATATATCAATGAGCATCACGTCATTATGTAGATGGCCTCAGACTTGCTGGCTCGTGTGGAAATCCTAGTACAGTAGACCACAGTATTGCCTCCTTCTCCTGAGAGAGAGGCTATGTAAGATCTGCTATCTCATATGCATACTGATCTGTAGATAGCCTTGTATTTTCCTACACATACTACCTTAGCCATTTTGTCATGTACAGTTTACATTGTGTATATCAAACAATATTATATATAGCAGAGAAATATATTTTTAATCACTTCCCTTTTAGATATGCTTGAATACTTGCTTGATATTTGCCTTCTTCTCAGGCTTGTGATCTTGATGTATTTTGACCTCCTCCTTGCTGGATGGACATTGAGTTATCTCTGGATAGTTCAGAATGGATCACGGATCTGTGTATATCCCTACCATCTTTGGTGTCTTGGGATTGGTTTCTGTATAGAAATGTGGAGAGGAGTGTGGCTTTCCTCTCTGAGATTAACTGAACCACAGATGGTCGCCAATACTCCTATTTAGGAGGAGCCTAGTTAATTCCATCTCTTATGGATTGGTGTTGCTCTTTGAGGTACAACCGCAGCTTAGATAGTCGCTGAATCTCCTATTTAGGAGGAGTTCAGATAATTTCATCCCTTTGGTTTGAAGCCAAATGAAATGTGATGGATTTGAAGTTTGATCCTAGTACTGTTGATAAGTATTTGTGTTTTAGAAGGGGTTAGACCGAACCATGAATGGCTGCCTACGTACTCCTGTTGAAGAGGAGATCAGGTCTGCGTAGTACGAACCTGGTGTAAGAGGTTCAACGCTGTTTATGGAAGAAAAGGATGTAGGAATATTTTTGTTGTTTTTGTTTTTATAAGGAAAAGGGTGTAGAAGTGTTTTTGTTATTTTTGTTTTATTGTGATCGAGCCATATAAAATATAGTTGCTTACGTACTCTCGTGTATCAGGGAGATCAGGTCAACGTAGTTCGCCCCTCAGGACGAGTTGAAAAGCTTGATCCCATGTGCAGGTCAGACTGCGGGGGAAGAAAGTTTAATCCTAAGTTTAGGATAAACTGTAGGTGTCAAAAGTTTGATCCCATGTTTGGGGAAAAATTGCAAGTACGAAAGGTTCAATCCCTAGTGGGATAACCGAAGTTGAGTAAGGGTTAAAAAACCAAGTGAAGAGGAAGGGATCTGATGATCCGAAAACCATGCTGCTGGCTTGAAAAGTGTGTTTCCCAGATGGGCGCAGTTGTGGTGAAAAGTTGTATGTAAGGAAGGGTTAAAGAACCGAATGACTTGTGATCTGATGATCCAACACCATGATGTTTGCTTGATGGTAACTTCAGATATAGTACCTTTTCACGGTGTCCGAGTTGATAAGCTATAGAAATTCATCGTCGTCCATTTCCTGTAATCTGAGAGCACCTCCTGTCAATACCACCTTGACAATAAACATGTCTTCCCAGTTAGGAGCGAATTTTCCCTTAGACTGATCTTGGTTGTCGATGATCTTCTTCAAAACCAAATCATGTTGTTTAAACTACCGTAGCCGGAGTAGGATCAGGCGATCCTTTGTTGATATAATTGACCATGGAAGATATTCGCAGTTTACCTTTCATCTATTAGAGATAATTGGTGATACATGTCTTGTACCCATTGATCTTCATCCAGCTGAGCGTCTATCAACACTCTGAGAGATTCCATTTCTACTTCTATGGGGAGTACTGCTTCCATCCCATAGGTTAATGCATAGGGGGTTGCCCCAATTGAAGTGCACATTGACGTTCTGTAGGCTAACAAAGTAAGAGGCAATAGGTCAGGCCATCCTTTGTGGTTGGCAGACATCTTTTGCATGATCTTCTTGATATTTTTGTTAGCCGCTTCAACATCACCATTCATCTTTGGACGGTAGATGACGGAGTTAAGGTGTTTGATGTGGAATTTACTGCACAACTCCTCCATCATTTTGTTGTTGTGGTTCTTAGCATTGTGTAATACAATTACCTCGGGTTGTCTATATCGATAAATAACATTATTTTTTATGAAAGCAATGATGACTTCTTTGGTAACTCTGGGGAAGGAGGCTCCTTCTACCCATTTGGTAAAGTAATCAATCATGGTGAAGATAAAGCGATGTCCATTACTGGCTTTAGGCTCGATGGGCCCAATCACGTCCATTCTCCACATTGAGAAGGGCCAAGGTGAACTCATATTGTGGAGCTCCTGTGGAGGGGCGTGGATAGCATTCCCATGAATTTGGCACTGATAACATCTTTTGACGTGGTTATTGTAGTTAGCCTTGAGAGAAAGCCAATAATGTCCTGTTATGAGGATCTTCTTTACAAGTAAAGGGCCGCTCATGTGTGGGCAACATACTCTACCATGGATCTCATCCATGAGTCTCTGAGCTTGATCCTTGTCCAGGCATCTGAGGAGAACTAGTCTTGCATCTCTCTTGTAGAGTGCATCTTCGCTCAAGTAAAATTTCATAGCTAGTCGATGAATCCACCTTTGCTCACTCAGGCTCGCCTCAACGGGTGTAGATCCATCTCGCAAGTACTCTTTGATATACTGACACCAAGGTTGTTGGATGGGAGGTAGCGCATTCGATACTTCTCCAACATAGTTCCCATAGGCTGGTGCCTTTTGCAGGGCTAATGTGACGCTTGGCATGTGTTCCTTGTCAGGTATGTGAATCAAGGAGGCCAAAGTTGGAAATGCGTCTGCGAAGTCATTCCAATTACGAGAAATGTGTAGAAATGAGATCTCTTTGAACTCCGAAGCCATCTGTAAAACTTACCGATGGTAAGGTAGCAAATGTAGCTCTTTGGTTTGATAGATTCCCGTGTATTGTTTGACTACCAACTCTGAATCCCCAAAGACAGTTAACCATCTGATGCCCATTGAACGGGCAAGTTTTAGCCCCATGATACAGCCTTCATACTCAGCTGTGTTGTTGGTGCTGACAAACTATAATTTGATGGCGACGGGATACGGCTCCCCCGTACCGGATACTAGAACTGCTCCAGCAGCGGAACCTTCTGTGAGGGCCCCAAATCCAAGGTCCCGAATCACCTCGGATCCGGTTCGATCATTTTATACAACTATTACTATTTGCGGAAGATATAAACATAAATTGTTTATACATTAAACTTTACACACTATTCCCCAAAATCGAGTAACCTTAACTTATACACAAATCATAAACTATCTAACATATAACAATACTATTCAACCATACTTTTATAATTTAGCTGCACATTATATCCCAAGCTGAACTTGGCATTATCCTTTTCCTGTATCCGAACGTATTCGCCTTATCTGCAAAGTTTATCATGATATAGCAAGGGTGAACATGAAAGTTACCCAGCAAGTTTAAAAACAATTTAAAGATATATCATAATTGAAAGAGTCTGAATAATAAGCTGGCTATCCTTCACAATGTATTTGTGAATTAGCATGAACAAAACTTTGACTAAACAAGTATTGAACAGGAATAATTTATGTCTGAACTTAATGGTAATGAAGGTGATCAGCCTTTCATACTTGACTTATACATGCAAGATGTACAGAGTACAATTCAACATGGCAATCAGAGATGATTAACCATAAGCATATCCGAATGAAACCACTTTTAATAGAGTAAAGTAAAAAGAAAAACTTGCCTGAACCGTTGATTACCGTAACGCAATATAATAAGCTTCATCTGAGACCTAATATTAATAATATAGATCTCCAATATTAGAATAATATCATCACGGTATAAAATAACTTAAACACATTACCACATAATCCTATCAGTCTATTATACACATACGACATAACATCATTCGGATATGCTTAAGGTTACTCGATACATCAACATATCAAGGAGATCTGGGCTCCCAAATATACTGTCAGACCATACCTGGGTTTCTTCAGAAACCCAGAATTTCGACTGACTACTTTTATGCTCAATTTTCTTTGTGTTCTATTCATATTTTAAGTGATATTGATGTTCCAACATGTAGCCCATATGTCTAGTTACGTTTACATCACAACATATCAGTTAAATAACATCTAAAACGCCAGATCAATATCGGTCAAACGTTGTCAGAAATTGCGTTCCCCAGATTTCTGGGTTTTTTTCCAGAATTCCAAATCTGATCGTGAAGCCTACTTTGACCATCTTTAATTCACAATCGGATCATGTTCTGTGTTACCTTATGCATTTATCAAGTATTATACATGTATTAATACAACAATCAATCCTTATTTCGATCATACAACAATAAATCTGCAAGATCTTAAGCCCCAAAGTACTTGTCAGAAGCTGTTTTAAATTTCTGGGCTGCCCAGATTTTTGAGCAGTCAACATCGGTCAACGATGTTTGACCATAAATAATTTGAAATATAGCTTTTAACTGACCTTGATTTCACTTGCAGATTAAAGACAACATACCAGGCTACCATTTCAAAACATAAAACAAGACAAATAAAAAACAGGCACGAATCTATGGCACCTGACATTAGCTTGTCAGACCACAGATCGTATTCTTGAGCAGTTTTTGAAAACTCGATTTTTGTGCATCTAAGTGTTATGGACTCATGATCCAACAATCCAGATCACTTATAGACACCTTATAACACATCTCTAACCAATTAATTTCAACAACTAACATCAAACCGTAGGATTTTAAAAATGAAGGTTCTTACCACTTTTAGGCTTTGATTTTGATCCTGACTTCTTGAATCTGTTCTTGGCTTGCTATGAACTGATCTTGGCTCATCTTTTCTCTTTCTATCACTCTATATCTCGAATTTCTAGAGAGAGAGGGTCTTGGGAGAAAATAAAATTGTAAGTGCCTCTTTTTCTCTCTTAATCTAATTATTTGATGCTTGTTGCTATGCTTTGTAATAATTCAGTTGGAATGGCTGAGATTTGTAGCGTGAGGGTGGTCAATAATTTGCTTACCAACTCCAGTAATTGCTAGATTCCTCCAACAATGCTCAAATAATACAAAAGGGTAAAATGGTAATTTCCTTACCAATAATTGATTACTTGCTTTAATAATGCACAAGGGTATTTTAGACTTCTCACTTTCATTATTAAGGGCATTTTAGATATTGGTTACAACCCTTAGGGTTTAGGGTTTAACACTTTAGGGTTTAACCCTAAAAATTTTGCGATTAAAATTCTAAGATTTTCTAATTAGATTTTAAAAATAGAAAATCTTGATTTTAAAATTATAATTAGGGATTCCTAATTATATTATAATTCCTTAATCACTTTATGACTTTAACTGATTAGGATTAATATTTCCTAATTAATATGGCTAATTTAGCAATTAATTCCATAACAGTACATTAGGGTTCATGACAGAACAATTAGGGTTCAAAAATTCTGAAATTAGGGTTTGCTAATTAATTAAGTTTTACCCTAATTAATATTATAATTAATAGCACTTAAGCATTATACTTATCCGATAATTTCTCGGATTAGGGTTTTCAAATACAGAATTAGGGTTTCAGATTCCTAGAAGTGAAATTAGGGTTTCCAGAACCGATTTCTAGGGTTTCTTGTCAAACGTAAAAATTTTATAACTAAACGTGGACGTTCGTAATATATACGATTAGGGTTTGACACAGGTTTAATTTATCTGGTCAACCCTTAACCCTTAACCACATTCTGTACACATGATACCGAAATCCTGAACATATACACACATACCCTTAATCCTGAATAATTCACTAAAAGAAATTTTAAATTCTCAAAATTCCTTCCTGAAAATATCAAACACATACTTATTTTCTGTCTAGATTTATTATTTAACCTTAAACCAATCATTTAAGATTTTAAAGTTTTTCTAATTTCTCGGCTTGTCACATTCACCCCTTCTTATAAGAATTTCGTCCCCAAAATTCAACTTACACCGTATACCATACATCTTACTATGTTCACACATATCATCACATGCTACCCAATACATCACTCACAAGAGTAGTATTTTAGAATTGTGCTGAGGGGTCATATAGACCATGAACACATAGTTTTAACGATATTCATACCGTAAAACTATACATTACTTGGTATGCTTACAATCACGAAGAAGGTAAACTACCATTACTAATACTTTAGGTGATTAGCCTATCGTACCCTTACGTCATGCATAACGTATTAGTTATGTCTAGCGAATATTTACGCTATTAGATTGGATTATTTATCCAAACAACACATTTCACCTCAGTCTTATCATAGGATTCCGTGCCAAAATAATTTGGTTCGGGAAATTTCTTTCAATGAACAATTGAGAGTTTTCATAAACATTAGTCTAGCTGAATCGAATAGCGTAGACTCATATCAATAATTCAATTCGATCGAATTATTTAAGGATGCCGTACTGTATTACCAGTCCGTTTGAGGATGCTGTCATTGTATGACTTCGTCATAACACATCATACAATAGTGGAATAACGATTTTAGATCAAATTCGCACTAAGTATTCCTGTATTTACAACTCCATCACATTCTTATCATCTCTGCACCAGGTTACATAGTACATAAGTGATAAATAAAAATATATTTTGATATTTCAAATCATTTGTGTCTAGCCGAAATAAGTAGCATAGACTATACTTTAAACCGTTTCAAAAATGATTACGAGTCTATATATAAATTTTTTTTAAGGCACATAGTGCGTATTTAGCTTGATGTCAAAATTTCGAAGTCTAGCATAGCTAGGAGTTTTGAAAAACTTAAGTCTTCACTAATGATCATTTGCTTAACAATCTATCTGTTCCTATTATCCTCAATTCTCCATTCACACACAACTATACCCAGTTCGTCAAACCACACTTATGAGTTCATAAATTACCACAATCAGATGAGCTTTAGAACTTACCCCAGTCAGACCTTTGGCGTCCATTCGCTGCGGGGTTCATAACACTTCATATAATTGTGAGTCAAGAATGTCACATAAGTATGAGTTTTAAGAACTCGTACTTAATCCTTATGTCCTCTACCTATGACCTATCTATCTGTTATACACCTGAGAATGGAGTCATCCTCTTAATGTGCATATAACAAATTGCGCGATATAAACATTTCAATGATTATCAATGCCAGAAACTAAGTGGTTGTCAAACCAAACTCGGCCACTAATCAATATAGGAAGCTAAGCGGACAATTCCCAGCCCATACAAAGAATTTGTCAACCTAACCACTGTACCAACCAGGAAGCTAAGTGATTCTAAAACCAAGTACAAATTCCCCGCCCATACAAGGAATCATACAACTCAGCTGCTGACATGAGTCCTAAATTGAATCCCCACCTATTACTAACTCCCTTCTCAATACAAATTTTATTCAACTCGCATTCATAATTCTTTCCTGTATTTGTACCAATTCATGGTACAACTGCCACACAACATTTTGCTGTAAAAATTTTCAATCCTTAGATTGATTCTTTCTGGTTGTAATAACCTTATCAGATCACGGGGTGATCTCATCGTATATATTACGATTCATTGCTATTCTGTGATCGTTTTGTTTTACGATCTCTTATCCCTACACTTGTAATCTTCTAGACTATATCTATCCAATTCCTATACTTGGTACGCATCTAGTCTCTAACAGTTTCAATATGGTACGCTGAGTGGTTTCCCACAAACAACCAACAAACTAGGTGTCGAGTTGCTAGTTCGTATATACCTTCGCTCTATGAAGGAATCGTTTAGCCCAGATACCACACATCAACTATTAAAGAGTACAATTGTACCATACTTAAACCTAACTTTTTTTTTGACCCTGCGAGATTCTTCAACTAACTCTATGTGAGTTAGTACTTATCCTAATCACTGCGGTTATTGGTCTCAGGTATTGCTACCTAAGCTTCATAACCAACAGCTCTGATACCAACTGTGAGGGCCCCGAATCCAAGGTCCCGAATCACCTCAGATCCGGTTCGATCATTCTATACAACTATTACTATTTGCGAAAGATATAAACATAAATTGTTTATACATTAAACTTTACACACTATTCCCCAAAATCGAGTAACCTTAACTTATACACAAATCGTAAACTATCTAACATATAACAATACTATTCAACCATACTTTTATAATTTAGCTGCACATTATATCCCAAGCTGAACTTGGCATTATCCTTTTCCTGTATCCGAACGTATTCGCCTTATCTGCAAAGTTTATCATGATATAGCAAGGGTGAGCATGAAAGTTGCCCAGTAAGTTTAAAAACAATTTAAAGATATATCATAATTGAAAGAGTCTGAATAATAAGCTGGCTATCCTTCACAATGTATTTGTGAATTAGCATGAACAAAACTTTGACTGAACAAGTATTGAACAGGAATAATTTATGTCTGAACTTAATGGTAATGAAGGTGATCAACCTTTCATACCTGACTTATACATGCAAGATGTACAGAGTACAATTCAACATGGCAATCAGAGATGATTAACTATAAGCATATCCAAATGAAACCACTCTTAATAGAGTTATGTAAAAAGAAAAACTTGCCTGAACTGTTGATTACCGTAGCGCAATATAATAAGCTTCATCTGAGACCTAATATTAATAATATAGATCTTCAATATTAGAATAATATCATCACGGTATAAAATAACTTAAACACATTACCACATAATCTTATCAGTCTATTATACACATAAGACATATCATCAAGTCAAATTATTTCGGTCTGACTTGAAATCGACAAAATTCTATCATCCCGACGGTCTAGTCGGACAATTATCTAGTCTAAGTTCAATTAAACTCTGTCTGACAATTAACAATTATCTTAAACAATCATATTATCAGTCTAAACAATTTTCATAGACTTGCAATAATTTTCAGATAATTAATATCATTTATCATGATTTTCCGATCATTTAAAACGTATTTAATGAATTAAATACCACATAATTTCTTAATCATTAATACAATTATAATATATCACAGTATTTTTAATACCTTAAAATCATATTTATATGATTTTTAAACAGTTAAATCCATTATCAAATAATTGATATTAATAATAAAATATCAATATTATCATGGCAAAATATCAAAAGTTATATTTTATAACTCAAAATATTTTTATAATACTTCTTAAATCATTTTTATATGATTTTTAAACCATTAACTCTATTTTTCCATAATTATTTAATATATTCATTAAATAAATTAATTACCATTAATAATAAATTATTAATGAAATTCATCACAAAATATTAAAAGTCATCAAAAATAACTTAAAATATTTTCTAACACCATAAAATAATTTTTCATGATTTTTCATGAATTAAAACTATTTTTAAATCATTTATTTAATATTATAATTAAATAAATAAATACCTTTTATATTCCAAAAATACCAAATATTTTTGAAATATACTTAAAATAATTAAAACTATTTTTTAGGCTTTAAAATAATTTTTCATAATTTATTATGTATTTATAATAATTAAAAACTATTTTTATCTATTTTTAAATAATTTTCAGAAATTAATAATTAATTTCTTAATTAAACTGTCGCTAAAAGGGCCCTATAGCGACAGACCCGTCGCTATAGGTGTTCTTGAGCCTAAACCCAGAAATCATGTCAGTGTTTATACTACCTAGTTTGACCACTTATAAATCTTAGCCTATTGTGTTTATGGACCATATTAAAGATTGATCATGTAGCTGAATTGTAATACTACAATAACAAACCATAAATTTGGTCATACATCAACACATCAAGGAGATCTGGGCTCCCAAATATACTGTCAGACCATACATGGGTTTCTTCAGAAACCCAGAATTTCGACTGACTACTTTTATGCTCAATTTTCTTTGTGTTCTGTTCATATTTTAAGTGATATTGATGTTCCAACATGTAGCCCATATGTCTAGTTACGTTTACATCACAACATATCAGTTAAATAACATCTAAAACGTCAGATCAATCTCGGTCAAACGTTGTCAGAAATTGCGTTCCCCAGATTTCTGGGTTTTTTTTCGGAATTCCAAATCTGATCGTGAAGCCTACTTTGACCATCTTTAATTCACAATCGGATCATGTTCTGTGCTACCTTATGCATTTATCAAGTATTATACATGTATTAATACAACAATCAATCCTTATTTCGATCATACAACAATAAATCTGCAAGATCTTAAGCCCCAAAGTACCTGTCAGAAGCTGTTTTAAATTTCTGGGCTGCCCAGATTTTTGAGCAGTCAACGTCGGTCAACGATGTTTGACCATAAATAATTTGAAATATAGCTTTTAACTGACCTTGATTTCACTTGCAGATTAAAGACAACATACCAGGCTACCATTTCAAAACATCAAACAAGGCAAATCAAAAACAGGCACGGATCTATGGCACCTGACATTAGCTTGTCAGACCACAAATCGTGTTCTTGGGCAATTTTTGAAAACTCGATTTTTGTTCATCTAAGTGTTATGGACTCATGATCCAACAACCCATATCACTTATAGACACCTTATAACACATCTCTAACTAATTAATTTCAACAACTAACATCAAATCGTAGGATTTTAAAAATTAGGGTTCTTACCACTTTTAGGCTTTGATTTTGATCCTGACTTCTTGAATCTTTTCTTGGCTTGCTATGAACTGATCTTGGCTCATCTTTTCTCTTTCTATCACTTTATATCTCGAATTTCTAGAGAGAGAGGGTCTTGGGAGAAAATAAAATTGTAAGTGCCTCTTTCTCTCTCTTAATCTAATTATTTGATGCTTGTTACTATGCTTTGGAATAATTCAGTTGGAATGGCTGAGATTTGTAGCATGAGGGTGGTCAATAATTTGCTTACCAACTCCAATAATTGCTAGATTCCTCCAACAATGCTCAAATAATACAAAAGGGTAAAATGGTAATTTCTTTACCAATAATTGATTACTTCCTTTAATAATGCACAAGGGTATTTTAGACTTCTCACTTTCATTATTAAGGGCATTTTAGACATTGGTTACAACTCTTAGGGTTTAGGGTTTAACACTTTAGGGTTTAACCCTAAAAATTTTGCGATTCAAATTCTAAGATTTTCTAAATAGATTTTAAAAATAGAAAATCTTGATTTTAAAATTATAATTAGGGATTCCTAATTATATTCTAATTCCTTAATCACATTATGACTTTAACTGATTAGGATTAATATTTCCTAATTAATATGGCTAATTTAGCAATTAATTCCATAACAGTACATTAGGGTTCATGACAGAATAATTAGGGTTTGCTAATTAATTAAGTTTTACCCTAATTAATAGCACTTAAGCATTATACTTATCCAATAATTTCTCAGATTAGGGTTTTCAAATACAGAATTAGGGTTTCAGATTCCCAGAACTGAAATTAGGGTTTCCAGAACCCATTTCTAGGGTTTCTTGTCAAACGTAAAATTTTTATAACTGAACGTGGACGTTCGTAATATATACGATTAGGGTTTGACACATGTTTAATTTATCTGGTCAACCCTTAACCCTTAACCACATTCGGTACACATGATACCGAAATCCTGAACATATACACACATACCCTTAATCCTGAATAATTCACTAAAAAAAATTTTAAATTCTCAAAATTCCTTCCTGAAAATATCAAACACATACACTTATTTTCTGTCTAGGTCTATTATTTAACCTTAAACCAATCATTTAAGATTTTAAAATTTTTCTAATTTCTCGGCTTGTCACACCTTCCATATTAACAGATCCATCAAAATACATGTTCTATGTTTGATGTGTATCGTACTGATGGTGTTGCTGAATTGTCATTACCCCTTCGTCAGGGAAGTATGTTTCCAAGGGTTTGAAATCCCTTGAAGGTGCGGCGGCCAGTTGATCCGCGATTCCTTGACCTTTAATGGACTTTTACGTCACGTAAACAATGCCAAATTTTTATGGAATCAACTGCCATCTGGACAGCCGACAATTCAGTATGGGCTTGCTGAACACATACTTGAGAGGATCCACGCGGGATATGAGATGGGTTGTGTGCCTATGGAGGTAATGTTGTAACCTCATGGCAGCCCATGCTAAAGCACAACAAGTCTTCTCAATTAGAATGTATTTGTGTTCACTGCTGCTGAATCTTTTGCTGAGGTAATAGATAGCTCGTTCTCGGCCTCTATCGTCTTTCCCGTGGCATTGTCACTTATGGATAGGTATATGAATAGGGGAACATCATCCCTGGGTGGTACCAAAATAGGAGCTTGGACTAGCTGATCTTTGATGGTAAGGAAGGCCTTCTGGTACTCATCATTCCATTTCATGGAGGAGTTCTTCCTTAATAGCTTGAAGATAGGCTCACAGGTTGCTGTAAGTTGAGAAATGAACTTACTAATAAAGTTGACTCTTCCAAAAAATCCCCGTATTTCCTTATCTATCTGAGGAATGGGCATTTCCGTAATGGCCTGAATTTTGGTGGGATCCAGCTTAATCCCTTTGTGGCTAACTAGAAATCCTAGCAACTTACCTGATTTAACACCAAAGGCGCACTTGGCTGGATTCAACTTCAAGTTGTACTTACGCAACCTGTTGAAAAGCTTTTTGAGATGGTCTAAGTGGTCTTGCTCCCTTAGGGATTTGACGATAATGTCATCCACGTAGATCTCTATCTCTTTGTGCATTAAGTTGTGGAAAAGGGCCATCATAACTCTCTGATAGGTAGCTCCGGCATTAATGAGGTCGAAAGACAACCGTCTATAGCAAAAGGTTCCCCAAAGCATGATGAAAGTAGTTTTCTCATGATCCTCCTCAGTAACCATGATCTGATGGTACCCCGCAAAGCAATCAGCTAAGGAGTACATGCCGTATTGAGCAGTATTGTCAATAAGAATGTGGATAAATAGCACGGAAAAGCTATCTTTAAGGCAAGCTTTATTCAGATCCCGATAATCCACGCAAACTCGCACCTTTCCTCCAGGCTTAGGCATGGGAATGATGTTGGATATCCATTCAGGATAGGTGGGCACCATGATAATACCAGCTTGAAATTATTTCACAATTTCTTCTTTCACCTTTAAACTCCACTCAAGTTTCAATCGCCTGAGTTTCTGCTTGATTGGCTTGAATCCCTCTTTGATGGGAAGGCGATGAAGGACAATGTCAATGGACAAACCCACCGTGTCTTCATGAGACCATGCAGACACATCCTGGAATTGGGTTAGTAGCGTAACCATGCCATTCCTCTGATTTGGGGTAAGGTCTGAACCAATCTAGATTAACTTAGGGTTTTCTAAGGTTTCGAGATTGAAAGAGGTGGTTTGATCAAGGTTAGGTTTAGGTTTGTCTTCGACCCATTCTTTGATCTTCGGAGGCACCTCAATGTCCTCTTGTATTTCCATCAAGTCTAAGTCCAACTTTTCATCAAAGTTACAATCCTTGTGGAGAAGAGGCATCTTATTAGCAAGTACATGCACATCAAAGTTCAGAGTCCTGAAACAAAATATGCTTTCACTTAATATATATGAAACTGTTTAATCATACAAAGTGTTAGCATGTTGGGACAAAACAACTGCTAATACTGTACAAAAAAATAAGCAGTTATGATATCTATAGAGCAGAAAGAAGTCTTGCCCATTTTACTATTGTCGACCAATGCAAGGAGTGCTGCTCTAATTGGGAAGTGCAAAGTCCTGGTGGACTGCACTGATGGAGGGGCTGTCATCGTCCTCCTTCTCCCGAATGATGACCATTATGTCTGGGCAATCATCGTCTGGGGTGTATCTATTTGTATGTTCATCATGGACAATGATGCGTATGCTTGACATCATTCGGACGATGTCTTGTTTGATTCTTTGTTCCTCTTCTTCTACCTTGGGATCTGGAACAAAGACTTCCTTATCCTTTATCGATATCGGCTTAGGAAATAACATAGCCATTACATTGGCTGGCACCTTTACCGGAGTTTGTGCAGACTCTGGACTTACAGGTGGAGATAATAGTCGTGTGGCTGATGGAATCAATTTATGCTTTTGTGGATTCCTGTGACTAGAACTGGAAGAATAGCCTAGTCCAGTTGTACCAGCTTGAGTGGACACTTGAATTGGGTTCTTAATACCCTGATGATTTTTACTCAGCCCTTGTCCTGGCTGGTGTCCCAATGACATCATTTCTTGAGTAGCTGCCATAACTTCGGCCGAAATCTTGGGTACGGGAAATGGCATCCCAATAGAATGATATTGAGTGTTGCTTACTTCCAAAGCATGAAAACTGACCGGCTCAACATCTGAATTGACATTGATGAGTGGAAGGTCACCATGTTGAGGACATTCCGGTTCAGCGTTGACTGTGACTAGACTATTGTTGATAATGTATTTAAGTTGCTGATGAAGAGTGGAGGGGACTGCCCGGCCATATGAATCCACGGTCTCCCTAGAAGCAGATTGTATCCTGTATCTATTTTGAGCACGTGATAAGATACACAAAATGTATGGGGACCAATCTCAATTGGCAGCTCAATCTCTCCGACTAAATTCTGGCGGGATCCATCAAAAGCTTTGATTTTGATGGATCGTATGGCTACTTCGGATCCGCTTGAGATTGACATTCATCTTCAGCGACATTGCATAAGGACATATATTCAAAGACGAACCTCCATCTACCAAGACTCCAGCTAACATGTATCCGGAGGATAAAATCGCAATGTGTAACGGCTTGCAATGACCGGTCCCTTCGGGCGGTATGTCATCATCAATGAAAGAGATCACATTGCTGTTGAAAATGTGATCAACCAGATGTTGAAATTTTTCCACATCCACTGATTTCGGCAAGTAGGCTTCTTCCAAAACCTTTAGTAGAATCTTCATGTGATCTTCGGAAGTTAAAACCAAGTCTAATATTGAAATTTGATGTGGAGCTTCTCTTAAGCTTAAAACCACCTTGGCTTCATTATGACCCATAGCATGGAGGAATTTCTCAATCTTCTCCATGGGAATTTTTCCCTTTGATTTGATAGTAGGCTTCATCACCTGTTGGGGAAGAAATAGTGGATTTTCCTTTGACACTACAACAGTTGTATAAGAGGTGGATCCTTCAGCTTCTCCATAATTCCAAGGGACTTTTTGTAAGCTGACAACAGAATATTGTGGTTGGAATGGTAGGTTGATTGGCTCTGGAGCAGCCACTTTCAAAGGATTGTTAATTTCTTTGAGTTGAATTATGAGTGGTTTAACAGTCTAATCAGCCTCAGAGGATATAACTGCTTCCAGTCCCTTCCATTTAGTGGGACAAGTATTTTCACTCTCAAATAGCACAGTATCATTGTCTGCCAGTTGCAGGACACCGCTATCGATTAAGTTCTGAATAAGGTGGCGGAGTGCCCATCATTCTTCCGTGCTGTGACCGCGAGAATGGGAGTGATACTGACATACTCCATTAGGATTAAACCGTCTTGAATGGGGATTGATTGGAGGTAGAAGACAAGTGATTCTTCCTTCATTGATTAGCGTATGAAGTATCTCCTCCATAGGTTGGCCCAGGTATGTAAATTCCCTTCTATTGGCAAAATCCCGACGGGCTTTGGCAGTTGCTCTCTTCATCACTTTATCCTCCGATGTTTCATATTTTGAAGGTGACGATGGAATATTCATAACCAAGGGGAATAGACTAGCATGCTCCTGGCTAATTAATTGGCGTGTAACTTGATGCTGATAGGTCACCAGTTCGGCCAATTGCTCAATTTGCTTACACAGAGCTTTAATCTTATGTTCCATCGTAAATTGGAACTTTGCATAATCCCATTTGTCAACACCGTCTTTGATGATTTGGGATGCTTCACAGTTAAAATTAGAACTTTGTCCACTGCTCCAATTAATCATGTTGACCTATTCCTCTTTGTGTGGAGGAAGAGAGTTGTCTTGCACGTGAGGTCGATCTGGTTTGGTGACCACTATCTCACCGTTGTCTATTAAATTTTGGATCTTGTGTTTCAAGGCCCAACAATCTTGAGTATCATGTCCAGGTGCCCCGACACGATAAGCACATTTTCGAGCAGCATTAAAACCCCTTCCATTAGGGTTGGCTAGTGGAAGAAGATGCGTGATTTTCTTCTGAGTGGTCAGAAGATTGAAAATGTTCTTGAGTGAATCCCCTAGGGGTGTGAACACTCGAGGGCGTTTGACTTCTCCACCTTTAGGCAATGGAGGGTTTGAAGACTGCTTGAAAAGGAGTGTAATTTCTCCGTTAGATAGGCATATTCTGATTACCTTTTTGACCCTGGAGTATCAAGGAAACATCCTCCTTTTTCTTTTTATGGACCCTCTGGGGGTTGTTTCCATAATTTTCGGATTGGATGTGCTCAGCAACAACTTTGAGAGCGGCTAGGTCTTGAATCTTTCCTGACTTTAATCCCATCTCAGCCATTTCTCCATGTTTGATCATTTCAGAAAATGGTTTACTAATGCCAGCTAAGACTCTTTCATAGAAAGGAGCTTCTTGTATGTCGATGAAGGTTATGACCATCTTTGACTCTGTCATAAAAGGAATCATTTGAGTAGCAAGGCGTCTCCACCTTTGAGCATGTTCTCTAAAAGACTCATTGGATTGTTTCTTGACCTTGGTAATCTGATATCGGACAGGAGCCATCTGAGACTGGAAATTATATTGTTTAAGGAAGGCGTGAGCTAGCTCTTCCCAGCTATGGATCTTTGAGTTGTCTAATTTGGTATACCATGAACGGGCTTCTCCAGTCAGACTCTTTTGGAACAGCTACATCCTGAGCTTCTCGTCCTCTGCATAAGATCCAAGTTCTCTAATGAACACCTTCAAATGGGTGTAAGGATCTCCTAACCCATACTTTTCAAAGTCTTGAGTTTTGAACTTTTCTGGATAACGCACCCCAGGGAATATACAAAGACCGGCATAGGAGACACTCCCGTGTGCTCCAATTCCTTTGATAGAATGAAGGTTTTCTTCCATTTGAAGAACTTTCTTTTTCTGATGTAACCAGTGTCTGGATCTCCTGTGAGATGGGTGGCATCATGACTTTTGTTGGTCGTATCCAACTGTAGTTCATGTACTGTAATGGCTTTATCAGAACCTTGAGTTCCTCCTTGTGCAGAGGGTTCAGCATGTATGGGTATCTTCGTACCTTGAGTAGAATGATGTAGTTCTTTAAGTAGAACAACCAAATCTATAATTTGTTTACTTAATCCATCAATTTTTTTGCGAGAAACTGGAATAGACTGGTCAGATGAAGACATGATTGGCTGTAGGCCGGCGGCCTTTTTGGACTTTGACTGGGTAATAGGTTCGAATGCTTCCCTGCGACAAAACTTGCATAGTTTAGTTTTAGGGATTGTGTAAATGTTTACATGCTATGTGATGTGTCCGTTTTAGGATTATTATCCTGCAAAACGGATGTTAGCTGTTTGTAATACAGGATAGCATGTTAATTTAAATATGTATATGCACATATTTCTTCATATTTCTCATTAAATGGAGATGAATATGGAATGTAAATTACAAGTAATTGAATTTACAAGTAATTTGAAATGAGAAAGCATGAGGAGACTTTCCTCCGCGCTTGGTTTATCAGAGGCTTACCTATCTTAGGTTGCTCTCGCGGCTTTTTGGCATGAAGGTTCCCAAATCATTGCAATTTACTCAACGAGAAGTTAATCCGGTCTTTTAACTGGAGCGAATTTGGGTGGTGCCTTTCCTGAGCCTCGTTGGAATTAGTCTTCCTACGAGCCCAGTAATCAAACACCGACAGGATAGCCTGCTAGTGTAGGAACCACACAGCATACATTCACATACAGCGTGTCACCGTTTATGAAAATGATGACATGTGCGAAGCACTAATATCACAGATAGATATATTACAGTGCAAATGCATTCGTACACATTCATCATAAATGTAAATACAACATTCACACGCAAGCATATAACAGTTTTGAAAAGCTTGTAATAGCGACTTAAGTCCTCTTATTGGAGATCCCTAGCGGAGTCGCCACCTGCCGACGTTGGGATTTTTATTTGTCCCTTTTTGTTCCCTATTTTTTGTGTTCTCATATTAGGTGAGATTTGTTAGAAAAACAAGTGAAAAAGGTTCGACATGTATAATATCGACAATGGACTGTTAAGAGTCGCCAGTTGGTTTTTTATCTAGTTGTACCAACACAACCGAGAAAAAGTTTACACATTAACCCAGTGATGTGACACTGCTAAACGGGTCTATGAAACTGAGATTCATTAGGGTCCGGGACTTGCTTATGCCGAGGGAAGGTGTTAGGCACCCCCCGACATCCGTGTTGTCACGGTGACCGCCACTTTTCAAAAAACTGTTATATGAATCTGTGTGTGTGGGTCAATGTGTTGTTATTTGGAAGTAGTGCTATGCCTCATTTATACCTATATACAAAGGGTTTGAATTTATGTAAAAATTTAGTTCTAAACAAGAGCTCAATAGTAATTGAGGCCTTTGATACTTCGATTTTATTATAAAATGTTCGGCTTGATTGCTTTTATTTTCGAGATACGAAGCATCTTCGAGAAAATAATATACAAAGCAATGCCGAATTCCTCATGGGTATGAAAACCATCTGAGGAAATACAACACCGTGAATAAATTTACAAGCTGCTTACAGCTGAAAATGTCCATCACGGGAACCGAATCTAGATTCAGTAAACTGAATCTGTGATCACATGATTCCTAGGCTCACATGATACCACAGTTTATATGAAAGCAGTAAGTAGTTATATATATAAAAGCTGTAAATGTATATATATAGATATGATCAACCACCACGAAGCACCTCCATGGGGGATCGAAAATGTAAATAAAGCTGTAAAAGCGATCAACCGCCACGGAGGAAACTCCAGGCGGGACGAAATGTACAGAAAGCTGTAAAAAGGTCAACCGCCACGAAGTAAACTCCAGGCGGGACGAAATGTATATATATATATATATATATATATATATATATATATATATATATATATATAAGCATGTAAACGCACCGGATATAAAATCCAAGCTCATCGAACAAAGTCCGACAACAGTTTATATATATAAATGTATATATATTAAAGCAGTAAACGCGCCAGATGTAAAATACAGGCTTATCGAACATAGTTCGACACACAGTTTATATATATATATATATATAAGCAATTAAACGCTCCAGACATAAGTCTAGGCTCATTGAACAGAGTTCAACACACAGTTCATATATATAAGTATATATATATATATATACGAAAGCAATTAAAACGCTCTGGATGTGAGTCCAGGATCAATCAAGGCATAACTCGATAATGTTAGTCCATATATATAATATACAAAAGAAATAAAAGCCACGGACCGAAGTTTGGGCAAACACACACAACACGACTCTCAACGTGAAGAATAGTGTGTGCAAAGATGAAGAAAAAGGCTTGAAAATGCGTAAGAAGGCTTACAGTAGGCTACCAAAGAAGACTTCAATAACTTGAAATGAATGAACACTCGACTCCCGCCGATAAAAAGTAGATGTATATGAGCTTACAAGTGTTTAAAATGAGAAAGCACTCAATTTCAGGGTATGTACAGAGCAAATTGGACAGGGCTTCCTCGCCTTTTTCTCTTACAAAATGGTCACCCCAAGCCCTCTATTTATAGAGGGGGGAGCCGCAGGTTCACCGACGGTAAGGTCGCAGGTGTACCTGCGGCTAGGTCGCAGGTGTACCTGCGGCTGCCCGGGGTGCCCCGGGCTTCGCGGGTCCCGTCATCTAGAAGTATGTGCACGTGTGCAACGTGATGTCCACTCAAACTTTTAGAATTACAATTCGGGCATCCGACTGAGGTATGTAATGTGGTGCCCCCAGAATAGGTATACAACACCCATTCTGAGTCGCCAAATACATGGTACAGAAAGCAAACTACAACTTCAATAATACAATTGTCGTGCAAAATACGACAACACATACTGTGAGTTTAAATACAAATATTGTCTTCTAGACAATATCCACACTCAAATAAATCCTCATTACAATTATTCAAACACTATTTTACAGAAATAGTGAGGACTGCTAATACATCTTTCTAGAACCATCACTCCATACCCCGACTAGATCCTGCTATGTTCTCACCTCCTGAGAAGAAAAATGGAACAAAAAGGAAAAGGGTGAGCTCAACTAGCCCAGTAAAGAATATTATGACTAAGATAATATACAACAAATTATCGTTAGTCTTCAACAGGGAAAAATCTGATAAAATATAATCGACAACAAGTTTTAGATCAACAACTGCAGCGGAAACAGCAAACCATTAGAAGAGTCAAGTAGAGAAAGAATTCTACTATCTTCTAAGATTTAAAAGTCCATCATCAATATTTTATCCCTGTAACATCAATTAATAATCATCTTTAACCAAATATTCATCTTTGCACTACAGGCCAAAGATATTCATTTGTATCATCAGTCGGTCATGTTCATCTCAACACCTGTTCATCTTTGCACTACAGGCCAAAGATATTCATCAAGTAATTATACATCTTTGCACTACAGGCCAAAGATATTCAGTAATATCATCATTTAGGACTGAGGATGATGAAAAATATCTTAAAGAGAACGAATCCAATGAGACAGAAGGACAAATAGTAGGGATTCGTATAACAGTTTATCCAAGATCAATAATACTTCATAATAATCAATTGTGAAGCAGAATTCAAAAATAAAGATCAAAACATGGATACAATCAAAGATAGTAACCATAATAGACATCTTGGACAAAAAGGGAAAATTTTATTTTTCGGTGAATAGTGCCGTATTCGTGAATAGTGCCGTATACGTGAATAGTGCCGTATACGTGAATAGTAACCCCCGACACAAAAAGTTCCAAATTTGATAAAAACTCATATCAATATTTCAGCATAATGATATTGAAGAAAATAATATCATTAAGAAGAAAATAATATCCCTTACCTCAAAATATCAGTACTTCTGGTCGGAATACCGGTATAAGGCTGAAAGAAACTTGCTCTGATGAATAGAAACTCTCAAAGTATCTAAATACTCACAAAATACACTCAATAATCTAGAGAGAGAAAGAGAGAAAACTTGTTTCTGGTGTAATTTTCAATTCTAACTTAGCCCTCTATTTATAGGAAAATTTTGGTAGGTTTGACCTGCAACCTGATGGCTTTACCTGCTACTATTCCCACCTACCACATTTGAAATATAATTCAGCACATTTCTTCACCAACCACAAGTGGGGCCCACCAATTCTAGAATTTTCCACCAAAATGATAAACTCCGAAAATTCAACAATTTCTGAACCAGTCATCTCGTAAAATTCATAATAAATCATACGTTCATTTTTAACGGTTCAAAATTTGTGGACATATACTCAACTTATATATGTATAACATATCCAAAAATTACCACGATCCAACGGTCGGATTAAAAATTATAACCCCCGCAAAATATCTCAAAAACCCTGATTTTTAATACCTCCATTCCGACAAAAATACTGATAAAAACCTCAACATTAACTCCTTCATTTTTAACCACAAAAATATATCCCTCATTTATATCCACATAAAATAAATATTTCCTTATCATATGAATCAATAATTAATTATTCACAAATAATATTACAGAATCACATTTATGACAACCAGGCCGTTCCCAGGAAAGAGGGGGCTTTCCAATAAGGATTTCTCCTTACTGGCGCGCAATTAGATGACCAAACCTCTCCTTAGACAGAACTTTCTAGACATTGCCAATAATGTTATCTAATAATATTATTCAAATAATATGAATTATTGATCTGATAAATGAAAATACTGTGCAGCAACAATTATTGAAACAACAATAATATAAAATATCAACGCAGCAATTATTGAATCAATAAAATAAAATATTGAATAATAACTACTGTAACAATTATTGAGTAGTGCCTTCTTACGTAAGAATCAATAATTGGTGCAATACCGTGTGCTACTGTATTTTAACCACCGGGTATTCCAACAGTATTAACGGTAACAACTACGCCGTTATTTATAAACAACTTATACTTGTCGTTTTCTTCATCCAATCGCTTTCCGTTATGGGGCCCACACAAGGCTGCGTCGTCGTACGAATATTCCCCGACAGCAAGAATATTCCACGACCAACCGAATATTCACCGACCAAAAATAAATATTTTATAACCACTTGCTTATTTTGCAAAATTTGCACATTTCACCCATAACCAAAGTATTATATCAAATTAACCCCTTATTATTCACAATAATATTTAGAGAAAATTTGATTTTATTCATTAATAAGTTGGGGTCTTACAACCTCCCCTCCTTATGAAATTTCGTCCTCGAAATTGACGTACGTACCTGATGTTTCAAAAAGGTGAGGATACCTCGCTTTCATTTCTGATTCCAACTCCCAGGTCATTTCTTCAATAGCATGGTTTCTCCACAAAACCTTAACTTGTGGTATAACCTTCGTGCGTAGGACATGCTCTTTCCTATCCAAGATCTTAACAGGTACCTCCTCGTACGTTAAATCTTCAGCTATCTCGTCTGGTTCTAACTCAATAATGTGGTTCGGGTCTTTAACATATTTACGAAGCATAGATATGTGAAAAACATTATGAACACGAGACATGCTTGGAGGTAATGCGAGTCTATATGCCACATTTCCTATTCGCTCAAGAATCTCAAATGGACCAACAAATCTTGGATTGAGCTTTCCTCTCTTCCCAAATCTTGTAACTCCCTTCCATGGTGCAACACGTAACAATACATGATCCCCAATATTAAATTCCACGTCCTTCCGATGAAGATCCGCATAACTCTTTTGTCGATCCTGTGCCGTTTGTATACGTTGTCGAATCGTTTGGATCTTCTCTGTAGTAATGCGTACCAATTCTGGTCCCAACAATGTTGCTTCACCCACCTCGTCCCAGCATACTGGAGAACGACATTTTCTTCCATACAACGCCTCAAATGGAGCCATACCTATGCTCGCCTGATAACTGTTGTTGTAGGAGAATTCCACCAATGGTAGGTACTTATCCCAACTCCCTTTGAGATCTAGGACACAAAGTCTTAATAGATCTTCAAGAGTTTGAATAGTCCTCTCTGATTGTCCGTCCGTTTGAGGATGGTATGCTGAACTGAATCGTAAATCCGTGCCCATAGCTTTCTGCAAGCTAACCCAAAATCGTGAAGTGAATCTTGGGTCACGATCCGAAACTATGGATACTGGCATGCCATGCAATCTCACAATCTCGTTCACGTACATACTAGCAAGACGTTCAAGGGAATAAGTCTCACGTATCGGCAAGAAATGAGCGGACTTGGTTAATCTATCAACAATAACCCAAATCGCATCTATGCCTTGAGAAACCTTGGGAAGACCTGTAACAAAATCCATAGTAATGTGTTCCCACTTCCATTTCGGAATCTCAAGTGGTTGCAATGGACCCTTTGGTACTTGATGCTCCGCTTTTACACGTTGACAAGTTAAACATCTCGAGATAAACTCCGCGATCTCTCTTTTCATATTGCTCCACCAAAATGTATGTCGAAGATCGTGATACATTTTGGTACTCCCAGGATGGATTGCAAACGGTGTGTTGTGTGCCTCCATCATTATTCTATGCTTCAAGTCAAAATCGTTAGGAACACAAAGTCTGGAGTTGACTCGAAGTATTCCTTCTTCATCGATTCTTGCTTCTGGAATAGCACCTTCTTGCACTTTCTTCTTCATACGCATCAGCTCTATATCCGTAGCTTGAGCAGCTTTAACTTTATCGATTAAAGTCGGTTCTACTCGTATATTTGATATCATCATGTGGGTACTTGGAGCCTTCATCTCTATCTCCATCCTTTGCAAGTCATACAAAATGGGCCTTTGTGTTAAAAACATTGCACTCGTACCCGCATATGATCTTCTACTCAATGCGTCAGCTACTACGTTTGCTTTTCCAGGATGGTATTGGATGGTATGATCGTAATCTTTCAACAGCTCAAGCCAACGTCGTTGCCGCATGTTGAGTTCCTTTTGGGTGAAGAAATATTTGAGGCTTTTATGATCTGTATAGATCTCCACTTTCTCCCCATACAGGTAGTGTCTCCAGATCTTCAACGCAAAAACGACTGCTGCCAACTCCAAATCATGAGTAGGATAATTCCTCTCATATTCTTTGAGTTGTCGTGAGGCATAGGCTATGACTTTCCCATGTTGCATGAGAACACATCCTAACCCTTTGCCTGAAGCATCGCTGTAGATAACAAATCCATCCGAACCAGATGGTATTGTCAAAACAGGTGCCGAAATGAGTCTCCTCTTGAGTTCTTGGAAACTCTTCTCGCATTCCTCACTCCATACGAATTTTGTATCTTTCCGAGTCAGCTGAGTTAACGGAGTAGCGATTCGAGAAAATCCTTCCACAAATCTCCGATAATAACCAGCTAAGCCCAGAAAGCTACGTACTTCGGTTACCGACTTCGGTTGCTCCCAACTTTGTATGGCTTCAATCTTCGCCGGGTCGACAGATACTCCATGTTTTGACACCACGTGCCCAAGGAATGCTACTTCCTCAAGCCAGAACTCGCATTTCTTCAGTTTGGCATATAGCTTGTTTTCACGAAGCCTTTGCAGTACCAGCTTCAAATGGCGCTCATGATCTTCACGGCTTTTGGAATAGATGAGGATGTCATCAATAAAGACAACAACGAACTGATCCAAATATTCTTTGAATACACGGTTCATCATATCCATGAAGGCAGCAGGAGCATTAGTCAATCCAAAAGACATTACTAAGAATTCATAATGCCCGTACCGAGTTCTGAAGGCAGTCTTTGGAATATCCTCAGTTTTAATCTTCAGCTGATGATATCCAGAACGAAGATCGATCTTTGAAAAGAATTGTGCTCCTTGCAACTGGTCAAACAGGTCATCAATGCGAGGTAGCGGATACCTATTCTTGATGGTGACATGGTTCAATTCTCGATAGTCAATACAAAGTCGCATACTCCCGTCTTTCTTCTTTACGAATAAAACAGGAGCACCCCAAGGAGACGTACTAGGACGAATAAAACCGATGTCCAACAACTCCTGTAGTTGGACTTTTAACTCCTGAAGTTCAATAGGAGCCATTCGATATGGGGTTTTAGAAATGGGCTTTGTACCGGGTTCAAGGTCAATAAAGAATTCAATTTCTCGTTCCGGGGGTAGACCGGGAAGTTCTTCAGGAAATACATCGGAAAATTCTCTAACAATAGAAATATTATTCAAATCTGACTTGTCTTTGTTCAAATCCATAACATGGGCTAAGAAAGCTTGACATCCGTTTTTCAATAAACGAATAGCTTTGTGGCTTGATATGACAGTGACTGATTTTAGTGGTTTAGTAGTTTGAATTCGTATGACAGGTTGGTTAGGAATATGAAAACTAACAACCTTACGAAAACAATCAATTTTAGCATGATGAGTGGTTAACCAATCAATTCCTAAAATCACATCAAAAGCAAGTATCTTTAAAGAGATAAGATCAACAGGTAATGTGATAGTGCCAACTTGGATCATGCAAGATTTATAAACTGTAGATGTAACGAAGGTTTCACCCAACGGAGTTTCAACAGATAAGTTAAAGTCCAATTTCTCCGGAGTCAAGTTTAAACGTTGAGCACAAGCAGGAGAGATAAAAGAATGGGTAGAACCGGTATCTAGTAAAGTATAAACTTCGCAAGAATTCAAGATTAGCTTACCCGTGATCACCTCGTTCGGGTTTCTCGCGTTTTGGCCAGTAACGACAAACGCCCTTCCAGGAACCGCTGATTTCGACTTATCCGGGATAACTTTTGGAGTCACCATCCCCGCTGAACTTGGTTTTGCTACAGAACACTCTCGAGCTATATGACCTTCCTTTCCACAGTTATAACATACCTTGGATTGTTGTGGGCAGTTTGGGCTGATATGTCCCTCTTTCCCACATTTGTAACATACGACCGGTGGTCGTTCTCCTCCCCTAGAAACAGTTGATGTTTGTGCTGACGTCTTCACGTTATCATTGTTGTACCTTCTCTTCTTGAAATCTCCTCCCGACTCGCTCCTTCTATTATCACGACCACGATTACCACCAGAGTGGTTACCGCTTTTGTCCGAATGTTTTCCTCCCTGCTGGTTTTCATTGCTTCGATGACTGCCGCCACCGGTATGACCCTGGTTGTGGTCCCTCGGTTGCACATACTCATTATCTCGCTCTAATAATTGAGCCCTGTTTACAACATCTGAATATAAAGAAAATTTATGAGAGATAAGATATTGCCGAATCTCGGGTTTTAGACCTCTCAGAAACATCCTTGTCATTCGTTCCTCATTTTCGACCAAATGAGGTGCAAACCTGGATAACTCTGCAAACTTCGCCTCGTACTGGGACACCGTCATGTTGTTTTGTTCCAGTCTGATAAACTCAACCTCCTTCATATGACGAATACTTTCAGGAAAGTACTTGTCATTGAACAGTTTTTGAAATGTTTCCCAGGACATGTTGAGTGCGTCAGGCTGGGTACGCTTCACAGACTCCCACCAGTAGTCTGCCTCACCGCGGAACATAAAGGTGGCGAATGGAACCTTCTGTTCCTCCGTGCATCCCAAGACATCGAATATCTTGGTAATTTGCTTGACCCACGTTTCCGCCATGATCGGATCCGGCTTTCCCTTAAATTCTGGTGGTCCCAATTCTTTGAACTGCTTAGCTGTGACAAACCGCGCGTTGTTATCATTTCCACCCGTATTCTGCACACGAGTCTCCCTCGTCTGATTTTGCATGAACTGCAAAAAGCTCCTAAACATTCCATCATTCATCGTTTGCTCGGTAACGTTGTTTACAGGAGGAATATTGCCTTCCTGTTGCACGTTCCCCTGGGTAGTGATCAAAGGTGTCTCCACGGTCTGATTTACTCCATTATTAACGTTCTCAGCTGCCATTCTTAAATACTGCCATAAAACAAGGGTTAATAGTCATGTCATATATTATCCCTATACTCTGACCGACCAAATAAACACCAAATAAACTTAGTCAGGTCATACTAGCGAAGGAATTCCCCGTCTCTCCCCTCCTAGTTCTTGTCTCACATCTCAGCCAGGGATCATATCCCTAAGCTCTGATACCAACTGTGACGCCCCCAGAATAGGTATACAACACCCATTCTGAGTCGCCAAATACATGGTACAGAAAGCAAACTACAACTTCAATAATACAATTGTCGTGCAAAATACGACAACACATACTGTGAGTTTAAATACAAATATTGTCTTCTAGACAATATCCACACTCAAATAAATCCTCATTACAATTATTCAAACACTATTTTACAGAAATAGTGAGGACTGCTAATACATCTTTCTAGAACCATCACTCCATACCCCGACTAGATCCTGCTATGTTCTCACCTCCTGAGAAGAAAAATGGAACAAAAAGGAAAAGGGTGAGCTCAACTAGCCCAGTAAAGAATATTATGACTAAGATAATATACAACAAATTATCGTTAGTCTTCAACAGGGAAAAATCTGATAAAATATAATCGACAACAAGTTTTAGATCAACAACTGCAGCGGAAACAGCAAACCATTAGAAGAGTCAAGTAGAGAAAGAATTCTACTATCTTCTAAGATTTAAAAGTCCATCATCAATATTTTATCCCTGTAACATCAATTAATAATCATCTTTAACCAAATATTCATCTTTGCACTACAGGCCAAAGATATTCATTTGTATCATCAGTCGGTCATGTTCATCTCAACACCTGTTCATCTTTGCACTACAGGCCAAAGATATTCATCAAGTAATTATACATCTTTGCACTACAGGCCAAAGATATTCAGTAATATCATCATTTAGGACTGAGGATGATGAAAAATATCTTAAAGAGAACGAATCCAATGAGACAGAAGGACAAATAGTAGGGATTCGTATAACAGTTTATCCAAGATCAATAATACTTCATAATAATCAATTGTGAAGCAGAATTCAAAAATAAAGATCAAAACATGGATACAATCAAAGATAGTAACCATAATAGACATCTTGGACAAAAAGGGAAAATTTTATTTTTCGGTGAATAGTGCCGTATTCGTGAATAGTGCCGTATACGTGAATAGTGCCGTATACGTGAATAGTAACCCCCGACACAAAAAGTTCCAAATTTGATAAAAACTCATATCAATATTTCAGCATAATGATATTGAAGAAAATAATATCATTAAGAAGAAAATAATATCCCTTACCTCAAAATATCAGTACTTCTGGTCGGAATACCGGTATAAGGCTGAAAGAAACTTGCTCTGATGAATAGAAACTCTCAAAGTATCTAAATACTCACAAAATACACTCAATAATCTAGAGAGAGAAAGAGAGAAAACTTGTTTCTGGTGTGATTTTCAATTCTAACTTAGCCCTCTATTTATAGGAAAATTTTGGTAGGTTTGACCTGCAACCTGATGGCTTTACCTGCTACTATTCCCACCTACCACATTTGAAATATAATTCAGCACATTTCTTCACCAACCACAAGTGGGGCCCACCAATTCTAGAATTTTCCACCAAAATGATAAACTCCGAAAATTCAACAATTTCTGAACCAGTCATCTCGTAAAATTCATAATAAATCATACGTTCATTTTTAACGGTTCAAAATTTGTGGACATATACTCAACTTATATATGTATAACATATCCAAAAATTACCACGATCCAACGGTCGGATTAAAAATTATAACCCCCGCAAAATATCTCAAAAACCCTGATTTTTAATACCTCCATTCCGACAAAAATACTGATAAAAACCTCAACATTAACTCCTTCATTTTTAACCACAAAAATATATCCCTCATTTATATCCACATAAAATAAATATTTCCTTATCATATGAATCAATAATTAATTATTCACAAATAATATTACAGAATCACATTTATGACAACCAGGCCGTTCCCAGGAAAGAGGGGGCTTTCCAATAAGGATTTCTCCTTACTGGCGCGCAATTAGATGACCAAACCTCTCCTTAGACAGAACTTTCTAGACATTGCCAATAATGTTATCTAATAATATTATTCAAATAATATGAATTATTGATCTGATAAATGAAAATACTGTGCAGCAACAATTATTGAAACAACAATAATATAAAATATCAACGCAGCAATTATTGAATCAATAAAATAAAATATTGAATAATAACTACTGTAACAATTATTGAGTAGTGCCTTCTTACGTAAGAATCAATAATTGGTGCAATACCGTGTGCTACTGTATTTTAACCACCGGGTATTCCAACAGTATTAACGGTAACAACTACGCCGTTATTTATAAACAACTTATACTTGTCGTTTTCTTCATCCAATCGCTTTCCGTTATGGGGCCCACACAAGGCTGCGTCGTCGTACGAATATTCCCCGGCAACAAGAATATTCCACGACCAACCGAATATTCACCGACCAAAAATAAATATTTTATAACCACTTGCTTATTTTGCAAAATTTGCACATTTCACCCATAACCAAAGTATTATATCAAATTAACCCCCTTATTATTCACAATAATATTTAGAGAAAATTTGATTTTATTCATTAATAAGTTGGGGTCTTACATGTAAGGCCTATTTCGGACCGCTGTTGTCGAAAGTTACGCAATGACGTGAGAAGTTGTACGAAGTCAGGAAGATGGGACCATGCCCTCCGGTCTTCATGCTTCAAATTCTATCTGTTACCATTCGTAGTAGTCACTCGGGATTGGACTTCCTTGGTTCTTGTGGGACATTGCTATGTAGAAATGTATGTCTAAAATGTTGAGACGGCATGATGTGGTGTCAAGGTGGCAAGATAACGACTTTTCCCCTCACCGGGGTTATCTCTATTTTGGGCTGATAAAGTAGACGTAGCTCAGGGTTATCTCTGAGATTGGACTACTGCAAGTGTTAAAGGTCCTAAGTGTCATCTCTGATGTGTGCCTGTCTTCCTGGTGTTATTGCTAGGTCTTGTACTGAGTGCCTCGATGTAAGCACCGAGGTTGAAGCTGATTGCATGCATTTGAAACAAGCATTTCCGAGGTTATCTCCAGAACTGCAATTGCCTTCCTTGGGGTTATTTCCAAGGTTGGAATCTACCACTCCCAGTGTTGGGACTGAGACTGAATATCTTGGGGTTATCTCCTCGGATGAGCTGGTCTTCTCTGGTGGAATTTTTGGTATTAAAACTACAGGCCTCGGGGTTATCGCCGAGGTTCTCGGTGTGTGTTCTAGGGTTGAGAGTGAGCTTCTGGTAGTATCCGGACTGGATGTGAGCTGTCTTCCAAGGTTATGTCTGAAAGATGAATCTGCCCTCCTGCAATGTCAGTAACAGGTGTGTAAAAAATTTTGAGTGTCTACACCATGCCAATGCCAAGATTTCCACCAAGTGACTCTGAGGAAGAAGACAACCACCACCAACCTAGACTTAGGTAATTATAGGGAAGTCCTTACGTATTTTATTTCATTATCCATACAATGAGGACATTGTAGTTATTAATTTTGGGTGATTTAGTTTTTATTTTGCATTTCATGTTGCATGCATAATGTCATTAGTTAGGTTAGCATCTGTTATATTATGTTTAGGTTAGGATTTATACATATTGTCACGTAATTGCATAGTAGCTTAGGTGCATGGTAGTTTAGGATAGTTTTGTTATGTATGTATTTTGTTATGTTATGTCTGATATATATAAAAAATAAAATAAAAATTTTTGTGGTTAGACTTGTGTTGTTTTGCATATGTCCAACAAGTATTGTAATTCATTTTTATTTCGCCCAATGATGAGATTGGGATTGAGTAGATAAATACAACACCCAGTATTTGAACTGTGATGTAATTTTGAGTTATGAATTGAATCTTGAGCATGTTTGAAACTGATATAACAAGGGTAGCACGTTAATAACATCTGTGTCGACTGAGTAGTTTAAATTGATACATAAATAGTTTCTAAAGGATAATGCTAGTGTAAATCATAGAATGACAAGAATATGCAGTGAAAACAAAGAATTAGGCAAGAACCTAAGTTTGGGGGAATATTTGGGGTATATAAGCTATCTAAAAAGGATAAAAAGAAAAAAAAATTATGAATAAACACCGTGGCGTGCTTGTCTAGTTTTGTGGCCTTTGTTACTTGAGTTGTAAGACCCCAACTTTTATAAATAAAGATGAATTTTCTATAAATATTATTTTTGAATATTACGGAGTTAATTTGATATAATGTTATAGTTGTGGGTAATATTTATAAATTTTGCAAAGTACGCAAGTTGTTATATAATATTCGATTGGTCGGGAAATATTCGTTTTAACAGGGAATATTCGTACAACGGCACAATCATTGGTGGACTCCACAACGTAATTATTGTCGGATTGAGAAAACGACAAAAATATTTTATTAAAAATAACGGCGGAAGTTTTACCATTGTTACTGTTGAACTACTCGGTAGTAAAAGTACAGTAATACGTGTGGTTGCATAGTAGCACACGGTATTGATTATTAATGCTTATGTGAGAAGTCACTCAGTTTGATTCAATTATTGTCAGTTAATAATATGAATTATTTAGCGATAATGACGTTTTGTTTTATTCGTATTATTAACGTAATAAAACAGAAACATCTTTTTATATAAAACAGAATACTTTATTAAAGTTATTCTATAAATAGAATATATTATATTATGTTGAGAATAGCAATGGAGCACATGCGACTGTTGATTCACCACATATCAATAATCAGGATAATGTGCATCAGGAAGGTGACAATCCTCATGCAAACAACCACACTGACCAGATGATGAATGATGGAATGTTCAGAAATTTTATGCAGTTCATGCAACAGCAGGCAAGAGCGGCTCCTGTCCAAAATATAGGTGTAAACACTAAAAAATCTCGAACGGTCATCGCTAAACAGTTCAAGGAGCTGGGACCACCAGAGTTTAAGGGAGAGCCAAAACCACTTATAGCGGAAACATGGATAAAGCAGATTACCAAGATATTTGATGTCTTGGGATGCTCCGAGGAGCAAAAGGTTCCCTTTGCCGCCTTTATGTTGCGAGGAGAGGCAGATTACTAGAGGGAATCGATTAAGCGTACTCAACCTGCCGCACTGAAGATGTCTTGGGAGAAGTTCCAAGAGCTATTCAATGACAAATACTTTCCCGAAAGTGTTCGTCACATGAAGGAGGTGGAGTTCATCAAATTAGAGCAGAATAATATGACCGTGTCGCAGTATGAGGCTAAATTTGTTGAGTTGTCCCGGTTTGCGTCCCAGTTTGTGGATAATGAAGAGCGAATGACGCGAATGTTTTTACGAGGTTTGAAACTTGAGATACGTCAACATCTTATTTCTCATAAACTGTGTTTGTATTCAGATGTTGTGAATAGGGCTCAGTTAGTGGAGCGCGATAACGAGTCAACGCAACCAAAAGAGAGCAGTCGGCAAAATGATAATACTAGTGAGAGCAGTCATCGAAGCGGTGACAATAAGCGTGGAGGGAATCAACAGGCCAGAAATGGTAACCACTTCGGTGGTAATCAGGGCCAAAACAATAAGAATGATCATTTCAAGAAGAGGAGATTCAACAATGATGGAAAGACGTTAGCACCAGCACCCGTTGTTAAGGAAGGAGAACGACCACCTATCATATGTTTCAAATGCGGAGGGGAGGGGCACATCAGTCCAAACTACGTGATACCGTCTAAAGCATGTTATAATTGTGAAAGAGAAGGTCATTTAGCTCAATTTTATCGTTTACCAAAAATAAGTTCAACCAAGATAGAGACACCAAAGGCCGTCCCAGAAAAGTCAAAACCGGTAGTGCAAGGGAGAGCGTTTGTTGTGACCTCCCAGAAAGCAAGGAACCCGAATGAGGTCATCATGGGTAAGCTTATCATAAACTCTAACGAAGTCTATACTTTATTTGATACCGGTTCTACCCATTCTTTTATTTCTCCTACTTGCGCTCATCGATTAAATTTGACTCCGGAGAAATTAGACTTTGATTTATCTGTTGAAACTCCATTGGGAGAAACCTTCATTACATCCACGATTTATAAGTCTTGTTTAGTTCAAGTTGGTACCCACACATTACCTGTCGATCTAATTTCATTAAAAATACTTGCATTTGACGTGATTCTAGGGATTGATTGGTTAACTACTCATCATGCAAAAATTGATTGTTTTCATAAGGTTGTTAGCGTTCATATTCCTAATCGACCTATTATGCGAATTCAAGCAACCAAACCATTAAAATCAATCGCTGTCATCTCAAGCCATAAAGCTATTCGTTTATTGAAAAACGGATGTCAAGCTTTCTTAGCTCATGTCACGGATCTAAACAAAAATACGTCAGTTTTGAATGATATTTCTATTGTTAATAAATTCCCTGACTTATTCCCTGAAGAACTTCCTGGCCTACCCCCAGAGCGTGAAATTAAATTTTGTATCGACCTTGAACCCGGTACAAAACTCATTTCCAAAGCCCCGTATCGAATGGCTCCTATTGAACTTCAGGAGTTAAAGATCCAACTGCAGGAATTGTTAGACATTGGCTTTATTCGTCCTAGTACTTCTCTTTGGGGTGCTCCTGTGCTATTCGTGAAGAAGAAAGATGGAAGTATGCGACTTTGTATTGATTATCGGGAGTTAAATCATGTCACCATCAAAAACAGGTACCCATTGCCACGTATTGATGACCTGTTTGACCAGACCTGTTTGACCAGTTGCGAGGAGCATAATTCTTTTCAAAGATCGATCTTCGTTCTGGATATCATCAGCTGAAGGTTAGAACTGAGGATATTCCAAAGACGGCTTTTAGAACTCGGTACGGGCATTATGAATTCTTAGTCATGTCCTTTGGATTGACTAATGCTCCTGCTGCCTTCATGGATATGATGAACCGGGTATTCAAGGAATATTTGGATCACTTTGTGGTCGTCTTTATTGATGACAACCTTATTTATTCCAAAAGCCGTGAAGATCATGAGCAACACTTGAGGCTGGTACTCCAAAAGCTTCGTGAATACAAGCTTTATGCCAAGTTGAAGAAATGCGAGTTCTGGCTGGAGGAGGTAGCATTCCTTGGGCACGTAGTATCAAGTCGTAAAATATCGGTTGACCCGGCAAAGATTGAAGCTATTCAAAGCTGGGAGCAACCTAAATCAGTGACCGAAGTACGTAGCTTTCTTGGTTTAGGTGGTTATTATCGGAGATTCGTGGAAGGATTTTCTCGAATCGCTACTCCATTAACTCAGCTGACTCGGAAAGATACAAAGTTCGGTTGGAGCAAAGAATGTGAGAAGAGTTTTTAAGAACTCAATAGGAGACTCATTTTAGCACCTGTTCTAACAATACCATCTGGCTCGGAGGGATTTGTCATCTACAGTGATGCTTCGAGCAAAGGGTTGGGATGTGTTCTCATACAACATGAAAAAGTCATAGCCTATGCATCAAGATAACTCAAGGAATATGAGAGGAATTATCCTACTCATGATCTAGAGTTGGCAGCTGTTGTCTTTGCACTTAAAATTTGGAGGCATTACTTGTATGGAGAGAAGGTGGAGATCTTTACGGATCATAAAAGCCTCAAATATTTATTCACTCAAAAGGAACTCAACATGCGACAACGACGTTGGCTTGAACTGTTAAAAGATTATGATCATACCATTCAATACCATCCTAGAAAAGTGAACGTGGTAGCTGACGCATTGAGTAGAAGATCATATGCAAGTACGAGTGCGATATTGTCAACACAAAGGCCCATTTTGTGTGATTTTCAAAAGATGAAGATAAAGTTAAAGACTCCAGGGACCCATGTGATGATGGCGAATATACAGGTAGAACCAACTTTAATCGATAAAGTTAAAGCTGCTCAAGCTACAGACCTGGAGCTGATGCGTATGAGGAAGAAAGTGCAAGAAGGTGCTATGTCGGAAGCAAGAATCAATGAAGAAGGAATACTTCGAGTCAACTCCAGACTTTGTGTTCCTAACAACCCTGATTTAAAGTATGAAATCATGATAGAGGCGCACAACACACCGTTTGCAATCCATCCTGGAAGTACCAAAATGTATCATGATCTTCGTCATACATTTTGGTGGAGCAATATGAAGAGAGAGATAGCGCTGTTTATCTCAAGGTGTTTAACTTGTCAACGAGTCAAAGCGGAGCATCAAGTACCAAAAGGTCCATTGCAACCACTTGAAATTCTAAAATGGAAGTGGGAGCACATTACCATAGATTTCGTTACCGGTCTTCCTAGGGTTTCTCAAGGTATTGATGCGATTTGGGTCATTGTTGATAGATTGACCAAGTCTGCTCATTTCTCACAGATACGAGAAACTTATACACTTGAACGTCTTGCTCGTATGTACATAAACGAGATTGTAAGACTGCATGGTATGCCAGTATCCATAGTTTCTGATCGAGACCCAAGATTCACTTCACAATTTTGGGTTAGTTTACAAAAAGCTATGGGCACAGATTTACGATTTAGTTCGGCATATCATCCTCAGACGAACGGACAATCAGAGAGGACTATTCAAACTCTAGAAGATTTATTAAGACTCTGTGTCCTTGACATCAAGGGAAGTTGGGACAAGTTCTTACCATTGGTGGAGTTTTCCTACAACAATAGTTATCAAGCAAGTATTGGCATGGCTCCATTCGAAGCATTGTATGGAAGAAAATGTCGTTCTCCAGTATGCTGGGATGAGGTGGGTGAAGGAACGTTGTTGGGACCGGAGTTGGTACGTATGACTACAGAAAAGATTGAAACGATCCGACAACGTATAAAAACCTCACAAGATCGACAAAAGAGTTGTGCTGATCTTCATCGAAAGGACGTAGAATTTGATGTAGGAGATCATATGTTCTTATGTGTTGCTCCATGGAAAGGAGTTACGAGATTTAGAAAGAGAGGAAAGCTCAATCCTCGATTCATCGGTCCATTTTTAATCTTCGATCGAGTAGGAACTGTGGCTTATAGACTCGCTTTACCGCCAAGTATGTCTCGTGTTCATAACATTTTTCACATATCCATGTTACGCAAATATGTGGAACACCCGAACCACATTATTGAGTTAGAACCGGACAAAAAATCAGAAGATTTGACGTATGAAAAAGTTCCTGTTCAAATCTTGGATAAGAAGGAACATATTCTACGCTCCAAGGTTATACATTAAGTCAAAGTTTTGTGGAGAAACCACAATGTTGAGGAAATGACTTGGGAGTTAGAATCTGAAATGAAATTAAGGTATCCTTACCTCTTCGACATACCAGGTACGTACCCTAATTTTGAGGGCGAAATTTCATAAGAAGGGGAGGTTGTAAGACCCCAACTTTTATAAATAAAGATGAATTTTCTATAAATATCATTTTTGAATATTATGGAGTTAATTTGATATAATGTTATAGTTGTGGGTAATATTTATAAATTTTGCAAAGTACGCAAGTTGTTATATAATATTCCATTGGTCGGGGAATATTCGTTTTAACATGGAATATTCGTACAACGACACAATCATTGGTGGACCCCACAACAGAATTATTGTCGGATTGAGAAAACGACAAAAATATTTTATTAAAAATAACGGCGGAAGTTTTACCATTGTTACTGTTGAACTACTCGGTAGTAAAAGTACAGTAATACGTGTGGTTGCATAGTAGCACACGGTATTGATTATTAATGCTTATGTGAGAAGTCACTCAGTTTGATTCAATTATTGTCAGTTAATAATATGAATTATTTAGCGATAATGACGTTTTGTTTTATTCGTATTATTAACGTAATAAAACAGAATACTTTATTAAAGTTATTCTACAAATAGAATATATTATATTTTATTTAAAAGATTTTTCTTTAAATATGGACCGTCAGATTAAAGTAATCAATCTGGACCGTTCATGGATTAGTTACTATGCATTCTATTTTTCTATAAATAGCAGCTCATTCCTTCATTATTTCTTACGAATTCACTGAACTCTAGAGAGAGAAACTATAGAGAGAGAGAAGAAGAGTATTCTGCTACTTAACTACTTCCTTATTTCAGCTCTTCTTTAAAACGGTAAGGGGTGTTATTCTTTCTTATTCATGAAGAGAACTGTTGTTATTCCATTTATTATTATTCTGTTGGAATAACCTGTATACGCGGTCTACCCTATACTTGGTGACATTCTTCTATTATTCTGTTGGAACATCCTGTCTGTGTGTTTTACACCGGACCTGGTTCCGTTTTTATTATTTTTCTGTTGGAACATCCTGTCTATGTATTTTACACCAGACCTGGTTCCATTATTTATTATTCTGTCGGAATATCCTGTCTGTGCGTTTACGCCAGACCTGGTTCCATTATTTATTATTCTGTCAGAATATCCTGTCTGTGCGTTTACGCCAGACCTGGTTCCATTATTTATTATTCTTTTGGAATAACCTGTCTGTGCGGTCTATCGCATGCATGGTGATTTCTTTTGTTATTCCATTCTTTATTATACTCAGTTGGTTAAGTTTTGACTTCTATACTCCATGAAATTTGTGGAATATTCTTGATAATTGCGGTTCATCCAGTATCTTTTCATGAAAATATTCTTCTAAGTATTCTTGAATTTTACTCTACAAAGTAGTATCATGTTGACAATTTGGATGTTGTTAATTCTTGGATAAATTAATTCTTGAACTTGTTTAATTGAATTCTTATATCATTGTCATTATCCTCATGTTTATAAAATGTTGAAAGTCATCTGTGGCCTGTAGTGCGTAGATGGACTTGGTATGATTATGACCAGGGATTATTCGGTATAATCATGACCGTAATGTTACAAATGATGTGGTAAAAGTCCTCATTGGCCGGTAGTGCATTGATGGACAGTTGTTGGCATGATCACGACCATTAATGAATACACGAATATCCTTGGCCGTAGTGCAGGGGTGATTCGATGATGTGGATTATTTTATTAAGCTGAGTCCCAACGATAACAGTGTTGAAAAACCTTTTAAATAATAAAAGATAGTAGAGTTTATTTTCTACTTGACTCTTTTAATGGATTGCTTGTTACGTTGCAGTTAAACTTGATGTCTATTATATTTTATCAGTTTAACATTGTTGAAGGCTAATGATAATTTATTCTGCATTATCTTAGTCATAATATTTCTTATTGGGCTAGTTGAGCTCACCCTTTCTTTCACTATTCTCTTCAGGAAATGAGAACGTAGCTGGGGCAAGTCGGGGAACGGAGTGATGGTTCGAATGATAGTATTAGTTAGTAGTCCTCACTATTCTATGTAATAGTGTGTTAATAAATGTAATGAGGACTCTTTTTGAGTATGAATACTCTCTAGAAGATAATATTTGTATTCAAACTCGCAGTTTATGTTTTGTCGTATTGTACACGATAGTTGTATTAGTAAGTTGTATTTGTATTCTGTACTATGTATCTGACGACCCAAGATGGGTGATGTATACCTAATTTTGGGGGCGTCACATGAGTGAGTAAGCCCGAGGGGATTATCTTTAAACCTAGCGCCCTAAGGTCTTAATGGTCTAGGAGTCGTTGGTCGAAAGCTCGTTAAGGTAGCATTGAAAAGTCTAAGGGAATAAGACATTGCATAGCCATGTGTATATATACAAAAAAAATATAAAAAATAATAAAACGGGAAATAAGAGCAAAAAGCCCCGTGGATGGAAATAAAAGCATAAGTATCCCATGTTAACCCTTGATCTTGGTAAATGTTTGATTTTAGTTGGAACTCGTCTGTTTTTGAAATTTTTGAGTTTATTCTCTATGATTCCTAATAAGAGATTGGTTATGTATTGAATTTGAATTAGTATTAGTTAACATGGATGTTAATCACACACACATTATATCGCTGATGACGGTCTAAGATTCGAGAATTGATAAGAAGTTATTGAGTGGTTTTGATATGAGGTGTTGTAGTGTTGCTCGATTTTTCTGAGGCCAAAGGAATAAATATGATTTTGTGATACTGTTGGATTCGTTGACATATAGTTAGATACATTACATCTCATTACATCGCATGTTAGTTATTTTGTGCTCGAGGATTATCACGTTTTAAGTTTGGGGGATTTTGATACGTAGGCTTTATACTCGCAAAGAGATGCCTAATCCAAGCTTAATCGATGTTAAATCCTTGCTTTTATGTTTCATTTTTACTTGTTTCTTGTTATTTTATGTGTAGGATGGTTGGTGTGGTAAATGAGTGAAAAAGGAGGCATTTGGAGCATTATTTTAGCAAGTTTGGAGTTTGGCCAAAGTCAGTTTGTAGAAGGCTAGCCCGCCAGGGCGGGGGGTCTTTAATCCTGGAGTCAGTAGCCTAGCCCGCCGAGGTAGGCCTGTTACATGTAAATACCCCCGCCGGGGCGGGGGGTGCCTAATCTTGACTATCCTAGTTTGCTTCAAACTTTGCTGGAACATGGATGTTAAGTGATGGAATGGCGTATGGACTCTAAAAGAGATGAGATTTTGACCAAAACTTAGGTGTTGGATATATATCGAGCAACGAACAAAAAGAAGACACACAAGAGGCGAATTAGCAGAGATTACTTACATATTTTCATATCAAGCTTGGAGTGAAGATTTTGAAGGGACGTTTATATCAATTGCAAATTAAGGCTAAAGTGAAGGGTGTTCTGCGTTATTCTTTTACTTTAGTTTTATATTTGTAATTGAAGGATGATATCTTTAATTTATTCAGCTGTTATTTCATTTATGATGAACTAATTTCTTTTTAGGCTTAAGACGGATCTTTAAGTGGAACGATGATTATGTAATCTTTGATTTTCAGTTTAATAAGCTATTATCCAGTTTATCTATATTAATTTGTGAAAGTAGTATGCACACAAGCCAATCATGTTTGATGATAAAGCATATACTTTGTAACAATCTTATTCATTTATTAATAAAAAGTATTAATTTATTAAAGGCTTTTAATTATCCACATGATGCTGCTTTATAATATGTGATAAACCCATAGTTTTAAGCAATGCTTTTAGAATAATGATGATGATCATTCTAATGAGATCTAAATTCTTAGAAAGCTTAAAACTAAAATAGTTCCCAATCGTTGGATTACTAAATTGGGGATTAGTGAATCCGGATAGATTGGTACATACGTTGCTTGCTCATTGGATGAAGATGATTGATTTCATGATCATTTGTGTGGAGACACTAAAGCAAGTATGTAGGTGCTTATTAGAGAATAAGTTCACTGAACGTGGCTCGCTAAGGAATACTTCATGGAGTTTTACTTGCCTGTCAATAGGAATTCCTGTAGTGATAGTAGTACAAGTGATTCTTGGACTTGAGATCATCATAGTATCTCGTGTATGATGAGTTTTACTTTGACTTATTCCTTAAGACCGTTAGGGTATATCAAAGGGTATGCTTGGATATAATAAGTTATACATGGAGATAATGTATGATCAATAAAGAATCTACCGCTTCTAGTAAAAGAAGAGAAATATCCTATGTGATTCGATAAATGACAACCCAGTAGTCCTTGGCCAAGGCAGAATGAAATTAGAAAGGAGTTTCTAATTTGCATTATTTGGAGTTGTGCATTTAAGAGTCGAAATACATATAATTAAATAAAATAAGACTTAACAGTAATTTCATGTCTTATATTTAATTGGGACATTGTATGATGAAAGGATTGAATTGTACGATAACTATTTACTCAAAGGTTCTTTTATGATTAATGTTGAAATCTATATTATCTGAAAAGTCGTTGATCGCTAGGGAGGCTTATCCCTATTGTAGGATAAATATTATTTATTTAAATAAATTAATAGTTTAATTTATTTATTTAAATAAGATTAGAATTGTTCTAATTGATTTATTCACAACCGGTTTAATAGGGAGAACCTAAAGGGTCACACCATAAAAGAAAGAATAATTATTTAAGAAGTTAATGACATAATCGTAATAATATGTTAAGTGTATTTAATTTAATCTATGGTGATAGGATAAATTAAATAGCTTAATATTTATTATTTAATATTTTAAAAATATTAAATATATAAATTAATAAGAGGAGTCTTATTAATATTATTACAAATATTATTATTTTAATTTCTAAAGAGTTAGAAATTAATTTAATATTAGTACTCTCATTTATTCCTAATAAGATTAGGAGACTAATTAATTAAAAGATTTTAATTAATTATTCCTAATGAGATTGGGAGCATAATTAATTAAAAGAGTTTAATTAATTAAAATAAAATCCAAATCCTTAATTGTTAAGGAGGGTTGCCAACATCTATAAATAAGATGAGTCTTATTATGAGTGTAGAGTTGTTGTTGATTTTTTCACAACTGACGTGATTCTAATTATTGGAGAGTACGCTCTTTTTCTATGAGAGATAGAAAAACTAGGATTTTGCCAAATACCCATCTTCTTGAATTTTTCTTCTTCCTTGGTGGATCACCTCTAGAGACCAAACACTTAGGTGGTTAACGTTGATTAAAGGAAGGAACCAAACCCGGTGGATTCAAGTTGAACGCGAAAGGATTTGGAGGTAAACTTGTACCTGAGGAAGCTCGAATCTTCAAGGGTATGATTCTTGTTCTTTATCTTTTCATTTAATTAATAATTGTGCATAAAGGATGATCTGGATATATGGTTTGTAAAATTTTAAACTCTGATTTTTAGACATTTTCGCTTATTTTGTGCAATTTGATTGCATTCATAAATATTACAAACATAACAATTTGAGCTTGAATTTATGAATTGTCTAATCAACTATTCTTTGTGGACTAGTATGAACTCGAGAGATGAAATACGAGTCTAGACATAGTTAATATAGCATGTATTCTTGAATTTTGTGTATGAACAGAATCTTGATGAATGTTAAGGTAGAGATATGCTTGACATCGCATGTAATCGGATAAAGAACTTGAACTTAAACCTTCTTTAATTGTAATTCACGTAGAGATATAGTGAGTTAGTTGATTAGGTGTTTAGCTTGATTCTATCTTAATTATAGATTGAAGTTAATACGGTATTAGTATATCGAGAGGTGGCTAGTTCTACATACGTGTTCTTGATTATTAAACTGGGATAGTAAGTTAAACTGGAATAAACGTGTAATAATCAGAGTGATGCTTAGAGTGAAGTCGGAAGCCTAATTTTCTACTATTTGTTTGAAAATTTAGTTTTTAGCATTTGTTGATTGTTTGGTGATTTTAATATTTTTAATGTTTTTAGTTACAAGTTGAAAATTGATTAGTTTAATAAAATTAAGATTAATAGGAGATTAGTAATTGTGAGGGTTAATTTCTTATTAAAGTCTCTGTGGGAACGATACTCTACTTACTATTATATTACTTGTTAACCACGTCTACTTGCGTGTTGTGCGTAATTAGATTTTATCCAACAATTATGAGGTAGGTCTACCTCTAGAGTTGGAACACGTTCATAATATTTTTTATGTTTCGGTGTTACGATTGTATAAACCTGATTATAAGCATGTGATCAAGCACGAACCATTGCAGTTCGATATAGACTTGTCTTATGAAGAGGTTCCTATCCAGATAGTCGACATGAAAGAACAAGTGCTCAGGAATAAGGTAATACCTTCCATGAAGGTAATATGGAGGAACCACTATGTGAAAGAGGCTACGTGGAAACTCGAAGCTAAAATGATGAAGAATTATCCTGAGCTATTTATTTGATCTATGTCCTCGATCCTGGGGACAGAATATTTGTAAGGAGGCAAGAATGTAACGAATAATTTGTTTGAGTTGTGATTCTAGAGACAAAATCCTTGTAAGGAGGGAATGATGTAACAATCCAAAATTTTAAATTGTAATTTTTAAATATTTATTGAATTATATAAATATTTAATGGATGTGTTTATTGTTGAATAAATATTTGTTTAATTTGATTTGACTTGATTTGATTTGGTTAATTATTTGTTAAATAAATAATTAATGAGTTAAGAAAATTAATTATTATGAGATAATATTCTAATTTAATTTAATAATTAAATTAGAGAGTTGATAGAGATTAAATGGATTATTATAATCTTTTTAATTTAATTTGGTAATAAAAGTGTGACAAATAACTATGCTATAAATGAGTTATTAAAATAAATTAAAGGAGTTTAATTTAGTTTTTACCAAACAAGGATTAAGGATATTAAGTCTTTAATTGTAAGGATTTTTGCCAAACAAAGCCTTATGTCTTTTGAATTTTAATAAATAATATAAATAAAATAAATAAAATATAAATAATATATATTAAATTATGGTAACTAATAATTTAATAGGGACATTAGTAAGACGTCGGTTTTAGACATTTGAAAGTGTGTGCGTTGAGTTGAGTTTATTTTACGTAAAATGTATTTGGTCTAAAGCCTAAGCCTAAGAAGAAAGGGAAGTTGTCAGAAAAGATTACAGAGAATTGAGAGAGACTAGAGAGAATTGAGAGGAGAGAAAGGTGCTGTGAATTACAAGTCTTCTAACAAGGGTTAACCAAGCAAGAGATGGTATGTTACATAACCTTAATATTATATATATATATATATATATATATATATATATATATATACACATATATATGTACGTATATATGTTTTACAGTATAATTCCTAAGTTTCTGTGTTCTTGAGTTTCCCTGTAGTATAAAGTCTTTATAAAATTGTCTGTAATCCAAATTTTTATAATTGGTTATGAAATTATGTGTATATGTAATTGTAATGTTATAACTAACATATATATATATATATATATATATATATATATATATATATATATATATATATGCGATTGTATGCTGAATTACGTCCAAAAGAAAGGAAATGGTTTTACAGTGAATATATGTATAAACATGGCTTGTAGGAGTAGTAAAATTAATATTTGATTGTGAGCTAATTGTGAAATTGAACATTGAATATGTTAATTTGGAAAGAAATAAAGAGAATGTAGTTCGAATGAATTAATTTGGTGTATAATTGTGGTTATAGTGTTAACTTTGTTAAACAATGTCAAAAATAGAGTTTTGGTTTAAAACATGGCATTCAAGGATTTAATTTTTCTAAAGTTGTTGTTTAGTTGTTTTAAATCAGTATATATATGATGGGTAACGTTTATGTGTAATTTATGTAAGTTATACATGATAAATTGGTGTTAGAAATTAAGATACAACAAAAAAAAATAGCTTTGTTTTGTTCATTGTGCTCGATTCTGTAATTCGGCACCTCAGCGCCAAAATCAGCACTGCAACTCCAAACCTCGTGCCGCAACGCCACTGCCTGGTTTAGGCATCGCGCCGCAGCGCCAACACCGCGCCGCAACGCCGTCCACAGTGTAAACTGTGGCGCCGCAGCGCAGGTTAGCAGAATGGCCTGAAAATTATTATTCTTTACACGAAGTCTGTAAATGCTGATATGATGCAATATTATGACTGTTAAAAATGTAATTTTTGTTATTGTGGTATTATAGTGCTAAGAATGAGCATATTATTAATAAATAACGAGTTTTATTACTAATGTAACTTGACTATGTGGTTAAAAATCAAACCATACATGAAATAGATACTTATTTATATATAGAGTATTTGTAATGACTAATTATGTCATGATGATATGTGTATAGGATATTGTGAATCAAATTATTACGGGTTAGCCTACACGCAAGGCAGGTTTTCTAACTCTAAACTTTCGTTGAGCAAGTTTCTTAACTCTAATTATATTGTGCAAGCTCCTAAACCTTACCTCTTGATATTGAGCAAGTTTTTCTAATCTTAAACCTGTTATTTAGCATGTAACTTTATAAATTCTGATACACTAACGTTGAACAAGTTTTATCATTCAATTTACTATTTATTATGCATGCTCAATACTCAATCCTAAATAAGATTTTAACCTTAATATTATTCAAGCAAGGTATGTTATGTTATTCAATACTTATGCTATTAGATTATTCCTAAAGCATGACCTTAATATACAATGTCGATTCATTTATGATTTATTCCATAGCGTAATGTTATTATATTTTTATTCAACTAATCCTTAGTTGATGTTCGTTAAACTCTAAATTACCTTAAAACTTATCCAAACCAAACTTACTTTGGTGCGGACTTGTATTTTAAATGCTGAGTTGATCAACCCTATTATAGGGGATAATTTACGCATAGCGTTGAAATATTTGTGCACAATACATTGTACGAAGGGTTGATCCCCCTAAGTACGCGAAGTCCCTATAGTTTTATGACTGTTAAAGTTTAAGTTGAAAGAATACTTATAACTATAGACATAATTCGTGGTCTTTTGACCCTCAGTTATACATTTCAAATTCAGTTCTTGATTATTATTGATGAAGCACATTATTCAGTTCTATAGAACCTATTCATTTTGTAGTTGATATGATGTTTATTCATTATCATTTCAAGTGAGCACTGTTTGCTCACTCTTGCTTATATACATATTACAGCTAAAGTTGAGAAGGACGATGAACCTACAACCAGTAAAAGGAAAGGGAAGTTAAACAAGTATTGAAGACTTGTAAACCTGTTGACTTTCGTACTGTCAGACTTTATTTTAAATCTTGTGATGTAATTATTTAATTTTTCGCATATAATGTTTGTATTTAAAGGTTAGATAACCTGAGAGATTTTATTGAACTTATTGATGTAATCCTTTAATGGGAAGGTTTATTATTAAATTTTATTGTGATTGGGTAGTTAGACATGAATGTTTTTATCAAGTGATCACTAAATCTGGTGGAAATGAAGTACCCGAATTTGGGGGTGTCACAGTAGCTACTCAAGACAGATAGAAGAAATATGATTATCAACACCGACAAAATCACGAATTTGACGTGGGAAATTTTGTTTTCCTAAAAGTTTCTCCTTGGAAGGGAAATACAAAATTTAGTAAAAAAAGAAAGCTGAAATCGAGGTTTGAAGTTTTCATGTACTGCGAAGAGAGGGAAGAGATGGTTATGAGGTAGCCTTACCTCTACAGTTAGAGTGCATTCGCAATGTTTTTCATGTTTCGGTGATATGATCGAACAAGCCCGACTACAATAATGTGATCGAGTACGAACCGTTACAGTTGATAAATATTTGTCCTACTAGGAAATTTCTATTAAGATAAGTTGACAGAAAAGAACAAGTTCTCAGGAATAAAGTGATACATTTTGTTAAGGTAATGTGGAGGGACCACAATGCTGAAGAAGCTACGTGAGAACTTGAAAATAAGATGTTGAAAAGTTATCCTGAGTTATTTGTGTAATCTATGTCTTCGATTGTGGGGACAAAATTCTTGTAAGAAGGGAAAAATGTGACCAATGAATTATTTGAGTTGTGATTCTGGGGACTGAATCCTTGTAAGGAGGGAAGGATGTAACGATCCAGAATTTTTGTATGTAATTTAAAATATTTATTGAATTAAATAAATATTTTAGTTGATGTGGTTATTGTTAAATAAATATTTGATTGATTTGATTATTTATTAGTTAAATAAATAATTCATGAGTTGTGGAGGAATTAACTTAATTAAGTGTAATATATTAATTAAGTTGGTAATCAGTAATTTTGTATTTTGAAGTTAATTAAATTAAAAGAGTGATGATTTAATTTTTATGTGATAATATTCTAATTTAATTTAATAATTAAATTAGAGAGTTGATAATGATTAAATGAATTGTTATAATGTTGTTTTAATTTAATTTAGTAATGAAAGTAATGTACTAATTTATTAAATAAAATTATAAGAAAATTATAATTTTGTTGTAATTTGATAATGTTGTATGTTAATGTAATAAGTTGTTGTTAGCTTTAATTTAATTAAATTTGAATATGAAAATTTAATTGAATAAAATGTGACAATAAACTATATTGTAATTGAGTTATTAAAATAAGTTAAAAGGAGTTTTAAAGGGTTTTACCAAACAAGGCTTAGGGTTTATTAATCCTTATTTTAAAAATGTTTTGCCAAACAAGGCCTTATGGCTTTTGAATTTTAAAACTGATAAAATTTATTTCCTAATTGTGTAACTGATGGTTAATAATGCGTATTATGTTTTATCAGTTTTATTTATTTACGTGTTATACTTGGTCTAGCTATTTGCAAAGAATACAGAGAAAAGAGAGAGTTCTAGAGAGAGTTTGAGAGAGAAATTGAGAGTAGAAACTCTATAAGAACAAGAAGGAGTAGCAATTAAAGTCTTGTAGTCATCTTCTAGCTAAGCTAAACAAGAAAGCAAAGGTAGAATTCTTAGTTTTAAAGTTTTTGTTTTTATTTTCTAAAAAGTTCTCTATAATTAATGTTTATGGATAATTGCTGAAAAAATGAGTTTGTATGTGTTAATGGATGTTATAACATGTTTGATATCATTCATTTATGATTTAGAGTAATCAAAATTGTAGAATATGTTTAGTATTGAAGAACTTGAATTATAGTGGTATATATATATATATATATATATGATATGCCTTATTTTAGAGTTAAAATTGATGTTCAATTCATGTGTTAAACTGTAAATTATTTGTTGATTGTAAAAATACATGAAGAAACAAAAACAATATGATTTAAACGGACTTTTTTGGTTGTAAAGAGAATTCACAGTAAATTGTTTCGCAAAGAATGTCTAAAAGTGAAGAAATATTAAAAATAGTGAATTTTGAGGTTGTAATTTTGATGTTTATGTTGTTTATATGGTTAGAAACATGTTAGAAACATTAGTTTATGTCTTCGTAAACTTATTACAACTTGGATAAGTTGGAATGGTTGTTAGAAAAGAGTTTAGGCCTAATTTGGTCTTCTGCTGTGTTCGTTCATGAACTGCAGAAGCTGATACTGGGTACCCCCGACCCGGCGAGCTTACCAGTGTTTTTTTGTCCCGCCCCGACGAGCTTTTGTAGCACAAAACCCCCGCCCTGGCGGGGGATAGCAGACTTACCAAATGTTAGATAAAATCTGACCGGACATGTTTTACTAAAATGGGCAGAGCGTTTTCATATGAACTCTGATGGATGAGATTAAAGATGATCTGGAACGAGGACGAGTAGGCCTACAACTTTTGTTCTTTAAGTTTTTAAATTTGATATCGTTATTAGGGGTAAAAATGGCTATCTTTAGGACTGTTGTGCACTCGGAGGCAATTAGAGGGTGTCGGGGATGCACGTATGCAAGTGTAGTGTTTCTGACGATAAAAGATGTTGTTCTAAGTTATAATACATGAATATTAGTAAATATAATGATGCTTAACATAAATAAATGATGTATTAGATAAGTTGTGTAAGCATACTAAGCATACACAAGAGAGACGATTCGGGCAAGTGATGAATGAACGTCCAAACACCATGATAAGTGTTAATGAACTTAAAAAGTGTTTCAATTCAATTGAAGTGAATATTATAAGATATGGAATGTGGTTAATATAAAACTTATAATTAGTCCTCATAAGACTTAAACACTAGAATAAATTTCGAGTATGACTAAGAAGAAATATAGAATTGATTAATAAGTTATTTGGATGCTAAAAGTCTTACGTTATATTTTAGTGAGTTTTCAGATTCGTGTTATGTGGTTGATTAATATGGTTAAACCTTAAGCTAAAAGTTATAACTTAACTAAGATGAGAACTGAATCTATGAGGATAATGTGTATATAGCTAATTGATGTGACAATCCTAATGGCATGTGTAGGATATTGGAGTACGTGAGTTATAATTATATAGCTTACGCAAGAGGCAAGTTTCCTAACCTTTGCTACTTTATTATTTAGCAAGGTTTACTTTTTACTGTCATGTTATACTTATGCAAGTTCTCTATCTATAATCTCTTATTAAGCAGATAAGTTGTTATTGTTACGCAAGTTTCCTAACCCTAATTTTACGATTATGCAAGTTTCTTGAAGTTATCATTCAATTGAGCAAGTTCTCTAACTTTAATCTTTCATTGTACAAGTTCTTGTTCCTAACTTGTTATTGTTATGCATATTCTTTAACTATGAATTATTGTTGAGTAAGTTTCTAAACTACACTTTTCATTAAGCTAGATAATTAATCTTTACTCCTTCATTTCAAGCGAGGTTGTTTTGTTTATTCAAAGTCTGTACTATTGTTGAAAGCTTGTTCTTGTTGAAAAACATTTGTTCAGCTAAAATTAACTGTTGTTCAATCTCTAATAACCAATGTCATTGCACTATCTTACATTGTTGTACCGAACTCTTAGTTAACTTGTGAGTCTGTATTGATTCAACTAATCCTTATTTGATGAATGTTCTAAACTCTAAATTACTCTTAAAGTCAGTCCAAACCAAACTTCCTTTGGTTTTCTTATGAATCTATACCGTTTTAAGAATGTACAGTCGATGACTAATACTCGTTCAGCTGATAAACTATTGATATCCTATCTCTTATTGATACATTCGTAAAATTCTATTGTAACCAAACTCTTGAATAGTTATTGATCCCTATTTGATTCAACCAGTACTTGGTTGATGAACTTTTTAAGGATCTATAATTCCTTTGAAGTTAATTCCAAATCAAACTTATTTTGGTACAGAACCTGATCATCTAAGCTGAGATGAACAACCCTATATCAGGGGATTAATTTAGAGCTACGCAATAACGTTAAAATATTTGCATAGTACATATTACAAAGGGTTGATCACCTAGAGTACGAGACGATGGTCCATATAGTCGTTTAGACTGTTAAAGGTTACAGTAAAAATGCTTGTTAACCTAGGACATAGATGATGATTATGGTCTTTTAGACCATTAAAGGTTAAAGTAGAAATACTTGACAACCTATAGCATAGTTCGTGGTCTTGTGATCCTCGGTGTATTCATTTGATATTGATATTTGTTATTTGATTTTAAAGTTATTTATTCCCTAAACTCACAGTATTCAAAGTAGAACTTATTGTTTCCGGTAAAAATACTTTACCATTGAAAGCTCAGTTAATTGTCATTCATAAAATGTTATTGTATACTATCCTTCTTATGGGCAATTTTTTGTTCACTCTTGTATAAAACAATGCAGATGAGGTTAAGAAGTTTGAAGAGCTTTCTACAAGCAATGGAAAGGGCAAGGGTAAAGTGCTTGACTAGATGACATTTAATTTACCTTCTATTTATGAAACTTATGTAATAGACTTGATTATGATTATGTTTTAATAATATTATGCTGATAATTGTAATAATAAAGGTTAGATGACCTGGGATTTATCTTGAGATTATGTAACCCTTTAATGGAAGATTTATTGTTTAAACTTTTGAGTTTAATTGTATCCTTTGTTTATGGGTAGTTAGTTATGATTTAATTGGACAGTGAACACCAAATCTGTGTTATTAAAGTACCCAAATTTGGGGGTGTCACACATACAATGTCCCGATCAAACATAAAATATAGAATTTTTGACAAATTTTATTTATTTGATCATATGCATTTCGATTCAAAAAATGCACAACTCTGGTTAATGTAAATTAGAAACTCCTTTCCAATTTCCATTCACCTTAGCTAAGGATTTCTGAGTTGTCACTTATCAAATAACATAATACATTCTATCCTTTTACTAGAAGTGGTAGATCCTTTATTGATCATTCACCTACCTCCATGCACACTTTATTATACCAGAACATACCATTTTATATACCCTAAGAGTTTTAAGGAATATGACAAGGTATAACTCAGAATACACAAGGTACTATGATGATCTCAAGTCTAATGATCACTTATACTACTATCACTATAAGAACTTCTATTGTCAGGCAAGTAAAACTTCATTAGGTGTTCCTTAAGTGAGTTACGCTCATTGAACTTATTCTGTAATAAGCACCTACATACTTGTTGTACTGCCTCCACACAAATGATTATGAGATCAGTCATCCTCTTCAACAGAGTAAGCATAGTATGTACTAATCCATCCGGATCCACTAACCCCACATCAATGATCCTATGATTCGGAACGTTCTAATTTTGAGCTATCTAGATTTTTGATCTCATTAGCATGGTCATCATCGTGATTCTAAAAGTATTGCTCCAAAACTATGTGTTTATCCCAATTATTTCTACCAATTAAACATGGATAAATAAATGCTTTTAAATAAATGAATTATTTTATTAACAAATGAACAAGATTATAAAGTAGCTACTTATCGCATCTAATGTGTTGTTTCCTAAAGTCACAAAAGTGATCTAAAATGGGGGGTTGAATAGATCTTTTAAAACTTTTGCTTATTTAAAGATCAGTTACTAGATAATTAATTATATCAATTAATTTAGCACAACGAAATATTAATTTCGAATCCCCTTACAAATTTAATAAAATCTTAGTTCTAAATTTAGCTCTTGTGAATATTAGTCACTCATAAATAAAATAGTTAATGACATAATATAAATATTGAAAGTAAATGACACAAGATATTTAAATGATTCAGAGTACAAATAACTTCTACTCCACTCTTCTACTTCAACAAGTAGGAAATTCACGAAGGATAGGGTCACACAGACCATAAAACTAAGATATATTACAACTGAATCGCTTAGATTCCATTGAGTCACTTAGTGTAAGACCCTAACTTTTATGAATAAAGATGAATTTTTTTCTAAATATCATTTTTGAATATTAAGGTGTGAATTTGTTATAATGTTATAGTTGTGGGTAATATTTATAAAATTTACAAAGTAAGCAAGTTGTTATAAAATATTCGATTGGTCGGGGAATATTCATTTTAACAGGAAATGTTCGTACGACGGCACAATCATTGGTGGACCCCACAACAAAATTACTGTCGGAGTTAGAAAACGGCAGAAATAACTTTTTATAAAAATAACGACGAAAGTTTTACCGTTAACTGTTGAAATACCTGGTGATAAAAGTACAGTAGTACGTGTGGTTGTATAGTGGCACACGGTATTGATTATTGATACTTACGTGAGAAGTCACTCAGTTTTATTCAATTATTGCTATAGTAATTGCTGCATAGTATCTCACATTATTGATTCAATTATTGTTAAAATATTTTATATTATTAAATCAATAATTGAGATGACAAGTTATTCATATTATTATTTGTATTATTAACAATGTTTAGAAAGTTCTGTCGAGAAAAGGAGTTTGGTCACCTAATTGCGTGCCAATAGGGACAAATTCTTATTGGAAAGACCCCTCTTTCCTAGGAATGATCTGGTTGTTAATATTGCAAGTTATATTATTGATGAATAAATGTTGTTAAAAATATTAAAGGAATTTTTGTGAAGTATTTGTTATAAATTTTGCTTATTATGTGGACCCCCACCTATCCATTTTTAAAATTATTTGTAGAAAGATATCTCAGCTTTGTTTTATATATATATATATATATATATATATATATATATATATATATATATATATAATATTAGTTTTGTTTTTATGAAAAATAAAATATATTATATTTTATTATGCATAGTATTTGCATAGTGTCTGCATAGTATTCGCATAGTAAAATAAGAAAAATTCGTCAGAATCCGTGAGTTCCTACTGTGCAGTCCGTGATTTTCTAAATTCAAATATTATCCTTCCATTCTTGTAATGCCCCCATATATATACTCCCACAGTATCTAATATGGTGCTTACATCTAATTAAGTGACTATACAATTTATAACCATATATAATTCCCATAGATCCAAGATTCACAGTATCCCATAACAGACGACAATTCTCAAGAGAACTATGACTGTGTTTGGATACTCTCACTTGGATATATGAACTGTATCTGTGAATAGGATCTATCTATCCGAAATTTAGAGTATCGGTAATAACATGAACAGTCCATATTACCAGTACCCTCACCCAGATGTATAGTCTATGCCATGCGAATTTATATTATCCTATCGATAGTAACTATCTATCCGAAATCCAGAGTATCAATAACAACATGAACAGTCCATGCTATTAATACCCTCACTAAGATAAATAGTTCCCAAGGATCTCAAACTAGATTTGAAGAATTCTAAATTACATATATATATATAAGAAAATACGGTTGCGAAAATAAAAGATGTTATATATAAATATTAGGGTTCGATTACATCATTCTCACAAAGGGTTTCTTATTACAAAGTATTCAACTAGACATGAATATAAACTATTCTAAGCAGGGACACTTCCCTTTATATACTCTAGATGTTCCAAGGTTACCATCTAATACTGCAAAGGGAATAATTTGCAAGGGTGAGCTATGACATGCTCAGTAGGTTTTATATTTATAACAATATATGATTTGAAGAAGTATAACAATTCAAAATTCGACTGATAGTTGTTACCATTTTCTGGATTTCTTTTTCAACCATTTTTGGACCTTTTATTTCTGTTAGTCACATAGACTTAAAATTTTTGTTTATATATGAGATAGGGGATCAACCTATTCAATATCCTAGGAGTATGCATATCATCATACCAGTGCTCAAATGCACCGAAATTAATGTCAATATATTATTGACCAAATCTCGATCCCTTACGGAATACCCAACTTCAGTATAGGATGTCTTACCAAAATAATTTGGTTTGACACAACAATTTATGCTCAATAAAGAATATCATATGAATAAACAATTCATTTTTGTAGTTATGTCGAAGCTATAGCAATAACCTTACAATAAGAGGTAATTCAAATGTAGGTGTAGTATGTCATATCAACAACATTTCAAGATAAAAATCTTATTCAATGAATAACATGGTTGTGTTTAGTAAACTTATGAAAATAATTAGGGCATAGGAAACTTGCCTGAGCCTATATCAATCAAGTTATGCTACTTGGTTTGTTTAGTAAACACCTACGATGATCATTAATATAAATCTAACACATTAGTATTGATAACAATACTCAAATACAACATTTACATATGATCGGGTTAAGTTTGATAAGGTTTCGGTGTTCAATGACCTTACAGAGTATTAAATAAGTTGATATATCGACTAAATTTTATTTATAAGCTTTATTATATATTTAGATAATTTATATATCCATTATAATAATTTCTAGAAGCTTATAATAATTTTTAAGTATTTATTTATCCCTTAAACGATTTTTAAATCATTTATTTCTATTTTTTAAATAATTAATATTTACTTAGAATTTTACAAAAAACTTTGTTTATTATTTTTAAATAATTTATATCCATTTATTATGATTTTTATATCATTAATATAATTTTTTAATAATTATTTATTATTTATAAGTAATTATTCTAATTACTTTATTATTAACTTAATTATTAATAATATCCAAATAAAAATAAAATATTTATTGAATTTATGTAAAAATATCAGAAGTTAATTATAATAATTTAATACAATTTTAAAGCTGTTTTTGTATTTATTTATATTTATTTATTAATTATTTCTAATTTTTATAAATTAATTTCTAAAAATAATTCTTTGTCTATCGCTAAAGCCCTATAGTGACATGAAGTGTCGCTATATGTGTTCTTGAGTTTCAGGATTTCGGCCAGTCATGGTCGAAGGACCACTTTGACCACGATTTATCTTGCTACTGTTAATGATTCTGGGTTTGGACAAGTATTGGTGTTATAGTACTCATACAGTAGTACACCATTATATAAATTTCATGCTTTAACCTTCATATAACAAGAAGTTATAGAGGCTCAAAGTCACTGTCAGAGCTATTCTTGTGTTTCTGGGTAACCCAGAACAGTAGTCATGGTCGGTCAATGGTTTTGTGGCTTTCATATCTCTGATTCTGTGTAATAGATTTGTGTTGTGTTTGTTGTAATATGTAGTATATATGTCATGGTACATAGATATAACATTGGTTTGGACAAAGCATAATTCTAAGGTCTTGATCTATGCTGGTCAAAGTACAGCCAACAACTGTTCTTCGTGTTCATCAGTTTTCTGGCCAACCCAGAAAACTTGGTCAAGCTCGGTCAACGACTTTTGACCATTAATTCTAGTAATCCTATGAATTGTTTAAGTAATCTATGATCATATATATGTAGTATGTATACCAAAGTATTGATCTATTACAAAAAGTTACAAAAATAACAAACAGAAAGCGATCAAAAGGCTGGTCAAAGTAGCCGGCTCAACCTGATCTTCAGTTTTCTTGGTAACATAGAAAATAGAATTTCGTGATCGGTTAACCACCTTTGACCACCTATATCTTGCAATATATGATTTTAATGAACCTGCTTTCTTTTCCAGATTAAAGACCTCATAACATACTACAAATAACATACAACTAACAGACCTAACTATTAACATACATGAATCTACAAGCTCTGACATTCGACTGTCAGGCTTATTTTTCCAAAATTTCCAGATTACTAAAAACACTAATTTAAAGCATCTAGATGTTATGAAAACATGTTTATCAACCTAATATACTTTCTAATATACTAATACATAATTCTAAACATCTAAACAACAATTTGAACACAACATAAAAGATCTAGCTATAAATTAGGGTTTGCACCTTTCTTGCTTGATTTTGAATTCTTGCTACTGAATTGGATGCTGCTATCACGCAAGCTTGATTTGGTGTGTTTATAAGAGTGTATAGGCTTAGAGAATTCGTGGGTTTACTCTCATCTAGGGTTTCCTTTTATATAATTCTTCAACTTGGCTTTTTGGTCATTTTTCCACCTACTTGCCTCCTAAAATATCTGATCTATGACTCTTCTGGTGCTTGGAAGTTTGGAAGCATGTCATGTGATGTTTTGGGACTTGTGTGGTTGACTATTAACCTACTTGTAAGCTAGTTGATCAAATTAGTAGCTTAATTATGCCATAATCTTCACTAATCCAGATTAAGGTTTTGTTTTAATGATCAGGGTTGCTTAATGATGTTTATTAGTACCTAATTGAAGTTTAGTAATCATGATTAGGTGTTAGGATAACCAAATTAGGGTTTAGTCTAGCTAATTAGGGTTAGAATTTACAAATTAGAATTAGGGTTTGTAATCTAGGGTTTGGGTTTATAATCTAGGGTTCCTAACCTAGATTTTCCACTAATCCTAACAAGCACGACAAAGCATTTTGTCAGTGTAAGCACGACAAAGAAGCTTGTCAAAATAAATATACCGAAAAGTCCATTTTCGGAAGAAATTTTTTTAAGCACGAGGTGTCAAGCACGTCAATTTTTGGATAAAAATTTATTTGACCAAATTTATTAAACAGAATATATATTAACTCTAAACACTTTCAAAACGGAGATATTTTATTAACATAACTGAATTTTACATATCTGAGTCTTATTAGGGTTTTGGGTTTTTACAATTCTCCTATAAATATGATGCTTAGTTTAGAATTAAAAATCACACCAGAATCAGAGAATTCTTCTTCTATAATATTGAGAGTATTTCTTTAGAATTTAAGGAAGCTTTAAGTGTAGAAAGTAGTTCAAGTTTTCTTCAAGAATATCCCCGCCCTACTAGTCAGAAATACTCTTTTTTTAGGTAAGAGATATTATTTTTGTTCAATATTAGTAAGAAATTATATTTTCTTCCATACTCTGTAGTTTGTAAGTAATATAATTTCATTTAAGATTCTGAATTCTACACTCATTTTGTTAAGTTTTGGCTTCTATACTCCTTGAAAGTAGTAGAATATTCTTGAAATTTGTGTTTCATCTAGTATCATTTTATGAAAATATTATTCTGAGCATTCTTGATAATTTTTAATCTTTTCATGCCGGGGTACTATTATCAAAGTACTATTCACAGAGTACTATTCACTCGATATTCACCCGGGATACTATTCGTGAAAAAATTAATTTCTTTTCTGTCCAAATTATTTTTGATACAATATTATTCTTGGATTTTACTCCACAAAGCAGTATCATGTTGATAATTTGGATATTATTGAATTCTAGATAAATTAAATTATAAATCTTTAAAATTTATCCTTTACTTTCATTTAATTGAACTTTTATATCATTGTCATCATTCTCATGATTATATTGTGATAAAAGTCATCTTTGGCCCATAGTGCATAGATGGACTGTTGATTGGTATGATTATGACTAGGGATTATTCGGTATAATCATGACTTGTAATGTTACAAATGATGTGATAAAAGTCATCTTTGGCCCGTAGTGCATTGATGGACAGTTGTTGACATGATAATGACCATTACTGATAACACGATTATCCTTGGCCCGTAGTGCATGGATAATTCGTGGATGTGATACTAATGAATATCCTTGGCCCGTAGTGCATGGATAATTCAGTGATGTTGATTATTTATTTTGCTGAGTCTCAGCGATAAAATTGATGACAAACTTTTTAAATCATAGAAGATAGTAGATATCATACTCTACTTGACTCTCCTAATGGATTGCTTGTTCCGCTGCAGTTAAACTTGTTGTTTATTGTATTAATTGAGTTTAACACTGTTGAAGGCTAACGATAATTTATTCTGCATTATCTTAGTCATAATATTTCTTACTGGGCCAGTTGAGCTCACCCTTTTACTTTCAATATTCTCTTCAGGAAATGAGAATGTAGCCGGGACTAGTCGGGGAATGGAGTGACGGTCCGAGACAGTGGCTGTAGTAGTCCTCACTATTTTATAAAATAGTGTGATAATAATTGTAATGATGACTTTATTTGAGTTAGGATACTGTCTACGAGGCAATATCCGTGTTGAAACTCTCAGCTACGTTATGTCGTATTGTATAAATAAAGTTTGTATTTAAGTTCTGTACCATGTATTTGGCGACACAAAATGGGTGATGTATACCTATTTTGGGGGCGTCATAGTTGGTATCAAAGCTTAGGGATATGATCCCTAGCTGAGATATCAGACTAGAACTAGGAGGGGAGGGACGGGTAAATCCTTCACTAGTATGACCTACCTAAGTTTATTTGTTATTTAATTGGTCGGTCAGAATATATGGGTATTATGTGGCATATTAATTAACCCTTGTTTTGTGGCAGTGTTTGAAAATGACATATGAAAATGTTGAGATAAGCAATGGAGCACAAAAGATCGTTAAGTCACCACAGATCAATAACAAAGATAATGTGCATCAGGAAGGCAACAATCCTCATGTAAACAACAACACCGACCAAATGATGAACGATGGGATGTTTAGAGGCTTTCTGCAATTCATGCAACATCAGGCGAGAGGGACTACTATGCAAAATGCAGGTGGAAACACTGGCAACTCACGGTTGGTCAACGCTAAGTAATTCAAGGAGCAAGGACCACCAGAGTTTTTGGGAAAGCCAGAACCACTTAAGGCAGAGACGTGGATTCAGCAGATCACCAAGATATTTGATATATTGGGATGCTCCGAGGAGTAAAAGGTTCCTTTTACCACCTTTATGTTATGAGGAGAGTCAGATTACTGGTGGGTGTAATGCCCGAGAAAATCAAATTTTATGTGAATTAAATTTATATTTGATTATTTGAATTAAATGAATTTAATTGTGTATTTATGTGAGTAAGCTGTTTGAAGGTCGTTTTATGACCTAGAATGTACGGATGTGGTTAGGATTCTGGCTATGTGCTAGGATTAATTGTTTTGAATTTCCAAGATGAAAATAATAGTTTTTCGAGAAATTTCTGTAAAAATACTATTCATCCGTTTCTGCTCGGGAGTTAATTATGAATTTCTGAGAAATGTGTAATGATAAGATTCTAAGACGAGATGAAATATTCAATAATATTTCAGTTATGACAAACGAAGTTTTTACCTGCAGACTTAAAACCTAAGGGTTAGGAAAAGTGAGTTCCGAGAATTAAGTGACTATGTTTAATGAATATAGTTATTATACATAATGAGTACGAGTATGATACTAGTTATATACGAGTATAGAATGATGATTATTACGAGGTATAATACGAATATCGTACGAACTATATACGAAGAGAATACAAGAATTGTACGAGTAGAATACGATTAGTTCTTATTAGACTTTAGTAACTGAACTTTGTAAAATCCAATTGGATTTGGATTATGTCTTGCCCAAAGTTATGTAAATCAAGCTCGAGATAGGCCCAATACGATTTAATTCTAAGGCCCAAACCAAGAAACCAAACCGCGGATCGAACCAATGGATCACCACATGGGTTAAACCCATGGGGAAACCCATGCGGGACCCAAAGAGCTAGGTGGGCCGGCCACTTGGTGGCCAAGTAAAGTGATTTTACTTGGTGGCTAAGGCATGAATAGTAAGGAGGTGGGTAGCTTGACCAAATTTCCCTCCATTGGTTTGTCTATATAAGAGAAGCTTGTGTAGTTCATTTGGTATTTTACCAAACTTGAGCCAATATATTGAGAGAGAGAAAAGTTTATTAACAAGTAATCAAGAGCAAAGTATACAAGCTTTATTCAAGAACGCGAAGAACGTTAAGGTAATAATACGTAAACCTTCGTCTTCGATCCTTTTCTATTTTTTAAAAGAAGTATGAATTAGTGGAGCATGTCTCTTCCGGAGTAATAAGGATGGCTATTAGTGGATTAGAACATTATAAGCCATATATGATTAAGAATCATAAGCGTTTAAGCAAGTTTAAGCGAAGAAAACCAATAAGCGTTTATTTGGTTGTTGATGGACAAATTGAAAACCATTGTAGGGTATGTGCATCTTTCTTAGTTAGGTATAGATAACAAATCAATGGATTGGTTCCATTTGATTTGGCATACATGTAATACCCGAGAATTTCCATGTATTATTAAATAAATATGTGAATGGAAATAAATATTTATTTGAATATGAATAGTTTCGTGTTAAGAAATGAGAAAAATCAAATAATTGGATAATTGAGAATATGTGGAGTTTGTGGTAAACTCGTTGAAAGCCTTGTGTGGCATAATGATGGGAAATACTAATAGTAATGTCAATCGGCGAAGATATTATAAAATGAGCAATTAAGTAATATTAATTGTTAATTGTTGTTGTAGTATACTATTAGTTGTTTATTGATGCGTGGAATATTAATTAGTTGATAATGAGGATTAATTAATGATTATTAATTGTTATGTTAATTAATTGATAATGGTTGTGGTAGAATATTAATTAATTAATAAAGGTAGTTAATTAATAATATATGATTATTATTGCTAGCAAATGTAATAAGGATTAATGACTATAAACAATAATCAATGAATAGAATGGCATGATTTATTTAACTTATGAAGACATGTGATATTATATAATTCCTACAATTAATAGAAGATATGGTGTGACACATTAGTATGGCTATGTAATATATATAACTATATAATAAAGTGTAAGGAATTATAAGTTGCATAAACAATTATTTATGTGACAATAGGTATGAGTGGAAATATTAAAAGATATACTCTGTCAAAGGATTATAAATTATTTCAACAAGTGAGTCTACTTGAAATAATAAAATTTTAAGGAGAATTTAATTACTAGTGGGTAATTAAGTAGAGTCCATACATATAATAATTAGACTTGACTAATGTACATGGATTATTTGATGTGAGTACATAAATAATCCCTAACTCTCCATTGTGCAGTAGCATTAACACATTAAAATTATATTTTTAGAATTAAAGGAACCAAAGTAAGCTTTATAAACACAATTGCTAAGGTTGAATACCAGTGCCCCATATTCAGTGTCCAAACCGTACTCAAATAGTAGCCTATATCCTCCTTGCGTGAAATCAGTTGCTACAAATCTATGGTGATGATGGCTATGGATTGGCAGTTGGCCAACTCTCTTCTACCCATTGTTCTCTTCCATTATCCCTTGAATTAATCCATTGAGTAATGCCATGAACTGGGCAATCCATCCTCTATATATAGCACCATTTCTACTCCATTTTATGTTGCTTAAAACTTGTTTGAGAGGTGCAATAGGGAGTGTGAACTGCTAAGGGAGTGTAATCATTGTGTTAAAGAATTCCATTAAGCTTCAAGAGGTATAAATTTTGTTTGTGCTCTTAAGTTAAGTTTTGTCAAATTCTTGCAATTCTCATGAAATCTCGGTTAAGTAGTATAAATTAGCAAGCCTTTGTGTTGTTTGAGTTAGCATGTATGCCTTGAAGTGCTGTAGTGAGTCTAGTTTGAGCATTAAAAATATATGTGCTAAAGCTCTGCAGAAGCAAAGCCATTTATTTTTGCCTCAGAACGAAGTGGCGCAGCCGCGCCACTTCTGTAACTATATACCGCGCGTGGTGACTTTTCCAGATACTGGTATAGTGAGTCAGTGATATGCTAACTAGGTTAGAATGGTTTGAACATGCCTATAAATAACCTGTACATAAGTATTGAGATTGTTAGGCATATAGTAAGCCATGATTAGTTGATTCTAGTTTGATTATTCAAAGAGGAGAACTTAAATAGTTGGAAACTAGTTTGATAAATATGGTGTAAAACATGTTCTGACTTTATGTGCCAATGTGTCAAGACCTGAACTACATTAAAATGTGATCTATATGTTAGTCTACATTATTTGCGAAGGTATGTTGTAGTCAAGCATGATTGAAAAGGAAAAATTTCAAATACAAGGCTATGTGTAAGTAAGCTAAGTATACGTTAAGTTTTGAGCATGCTATCGTAATCTGTAAACGTCAAAGTACAACATAGTATACATGAACTTACTATGTATGCTTAAGTTTTGATGACTTACTAAGGGAGATATAGGATTTTAAATACAAACTGGATGAACTATATATGAACTTGTGAGTATGATTATATGTTCTAATGTGTATATGGGAGGGTATGATGTATAGTAAATAAAGGAAGTAACTTTGCATGCTTAATTGGTTAAACATGAAATTTTCAATAAAATGTTGAAGTTGAAGACCAACTTTGAATTTTTGGGGAATACCCTATTAGTATCCTGAACTTATGGATCATCATACATCTAAACATAAGTTACTAGAATGTTAACTAGTCTTGAGAATTTCAAAGTAGTGGAGCATGGAATGTGATAAGTCTAAGTGATGACTTCATAGCTTGAAATACATGATGTATCAAATAGGCATGTATAGTTGGGGCGGAAGGACCCTTGGCATGTTAATGTATATAAGGATAGACAAGCTAGGCCAGGCAAATAGCTGCTCAGTCCTGGTTTAAACTGGGAGCCACGCGGTCGCGCATCTCCTTAGTACAAATCAGGCGCGGAAGCGCCAGTCTGCTGTAGGATCTGTTTTCTGCTATTAATTTGTAAGAGTTGCATACTTGTATTATTACTCTAGCATGCATGATATGACCATTACATGTCCAATATGTTAAGAAGCAAGCTAGATGATATGAGTGAATGTTTAATGATGTGATTATAGACTTTCAAGTGATAAGTTCCAAAAAGTATTTGCAAACTATAAAGCAACGATTAAAGACTATGTTAATCGATTTTCATGGTGATTTACAAACTGATTTTGTGTTATAAATACGTAAGGTATGAAATGAAGTATGTGAAGAGTATACAACTAAGTTAGATGTATAAGTATGCATTTAAACTTACATATCAAGCATGAGCACATTTAACTAATGAATATCTTATATACATATTACATTATGTTAGGATTTGAAAGAGTATTGTTAAGCGATATTTTGGTAAAACTGCGATTGAGGCAAGTATCTGAACCCTACAATTACTGTTGTGCAATATCATTGCATTATATTATTCGACAAATACCGTAAGCTTATCCCTTTTGAATACAAGTTAGATTACTTTCTCATTCAAATGAGCTGGTATGTTAAACCCTTGTGAAAACTATTATTCATATTGAAATTGGTATTATCTTTGAATATTGTGAAAGAGTTGATGCCATTTGATTCTGCTAGAGCATGTTTATAAAACTGTCCAAACCAATTGATTGGTGCAAAAATCTTGAAAACTGAGTTGAACAACCCTTATGATAAGGGGATTGTATATTGTTGGAAACCCCAACACATGAGTATATTATTACTGTGGTGTTATGCATAACGTGGAGTATTGTAGACTGATCCTCTACATTACTTAATTCTTTTGGGTTATCAGTTTAATATTGGTAATTCTAGTAGATGTTCAATAGTCCTTAGTGACTACTTAGTATAAATTGTTTATCTAGTCGGATACCTTGATAGTTGCTGAATTCATATATATCAGTTGATTTATATTGAATTGTCGTTCTTATTACAAGAATTATTGATATTCATTACTCATGATATTATTCTGAAACTTTGACCTATCCTAGAAATACCACTTCGATATTTCAAACCTTGTAATATTATATCCTGCACCCTTATTGTATATTACTTGCTGGGCAATTTGTGCTCATCCTTGCTTATTTAAAACCTTTAAGTTAAAAAAGAATAGGGAGGTGTCTCTAGAACAGACAAGGGCAATGGTAAGGCTACCGACTAGCTTGTCCCTTTTATGTTTAAGATTATTATGTTGTATTAAGACTATGTTTAAGCTTATGTATGATCATGTAATAAGTTGTTATTAGATATTATTATGTAATCTATTAAGCATTGTAGGTTGCGAAACTTGGGGGAATAATTATAATAAATCATTGTATATTATTCTAAAGTAGATTTTTCGTTGTGTATGCGTTATTTTAGTTATTATGGTTTTATCATGAGAACGTGATGAACCGAATTCAAGCAACCAAGTGGAGGTCCGAATTTGGGGGCATCACAGGTTGGTATCAGAGCTTTAGTTATAAACCTTAGGAATAAGAGTCCTTAGATTATAACTTAAGAAAACTTAAAAGTTAGGAAGGGGATAAAACTTATGTAATGCTTCCCCTGAGAGACTTAATGTGTTTTGAAATGTAACTTCATTCTATACAATGAACTTATGTTTATTTAACGTTCTGATGGAGTTGTTGTTTGTCTTGTCTTATATTGGTGTTTGTAGGATGACTGACATGGGAGGACCTAGCCAAGTAGTAGAGGAGGAGCCGCGTGATATCCACGTAGTCTATAAGGCACCCTTAATAGCAGAACCTATATCGGTAGTTGCCCCTATTGATGATGATGATGATGAGGAGGAGGAGATGGAGCCTCTACCTGAGGAGTCTGATTCAGAGGAGGATCCTATGGAGGAGGAACCCGTGGAAGATGAAACCGAGCCCATGGAGGACTCCGACGGGACTACTTTCGAAGATCAGATGTTGGGAGAATATGAAGAACATATTTTGGAATTAGGGTGTAGAGTCGAGGAGTTAGAGACTGAGTCTCTTGAGAGGCAATTAGTGATGCAGGAGATGGAAGTGGAAATTTGCTCACGAAAAGGAGGCAGGAATCCAGATGGGAGCTTTGTTTCACTGATCAGTGGCGAGGAACGTTGAATTGGTAGGAAAGCTAGAAGAGATGGAGCAGAGGATTTTGAGTGAGAGAACGGAGAAGAAGGCTCTCCGAACTCAGTTAGAGATGGAGGTGATGGATAGAATTCACTTCGAGGAGAAGTAGGAGGATTCCAATGATAGGGCGAATGACCTAGAGGATGAAGTATGGTGCAAGAGGAGGAAGATGAACAAGATGGGCTATGCTCTACGCACGACCATGGAAATGTTAATCGATGGGGTAAATCACTACCCAGCTGAGCAAGGACAGACCCGACATGCCATAAGTCGGGGTATGGTAGCACTCATTACGTAGAAGGAGTATCAGAGCGCTATGGAGCGTGGGATGTTAGATTGAGTCTAGAGGAAAAAACTCAGTAGTATAGTAGTTTTATTTATGTGTTATTAATATGTTGTTGTAATCTCTGTCTTTTGTGTAAGATGTGAGACAGTGGTAACCCCAAACTTTTGAAAAATATAGAGGGGTAGTAAGCTAGTGTTGTCCCCGTCTTTTGTGATATTAGGTGATATGTGTTTTCATTTATAGTAGTATGCTAGACAAGAACATGTATTGTAACCATTTGGCATATGAATATAAATGATCTTATTTCAGAAACGTGTTATACACTTTTAGTTCTTTTAGTTTGAGAAATATCTAAATATGATAGTTAGATAATACGATGAAAAATTTTGTGATGCAGAAAATGCCGCCCAGATGTAGAATAATTGTCCCAGAAGAGTCAGTTAATGATGAGAGAGGTCCAGTAGATTCGATATAGTAACTGGTAGATTTATTGGGAGAAGATTTGAGGGGAAGAAACGAACCTGTACCACCCGTTCCCCAAGCTGTCCCAGTAACAACCTTCAAAGATTTTAAGAGTGTAGGACCCCCAGAGTTCACAGGGACTACTGACCCGATAGTTGTGCAAACCTAGATCAAGGAGATCGAGAAGGCCTTCACTATAGCTCACGTGGGTGAAGACCAGAAGACCGTATTTTCCACATACATGTTGAGAGGCGAAGAGAACTATTGGTGGAAAACTAATCAGCAGAGACCAGGGGAAGGAACGATAACTTGGGAGAGGTTTACAACGCTATTTTTTGAGAACTATTTCCCAAAGAGTATGAAGAGTAGGATGGAATTGAAGTTCCTAGAGTTGAAACAAGGTGATATGACAGTGGCACAATACGCTGCTAAGTTCAATGAACTAGTGCGATTTGCAGAACACCAAGTTGTGGATGAGAAGAGGAAAGCGAGATATTTTGAGCAAGGGTTGAAGCCATGGTTGTATAATAAGGTATCGGTCTTCCAGATTGATTCCTTTACAACATTGTTGGAGAAGGCAATCATTGCAGAAGGTGGCAGTGAGGCCTTAAGTCTATATCATAAGGAGAAGAAGAACAAAAACACCGGAAGTGAGCATCGTGGAGGGAGAAGCAGCAAAGGAAGTAACTCCAGAAAAAGGAAATGGGAAAAACAATAA